>OY728163.1:263600318-264214511 GCA_963277665.1 Viscum album | reverse complement strand
CTTAGGAATAATATTCCTGTCGTCCCCCGTGCGGTTTCAGGTCGTTCGGAGCACGTTTGCTCCGAATCGGACCGCCGCACGCCGTTTTGGTGTTTAACGGCGCCGGAAACGCGTTTCCGGCCGCCGCGGTCGCACGGCACCTCCGAATGAGGTGCCGTCTGGCCGACCATTTCACAATTGACGCCCCGGATGTTTGTCGTACGGTTTCCGTGGCATTCGGAGGTCGTTCGGGTGGTTTTGACCCCCAACGCCCCATTTCAGCGCGCGCCGCGCTGCTGAAAACGACACAAATCGGGCGTGCCGCGCGCACCGCACGTCCGATGGACGTGCGGCCTCCTCCTGCATCTCAGGAATAATATTCCTGTCGTCCCCGTGCGGTTTCAGGTCGTTCGGAGCACGTTTGCTCCGAATCGGACCGCAGCACGCCGTTTTGGTGTTTAACGGCGCCGGAAACGCCGTTTCCGGCCGCCGCGGTCGCACGGCACCTCTGAATGAGGTGCCGTCTGGCCGAACCATTTCACAATTGACGCCCCGGATGTTGTCGTACGGTTTCGTGGAATTCGGAGGTCGTTCGGGTGGTTTTGACCCCCCAACGCGCCATTTCAGCGCGCGCCGCGCTGCTGAAACGACACAATCGGGCGTGCCGCGCGCACCGCACGTCCGATGGATGTGCGGCCTCCTCCTGCATCTCAGGAATAATATTCCTCTCGTCCCCGTGCGGTTTCAGGTCGTTCGGAGCACGTTTGCTCCGAATCGGACCGCCGCACGCCGTTTTGGTGTTTAACGGCGCTGGAAACGCGTTTCCGGCCGCCGCGGTCGCACGGCACCTCCGAATGAGGTGCCGTCTGGCCGACCATTTCACAATTGACGCCCCGGATGTTGTCGTACGGTTTCGTGGCATTCGGAGGTCGTTCGGGTGGTTTTGACCCCCCAACGCGTCATTTCAGCGCGCGCCGCGCTGCTGAAAACGACACAATCGGGCGTGCCGCGCGCACCGCACGTCCGATGGATGTGCGGCCCTCCTCCTGCATCTCAGGAATAATATTCCTCTCGTCCCCGTGCGGTTTCAGGTCGTTCGGAACACGTTTGCTCCGAATCGGACCGCCGCACGCCGTTTTGGTGTTTAACGGCGCCGGAAACGCGGTTTCCGGCCGCCGCGGTCGCACGGCACCTCCGAATGAGGTTCCGTCTGGCCGACCACTTCACAATGGACGCCCCGGATGTTGTCGTACGGTTTCGTGGCATTCGGAGGTCGTTCGGGTGGTTTTGACCCCCCAACGCGCCATTTCAGCGCGCGCCGCGCTGCTGGAAAACGACACAATCGGGCGTGCCGCGCGCACCGCACGTCCGATGGACGTGCGGCCTCCTCCTACATCTCAGGAATAATATTCCTCTCGTCCCCGTGCGGTTTCAGGTCGTTCGGAGCACGTTTTCTCCGAATCGGACCGCAGCACGCCGTTTTGGTGTTTAACGGCGCCAGAAACGCGTTTCCGGCCGCCGCGGTCGCACGGCACCTCCGAATGAGGTGCCGTCTGGCCGACCATTTCACAATTGACGCCCCGGATGTTTTCGTACGGTTTCTTGGCATTCGGAGGTCGTTCGGGTGGTTTTGACCCCCCCAACGCGCCATTTCAGCGCGCGCTCGTCGCCCGGACCTCGAATGAGGTGCCGTCTGGCCGACCATTTCACAATTGACGCCCCGGATGTTGTCGTACGGTTTCGTGGCATTCGGAGGTCGTTCGGGTGGTTTTGACCCCCCAACGCGCCATTTCAGCGCGCGCCGCGCTGCTGAAAACGACACAATCGGGCGTGTCGCACGCACCGCACGTCCGATTGGACGTGCGGCCTCCTCCTGCATCTCAGGAATAATATTTCTGTCGTCCCCGTGCGGTTTCAGGTCGTTCGGAGCACGTTTGCTCCGAATCGGACCGCCGCACGCCGTTTTGGTGTTTAATGGCGCCGGAAACGCGTTTCCGGCCGCCGCGGTCGCACGGCACCTCCGAATGAGGTTCCGTCTGGCCGGACCATTTCACAATTGACGCCCCGGATGTTGTCGTACGGTTTCGTGGCATTCGGAGGTCGTTCGGGTGGTTTTGACCCCCCAACGCGCCATTTCAGCGCGCGCCGCGCTGCTGAAAACGACACAATCGGGGGGGCCGCGCGCACCGCACGTCCGATGGACGTGCGGCCTCCTCCTGCATCTCAGGAATAATATTCTTGTCGTCCCCGTGCGGTTTCAGGTCGTTCGGAGCACGTTTGCTCCAAATCGGACCGCCGCACGCCGTTTTGGTGTTTAACGGCGCCGGAAAACGCGTTTCCGGCCGCCGCGGTCGCACGGGCACCTCCGAATGAGGTGCCGTCTGGCCGACCATTTCACAATTGACGCCCCAGATGTTGTCGTACGGTTTCGTGGCATTCGGAGGTCGTTCGGGTGGTTTTGACCCCCCAACGCGTCATTTCAGCGCGCGCCGCGCTTGCTGAAAACGACACAATCGGGCGTGCCGCGCGCACCGCACGTCCGATGGACGTGCGGCCTCCTCTTGCATCTCAGGAATAATATTCCTCTCGTCCCCGTGCGGTTTCAGGTCGTTCGGAGCACGTTTGCTCTGAATCGGACCGCCTCACGCCGTTTTGGTGTTTAACGGCGCCGGAAACGCGTTTCCGGCCGCCGCGGTCGCACGGCACCTCCGAATGAGGGGTGGCCGTCTGGCCGACCATTTCACAATTGACGCCCCGGATGTTGTCGTACGGTTTCGTGGCATTCGGAGGTCGTTCGGCTGGTTTTGACCCCCCAACGCGCCATTTCAGCGCGCGCCGCGCTGCTGAAAACGGACACAATCGGGCGTGCCGCGCGCACCGCACGTCCGATGGACGTGCGGCCTCCTCCTGCATCTCAGGAATAATATTTCTGTCGTCCCCGTGCGGTTTCAGGTCGTTCGGAGCACGTTTGCTCCGAATCGGACCGCCGCACGCCGTTTGGTGTTTAACGGCGCCGGAAACGCGTTTCCGGCCGCCGCGGTCGCACGGCACCTCCGAATGAGGTGCCGTCTGGCCGACCATTTCACAATTGACGCCCCGGATGTTTTCGTACGGTTTCTTGGCATTCGGAGGTCGTTCGGGTGGTTTTGACCCCCCAACGCGCCATTTCAGCGCGCGCCTCGCTGCTGAAAACGACACAATCGGGCGTGCCGCGCGCACCGCACCTCCGATGGACGTGCGGCCTCCTCCTGCATCTCAGGAATAATATTCCTCTCGTCCCCGTGCGGTTTCAGGTCGTTCGGAGGCACGTTTGCTCCGAATCGGACCGCCGCACGCCGTTTTGGTGTTTAACGGCGCCGGAAACGCGTTTCCGGCCGCCGCGGTCGCACGGCACCTCCGAATGAGGTGCCGTCTGGCCGACCATTTCACAATTGACGCCCCGGATGTTGTCGTACGGTTTCGTGGCATTCGGAGGTCGTTCGGGTGGTTTTGACCCCCCAACGCGCCATTTCAGCGCGCGCCGCGCTGCTGAAACGACACAATCGGGCGTGCCGCGCGCACCGCACGTCCGATGGATGTGCGGCCTCCTCCTGCATCTCAGGAATAATATTCCTCTCGTCCCCGTGCGGTTTCAGGTCGTTCGGAGCACGTTTGCTCCGAATCGGACCGCCGCACGCCGTTTTGGTGTTTAACGGCGCCGGAAACGCGTTTCCGGCCGCCGCGGTCGCACGGGCACCTCCGAATGAGGTGCCGTCTGGCCGACCATTTCACAATTGACGCCCCGGATGTTGTCGTACGGTTTCGTGGCATTCGGAGGTCGTTCGGGTGGTTTTGACCCCACCAACGCGCCATTTCAGCGCGGGCCGCGCTGCTGAAAACGACACAATCGGGCGTGCCGCGCGCACCGCACGTCCGATGGACGTGCGGCCTCCTCCTGCATCTCAGGAATAATATTCCTCTCGTCCCCGTGCGGTTTCAGGTCGTTCGGAGCACGTTTGCTCCGAATCGGACCGCCGCACGCCGTTTTGGTGTTTAACGGCGCCGGAAACGCAGTTTCCGGCCGCCGCGGTCGCACGGCACCTCCGAATGAGGTGCCGTCTGGCCGACCATTTCACAATTGACGCCCCGGATGTTGTCGTACGGTTTCGTGGCATTCGGAGGTCGTTCGGGTGGTTTTGACCCCCCCAACGCGTCATTTCAGCGCGCGCCGCGCTGCTGAAAACGACACAATCGGGGGGGCTGTACGGGGGTGCGGGGGGGGGGGGGGGGGGGCTGTACGGGGGTGCGAGGGGGGCTTTATGGGGGTTCGGGGGGCTGTACGGGGGTGCGGGGGGGCTGTACGGGGGGTGGCGGGGGGCTGTACGGGGGTGCGGGGGGCTGTACGGGGGTGGCGGGGGGCTGTACGGGGGTGGCGGGGGGCTGTAGGGGGGTGGCGGGGGGGCTCTCCGGGGGTGGCGGGGGGCTGTACGGGGGTGGCGGGGGGCTGTACGGGGGTTCGGGGGGCTGTACGGGGGTCGGGGGGGGGGGGGGGGCTGTACGGGGGTGCGGGGGGCTGTACGGGGGTGGCGGGGGGCTGTACGGGGGTTCGGGGGGCTGTACGGGGTGCGGGGGGCTGTACGGGGGTGGCGGGGGGCTGTACGGGGGTTCGGGGGGCTGTACGGGGGTGCAGGGGGGCTGTACGGGGGTGCGAAGTCCGGTACGGGGGTGGCGGGGGCCTGTACGGGGGTGGCGGGGGGCAGTACGGGGGTGCGGGGGGTTGTACGGGGGTGCGGGGGGGCTGTACGGGGGTGCGGGGGGCTGTACGGGGGTGCGGGGGGGCTGTACGGGGGTGGCGGGGGTGCGGGGGGGGGGGGGGGGGGCTGTACGGGGGTGCGGGGGGCTGTACGGGGGTGGCGGGGGGCTGTACGGGGGTTCGGGGGGCTGTACGGGGGTGCAGGGGGGCTGTACGGGGGTGGCGGGGGGGGATGTACGGGGGTGCGGGGGGCCTGTACGTGGGTGGCGGGGGCCTGTACGGGGGTGGCGGGGGGCAGTACGGGGGTGCAGGGGGCTGTACGGGGGTGCAGGGGGGCTGTACGGGGGTGCGGGGGGCTGTACGGGGGTGCGGGGGGGGGGGGTGCTGTACGGGGGTGCGGGGGGCTGTACGGGGGTGCGGGGGGGCTGTACGGGGGTGGCGGGGGGCAGTACGGGGGTTCGGGGGGTGTACGGGGGTGCGGGGGGCTGTACGGGGGTGCGGGGGGGGCTGTACGGGGGTGGGGGGGGCTGTACGGGGGTGCGGGGGGCTGTACGGGGGTGGCGGGGGCAGTACGGGGGTTCGGGGGTGTACGGGGGTGCGGGGGGCTGTACGGGGGTGCGGGGGGGCTGTACGGGGGTGCGGGGGGCTGTACGGGGGTGCGGGGGGCTGTACGGGGGTGCGCGGGTCGGCTGTACGGGGGTGCGGGGGCTGTACGGCGGTGCGGGGGGCTCTCCGGGGGTGCAAAGGTCATCCCATTGATACAAAAGTGAAAAATAAAGTGATAACATCTAATTAATACATATTTCTTTTATCGATACCATACAAAAATTTATAAAAAAATATATTGGATAATACATAATTCTATATATCAGATTTATTGATCTGTTGGAATTAGTTCGACTTTTTCAAATGTAGAATCATTCAAGATTATCTGATCAAAACTCAATATGTGTATAAAATATTTAAAAGACCACCATGGATGGTAATAATGCATTACTTAAATGAATAAATACAGTACATCAATGTCAACCCTACCAGTAAAAACAAAAAACATATCTCGTGAATATATGGTGCGTCACGCGTTGCCATCACTGTTACCTCCTTCTGGTGGACCAGGTGCCTACAACAAATAAAACATTATAAATATTTTAATAACAAAAATAATTTTAAATTAAATAAATAAATACAGTATATACCTGCGTCGTATGATCCCCTGTACCATCAGCTCGACGCACATATTCCCGCAGTGCTCTTACCTCAGCTGTCAATTGCGCATTTGTCTCCTCGGAAGCGCGCAGCCGTGCCTCAAAATCTGACATCTGCTGTGTCATATGAGCAACAGCAGGACCGACAACCGCAGCGCGTGACACTACAGAACGAGGAATCCCTGCTCCATAGGTCAAACTATAGCCATGCCCGTCCGACCAATAATGCGATGAAAGATCTCATCCCGTCGCATGGGAAGCTGTCGCTGGTCCTCTGGCAGATGTTCTAACTCAGCTTCAAATTGATCCTGTGAAATATTTAAATATATATAAATATATATATGTAATATAAAGATTTATGTAATTATTGGTAAGTACAGACACTTACTATCAATGCTGCAACCTCTGGATCATTGCGATCACGAGTCCTTATCCACACCGACATTTTATCAGTTGCTGCACCTTGCCCTCGCAACTGTATATTAAAAGAATATAAACACAAAACCATATTAATTAATTAATTAAAAAGTGAATAATATATACCTCATGTCGGATTTGAGACACGTGACGAGTCCCGAGCCTGTGAGCTGGTCCCTGCAACGCTCGATTCTCCGAATGGCGTGTTGACACCTCCTACATTCAATTCATTCAAATTTCAAACAAATCACATATTCTTGAAAATATATATACAGCAAAATAATTAATATACAAACCGCAACACCCTCAGTAGACCAATATGCAACCAAGTCACGCCACTGAGCCGGGAGACACCTCTCGGGACTTTTTCCAAAAATGTCAGGGGCACCCACATTTGGTACCCAGTGGTCCCTCTTCACTTTGCCTTTATAATCTTTCCACAGCTTACGGCATTTGCTCATACACACGGGCCGAAACTCTTCAGGGCATACTTTCAAATTTTGCTATAATGAAAATAATCAAACATATTAGTATTATTTTATAAATAGAAAATAAAGTAAAATTATTTTCTTACCTGAACCTCCCTCCATAGACGATCTAATGTGTCCTGAGGGATAGAAGCCCAATCACGCGTGGTCAATGGAAATCGATGTGGGTCACGTATGATATGACCCAGCTGACGAATAAATGCGGGGCATTCGGTCCCACGGGATGAAATACCTCATCAAATGAAACATCTATCGTCGTGTCGGAATTCCATGCTAATATGCCACGACCAGGGCCTCTCCTGCGAGAGGAAGAAGCAGCCGAGTCTGATCCTGTTGAAAACAATTTTATATATAAATTGACAAATGTTATATATATATATATATATATATGTTAATTACATAAATAATATAGATAATGACTGTCAAACATAACCTCGACCCTGAGACGTAGATGCCTCAGATGGATGATGTGGATTTTCTGCCTCTTCCCCTGACATGTCTGCAATCATACAAATATCAGTAATGAGTCCAAAGTGTTTAAAAGATAAATTGGATTGTTCTTAATAAATCAAACTTGTACAACTGTTAATCAAACAAAAAATGGATTGAATAATTAGTTGTGAATGAATTTTAAAAAATCAGAAAGTTAATCAACCTAAATATTTATGACTGAATTAACTTACAAAAGTGAGGATTAAAACTTATAAGGATTTATAAAATGATTAGATAATTTATGATATCCTAGGACATTCTACTGAATAGCGGGAAAACAATTATACCTTTCATTAAGCATGCAAATCGACCGTTTCTCCTTCAACAGCCGCTCTGACCCAATAAATATCTTCTTCACGTTGAACTACGGTATGTTGATCAAGTTGTTGGTAAACAAACGGAACAGTCTCGGGTTCATCTTCTTCAAATAAAAACACTCCTCGCCGAGACATTTTGACAACAACTTGCCAACTTGGATCCGAAGGCAAAGTAACGAAGAATACTTGTTCCGCTTGTGATGTCAAGATGAAAGGTTCATTCTCAACTCGTTCATTATTTCTGTATAACATGTAGTTAAAATTCACCAATGAAAACTGATATTGATCGACTTTACATCCACGCACTGGATCAACCCAATTACACTTTAACAATATGTACTTCAAACCGTGTGTGTATACAACTTCAATGATGTCTATCAATTGACCATAGTAATAACCAGAATCGACAAAGGGACAACCGATTCCACTGTTTTGTGTTGCTCGTTTGTCATCAACATCTTTAATGCGAAATCGAAAACCATTAGCATCAATAGCTTTATAACGACGAGCGGTTATAGATGGACCCTCAGCCAGTTGGATAAATACTTCAGGTAACGTGGGGTCCCCTAACTCCCTCAGCTTACGAACCTACATAATTTATAAAAATCAATACTGATATATGCAGAAAGAATTAGTTTAATACTTCACTCATAATGAAAATCAATTTATACATACATAATCCTTGAACCAATCATGAAATGCCGCATAATGAGATTGTTGAATTTGCAACTCAGTCGCACGATGCATCTCTTCTTTTATCTCATTAATGTGTTTCCTGCAAATGATTACGCGATGTTTAAAAGATCAACTTATGCAAAGAAAACATGTAAAAGTTATACAAGCACATTGATAAGATACTTACTGCATTAATGGTGCAACTGATGGAGTATTGAACAAGATATATCGATGTGCTTGTATCCACTCGATGTTGTCCATATCAAATGTGGTTCCTTCTCCAACTGGACCATCATGAATCCGAGAGGGCTTATCTAATTTTGTTTCAACATCCGTAAGATATTCTACACAAAAGGTAGTACACTCATCCATCAAATAACCATTGGCTATTGATGCCTCTGGACGAGCTCTGTTGCGTACAAATCTTTTCAATGTACTCAAATACCGTTCAATAGGATACATCCACCTGAATTGCACTGGACCAGCAGCCATTACTTCATCAGTTAGGTGCACTGTTAAGTGGACCATAACATCGAAAAATGAGGGGGGGAAAAGTTTCTCAAAGTGACAAATCGTAAGTACAATTCGGTCCTGCAAACTTTTTAAATCACTCATTCGTTGATTTCTTAAACAAAGCTGTCTAAAAAAATTACTCATCTCAATCAAGGGCTGAACAACATTGGGGGATAAACAATCACAAATTGCGATTGGAATCAACTGCTGAAGTAATATGTGATTGTCATGACTTTTCAACCCTTGCAATGTCTTGCTCGTCAGATTCACACACTTTGAAATATTAGAAGAGTAACCATCAGGCACCTTGACCATCTTCAAAATGGAAAGAAATGTCTCTTTCTCCTCTGTAGTCATCGAATACTGTGCAGCAGGCATATATGCCTTGTTTCCCTCAGCTAACTGTAAATGCAACTGTTTCCTTAAACCCATTTCTTCCAAATCACGGCGTGCATTAACATGGTCCTTTGACTTTCCACTGACACCTAAAATGGTCCACAATATGTTATCACAAAAAAATTTTTCAATGTGCATGACATCCAAATTATGCCTCAACATGTTAGTTTTCCAATACGGAAGACTATAAAAATACTTTTCTTTTTCCAATTGTGACTGCGCTGCCTACCCGCAGCACGAATATTACGTACTGGAGGAGCCACCAAATCCTGAATTTCATATACCGTGCGGATGTTTTCTTCCTCAATCTGCGATAACATTTCGACTCCTGTCATGATCTTTGGTGCTGGGCTGAACTCTCTAGAACCATCAAATGCCACTCTGTCCTTTCTGAACCTGTGCTGGGGAGGGAGAAAACGCCTGTGACCCATGTATGCCCATTTTTTGGAATGTTTAAGCCATACAGATTTTTTACTTTTATTACAACAAGGGAAAGCAAATTCCCCTTTCGTACTCCAGCCTGATAAATTTGCATAAGCTGGGAAGTCATTGATTGTCCACAATAAAGCTGCATGCAGTTTGAACATTTCATTCGTTTCGCAGTCATAAGTCATCACACCATCGCCCCAAAATTCATTCAACTCATCAATCAATGGCTGAAGGTAAACATCAATCTTATCCTCCGGACTTTTAGGTCCATCAATAAGAGTGGAAAGTAATATAAATTGTTGCTTCATACAAAGCCACGGAGGAAGATTATATGGAACCAACACCACGGGCCATGTGCTATGAGTTGCACCAACCATAGACTTGAATGGATTGAAACCATCTGCTGCCAATCCCAATCGGACATTACGAACATCTTTAGCAAAGTCGGGATGTCTCTTATCAAAATCCTTCCATGCATGAGAGTCTGCCGGGTGGGTTAACATGTCACTTTCATGAACTCTTTCTGCATGCCATCTCATTAAATTAGAAACTTTAGATGACATAAAAAATCTTTTCAACCTCGGTTTAAGGGGAAAGTAACGCATTTGCTTTACGGCAATCGGTTTCCCCTGTATCGCAATCTGACTTTGATGAGTCTTATTTCCCCTGTTCTCTTTCCACCTGGAAGCACCACAAACCGTACAGATATCCAAATGAGCAGTTTCATTTCTAAACAACATACAGTTGTTTGCACATGCATCTATAGTCTCATATGTAAAACCTAAGTTCTCTGTCAACTTACGAGCATAGTAATACGACTCAGGAATCTTAGCGTCGACAGGAAGAACTTTTTTCAATAAAACCAAAAGCATGTCGAATGATGTGTCTGACCAATTGTTCAAAGTCTTCAAATGCAACAACTCCACGATGAACGACAGTTTATTGTAAGAAGTACATCCAGGATATAATTCTGTTTTCGCATCATCAAGTACTTCATAAAACCTCCTCAAATCACGATCTGCACCAGAGCGAAGATTTATCTCACCGGTCTCAAGATTCTGGATGTCAATGCCTTCAGGATCAAACCCACGTACCATTTCAGTAAGCATTTCATGCATTGGATCAGTCATCCTTGCATCAACATCCATCTGAGCTGCATCTGTATTTTGACAATGAACATATTCTTCTCCATGACGAGTCCAACTCTTATAATTTTTCAGAAATCCATTAAAGAAAAGGTGCTCCCTCACAGTATCTCGTGTGAATTGATATCTGTTAGCACATTTTCTACATGGACAACTAATATAGTCACTTTCAAATCCTCTCGTGAAGTCAATAAACTGCATAATGCCATTGAAATATTCTCTAGACGTTCGATTTGGAAGATCAATCCAACTCTTATCCATAATAATATCTGTATAACAAACATTTACACAATACTTATTACATTTACATTTTTCAAATCAACTATATTCAAAATAAATATTAATCATTTGTTTATGAACCATTGATAAAATAATAATGTAACTGAAAGCTCATGTTACCTGATTGAGCTACAAACCTGAAAGGGAGGGGAGCTGAAGGCGGTGCTGCGAGGGAGAGGAGCAGCGAAGGGGAGCCGGAGCCAAAGGCGGTGCGGCAAGGGAGGGGACGGGCGGCGGCGGCGGCGGGGAGCTGGAGGAGAGGAGGCGGTGAGGGGACGGGGGACGGGCAGCGAGGGGGGGTGTCCGGGGTCGGGGGGGCTGTCCGAGGTGCGGGGAGGGGTGTCCGGGGTGTCGGGGGCCTGTCAGGGGTGCGGGCAGGGGTGTTCGGGGTGCGGGGGTGTCCGAGGTGCGGGGGAGGGGGGGCTGTCTGGGGTGCAGGGGGGCTGTCGGGGGTGCGGGGTGGGGTGTCCGGGGTGCGGGGGGCCTGTCCGGGGTGCGGGGGGGCTGTCCGGGTTCGGAGGGGGGGTGTCCGAGTGCGGGGGGGGGGGGGGGGGGCTGTCCGGGGTGTGGGGGGCTGTCCGGGTTCGGAGGGGGGTGTCCGAGTGCAGGGGGGGCTGTCCGGGGTGCGGGGAGGCGTCCGGGGTGCGGGGGGCGGTCCGGAGTGCGCGGGGGGGTGCTGTCCGGGGTGCGGGGAGGCGTCCGGGGTGCGGGGGGCGGTCCGGAGTGCGCGCCGGGGGCTGTCCGGGGTGCGGGTGCCGTCCGGGGTGGGGGGGGGAGGGCCGAGAGGCCGGAGGGTGGCGGCCGGAGGGCGGCGGCCGGAGGCCCGAAGGCAGAGGGCGGCGGCCGGAAGGCAGGCGGCGGGGGAGGACGGGCGGCGGGGGAGGGCGGGCGGCGGGGGAGGGCGGGCGGCGGGGGAGGGCGGGCGGCGGGGGAGGCCGGGCGGAGGGGGAGGCCGGGAGGCGGGGGAGGCCGGGCGGCGGGGGAGGCCGGGCGGCGGGGGAGGCCGGGCGGCGGGGGAGGGGAGGGCGGCGCGAGGGAGGGCGGCGAGGGGTTAGGGCAGAGATCGAGAGGGCGCGGGGGGGGGGGGGGGGGGGGGGGCGCAGAAACCCCCCGAATATTTTTAGGGAGGTTAGCGACCGCCATTGGCGGTCGCTAAAGGTGGGCTATAGCGACCGCCAATGGCGGTCGCCCGAGTCAGGGGGCCTCCACTGCCCCCTTTTCTAGTAGTGAGTCTTTCTGTTTACCATTTTGAAGGTGAAGCTGATTAGTGGTGGTCGATGGTGAAAAATATTAGGGATAATGGAGAGATTGATTCTCTCTATTGGGATGAATTCAAAGGTATTTTTCATGAGAAATATTTTCCAAAGGTGGTTCATCCTAGGATGGAAAAACAACTTCTATAATTGAGGCAGGATGATGAATTAGTGGCTGCTTATAAAGAAAAATGCACTCAACTGAATGGTATGCTCCAAATTTCATACGAGATCTTGATAGTAAAATCAACCATTTTTACTCAGGATTGAATCCAAAGTATCGAAGGGATTTATCTTCTCGTGAGTTAAAAAGTTATGAAAAACTTTTTCGTTGTGCGGAGAAGGTGGAAATGGAGTTTTCCTATGATAAGGTACTCTTTGAAAAACAACATAATAAGAGGACGAGGTGGCAGGTGAAAGGGAATAACTCTTCAAAAAAGTCTTATGGTGAGAAAATTAAGTTTACAATTTGGTAAAATTGTGGTAAAAAGCATGATGGGGAATGTATTTTGAATTCTAGTAAGTGATACCGATGTGGTAAAATGGGACAAAAGGCTCGTAATTGCACTGAAAATGATCAGGATAATGGTAAGAAAAAATCTGATTTACAGTCAGTAAAATGTTTTAAGTGCAATGAAATGGGTCATTATGCAAATGAGTGTCCAACAAAGAACTCAACCGAAGGAAAGCATCCAGACTACAAGCTGAAAGGGGTGGTGAAATCCATTGAAACTACATCAGTAGATGTTGGGACATCAAATGAAGTTGTATCAGGTACACTGTTTGTTTGTTTAGATTATGCCAATGTGTTGTTTGATTTGGGGTCTACACTCTCTTTCATTTCTGAGAATTTTGCTAGTAAATTGGGAATTCCAACTCAAGATATGAATACAGAACTTATAGTAAGAACACCTGGAGGAAATGTTGAGAGAAAAAGAAAACATAAGAACATTCTTGTCCTTGTGTACGGAAAGAATGTACCAACAAAACTTATTTTTTTGGCCCTAGTAGAGTTTGATGTTATTTTAGGAATGGATTGGATTTCGGTTTATCATTCTAAGATTGATTCCAGAGCTAAAGAGGTTTCTTTTCATAATGATTTTCAGATTGTATAAAAAAATGAACCCTTGATGTTGATAACATATCAGGAAGTTGAGAAACTAGTAAACTATGGAAATGAATGTTACCTTGCACATATTGTTAAAAACAAAGAAACTGTTCAGATTAATGTTGTGCCAGTGGTAAACGAGTACCTTGATGTTTTTCCTGATGAGTTTCTTGGTATTATACCTGGTCAGGAATTTGAATTTACTGTTGATTTAGTTCCTCATGCTAGGAAAATTTCAAAACCCCCTTATCGAATGGCTCAAATTGAACTTTTAGTGTTAAAGAAGCAATTGCATGAGTTATTAGATAAAGGTTTCATTCGACCTAGCAGGTCACCATGGGGTGCTCTTGTCTTGTTTTTTAAAAAGAAATATGGTTCAATGAGACTTTGTATTGATTATAGAGAATTTAATAACATCACTATTAAGCATAAGTATCCCTTGCCTCATATCGATGATTTGTTTGATCAGATCCAGGGAGATCAGTATTTTTCGATGATTGACTTGAGATCGGGGTACCATCAGTTCAATGTAAAGGAAACAGACGTTACAAAGACCGCATTTCATACTAGATATCGCCATTTTGAATTTGTAGTTATGCCTTTTGGGTTAACCAATGCACCTGTTGTATTCATGGATCTTATGAATAGAATTTTCTGTGAGTTCTTGGATAAGTTTGTGGTTCTGTTCATTGATGATATTTTGGATTATTCCAAAAGTAAATAGGAACATGAGAGTCATTTAAGGGTTGTCTTGCAAACCTTAAAAGAAAAAAAACTATTTGGGAAATTCAGAAATTGTGAGTTTTGGTTACAACCAATTTCGTTCCTTGGTCACATTGTTTCAAAAAATGTCATAACTGTTGATCCTGCTAAAACAAAAGTTGTTGAAGAATGGCCAAGACCCAAAAATATAACCAAGATTCATAGTTTTCATGGTTTGGATAGTTATTACAAGAGGATTGTTGAAAATTTTTCATGGTTATCTAGTCCAATGACTATGTTAACTCGAAAATGTGTTAAGTTCATCTGGACAAAAGAATGCGAAGATTTTTTTCAGGAATTGAAAAGAAGATTGGTGAATGCTCTAGTTTTGGAAATTCATTCCAGAAATGGTGAGTTTGTTATCTATAGTGATGCTTCATTAAAAGGACTGGGTTGTGTCCTAATGAAAAATGATCAAGTAATTTCTTATGCTTCAAATCAGTTGAAACCACATGAGTTAAATTACCCTACACATGATTTGGAATTATCTACTGTTGTTTTTTCTTTAAAAATTTAGAGGCATCATTTTTATGGAGTGAAGTGTTAAATATATACTGATCCCAAAAGTTTGAAGTATATATTCTCTCAGAAATAATTGAACATGAGACAGAAGAGATGGTTAGAATTAATCAAGGATTATGATTGCACGATCCTTTATCATCTGGAGAATGCAAATAAAGTGGCTGATGCTTTGAGTCGAAAAAGTAATACTTCATTAACCATGTTACATTTGGAATGAGATCCTTTGGTTTTTTATTTGATGAACTTTGTCATAAAAGTTGTTGTTTCAGGAAATTCTTCTATTTTGTTTCAGGTGTCAGTGAAATCATATCTATGAGACAGAATTAAGCAATCACAGAAGGAAGACAGTGAGTTACAAAAAAAGGTTGTGTTGGTTCAGAGGGGTCAGTTTCCTAATTTTAACATTGATAATGACTGTGTTTTTATATTTGGAAAGAGATTATGTTTGCCTTCTGATTCACAGTTGAAGAATGAGTTGTTATGTGAAGCTCATAGTTCTCCGTTTTCAGTTCATCCTGGAAGTACTAAGATGTATAGAGATCTTTTGGAGTATTACTGGTGGGATGGAATGAAAAGAGATATTGCTAATTTTACTGTGAAGTGTTTGACTTGTCAGTAGGTTAAAGGAGAGTGAAAGTTAACGAAAGGATTGCTTCAGCCTTTACCAGTGCCAGAGTGGAAATGGGAAAATATAACCATGGACTTTGTTGTGGGATTACCAAAGACATCTCGAGGTAATAATGCAATCTGGGTTATAGTTGACCGATTGAATAAATCTTCTCATTTCCTTCCTATTAGAGATACTTTGTCACTAGATAAACTTGCTCGGTTTTAGGTTAAATAGATAGTTAGGTTTCATGGAGTTCGCCTCTCCATTGTATCTGATCGTGATCCCAGGTTCACTTCTAACTTTTGGAAAGGCCTTCAAGAGTCATTAGGTACGGAATTAAATTTTAGAATAGCTTTTCATCCTTAATCAGATGGGCAGTCAGAACGAACAATTCAGACCATGGAGGATATGTTACGTGCTTGCTCGATGGATTACTAGGGAAGTTGGGACCAACATCTTTCTTTGGTTGAATTTTCTTATAATAACATCTTTCATTCTAGTATACAGATGGCTCCATTTGAGGAATTATATGGAAAACACTGTTGAACTCGAACATTCTGGGATGAAGTAGGTGAAAGGAAGCTGATGGGACTAGAATTGGTAGAAGAGATAGCAGAGAAATTTCAGTTGATTCAGAAGCACATGAGAACAGCTCAGAGCAGACAGAAAAGTTATGCAGATAACCGGAGGAAGGATCTTTCCTTTGAGGTAGGTGATCATCTCTTTCTCAAAGTTTCTCCATGGAAAAGTGTGATGCGTTTTGGTAAGAAGGGAAAGTTGAGTCCGAAGTTCATTGGACCTTATGAAATTCTGGAGAAAGCTGGATCTGTTGCATATAGAGTGGCTTTACCTCAAATTTTATCCCATGTACACAATGTTTTTCATGTTTCGATGTTGAGAAATTATATGACAGATCGACCTCTTGTTTTGAGCCCAGAGGTAGTTCAGTTGGAAGAGAATCTCTCTTATGAAGAACAACCAGTCCAGATTCTTTACCGTAGAGAGAACGTGTTGCGGAATAAGGTAATTCACCAGGTAAATGTTTTGTGGAAAAACCATATGGTTAAAGAGGCAACGTGGGAATATGAAAATGCTATGAGGTACAAATACCCCCACTTATTTTGATAAGTGAATAAAAATTGCGAGGATGTAATTCCCAAAAGGGGGGAAGGATGTAACATCCCAGGTAAATGAAGAATAAGACATATTTCATATTATTAATATTTTTGAATTAAATATTAATTTTACTTTAAATGGGTTTCTATGTTCGATAGGGCACCCGATACACAATAGTGGGTTTCTTTGAATCTTACGTTGCACACGAATAATATAATATTATTATTTTAAATTTTAGTTAACTCCTAGCTGTTGTATTGGCGGGAATGAATGAAACTAATGAAAAAATGATTATACATTATTTTTAAATGTATTTAATTTTTTCCAATAAAATGTTAGAGGCTTAAAATATAATTGAATCTAATTTTAAGCATAATTTACATTAACAGGCTGATTTACCACCTTTTAATGGCAAACCCTCTTTAAATATGTTTTTGTCACTTTAATACATTCTTATCAACCAAATATAATCCTTCTTTATAATGGGGACATCAAATTTTACATTGGGTAATTTTTTGGTATTTTCCTAATAAAGTTCATTTTTAATGAAGAGTGAAAAATACTTTATTTTAATTCAAAAGTGACTTTTAATCTAATTTATTTATATGGTTATATTATCTTTTTAATTGGTTTTAAATTGAAATTAAAATATATTTTTACCATTTAATCTAATGTTGGTCATTGGAATTAATTTCACATTGAAATTGGACATAAACAAGTATCAATCTTTTGATAGTTATTGTTTCTTAAAAACACGTTATTTGTTTTAACAACGGGAATTAATTTTAAAATTAATTAATGCCACTTATATACTTTGAATTTGGGAAAAAAGACATCAATTTTGAATTGGGAATATCAAATATAGCTTAGGCTGAATTTTTGGTATTTTTCAGAAAAACGTCAATTTTTTGATGAATAGTGAAACCACTTAGTGGTAGTTAAAAAAACTGACATTTTCATTTAAATGAAATTTTACCACTTCTGTGAATTGAATTTTGAAAATCCGACATACATGGTTATTATTAAGAAGTAAAATGTGGTTTAATAAGATGAAAATAATATTTGGTGAATAGTAACTTTTGACTTTTATTTACCGCGGTTAAAGGTAAATAGAGTAATTCAAGGTTAAAATATTATCATAATAATTCAAAATTACCTTAACACTTGTCCAAAACATATTGGTTGAGTCATTGTCAACCATGGGCATATTTGGTTTGATTTTGGGACCCCAAGGATCTACTTGGGAGTGAAAATGACAATTTAGATTAATTAATTTAATGTAAAGACAAAATTGACATTAAAATAAAATCTTTTAGTAATTAATTTTTATATGGAGTTATATAAGTCCTATTTTCGACTATAATTATTCATTGGAAAGGTAAAAATATTTCCTACAAGATTGTATTTTTTTATAATTTTTAGACATGGAATAAATTAATTTATTTATGACACAATAATGATGTAGTATTTACCTCATTAATAAATGATTAAAATAAATAAGATTATAATGATTAAAATACTATCCAAAACATGTCAAATTCTAATTGGATGATTTTATTTCGAATATGAGTCATCGTATCTTAGACCTTAATGATTTTTGGACCATTAGAAACGGAATATCATTATATAATAAAATAATGTTTGCACAATTTCCTAAAGAGCCCCTCCTCTCCCTTATAAAAGGAGACCATTTCTATCCAATTCCTCACACCTCTCAAGCCCTTTGGCTCGTCAAAACTCTGCCCAATTAATCTCCCTACATCCCTCTTCTCCACATAAAAGCATTAACTTAGGGAGAAGGCATTTCAAGAAGTCCTTTGGTTCAACCAAATAGAGTTACCCTATCACATACATGACTTATTTTGAAGTTAAGTTTCATTTATTTTCCATTCATGCTTTGTTTTGAAGGGTTTCCTGAGGTTTTATGGAGGAATAAATGAGTTGTTATGAATTGGGTCAATCCGTGAGCCCAATTCTAGATTTAAAAATAAATTTGTTTCTTTTATAACTTTTTCATTTTTTTATATTTTTCACCCATTCCAATTCCTAAATGGTCTCCTCTGACCTATTAACACCAAAATATAAATTTGGAGCCTTTATAAATCCATAATCATTTAGGATTTGGGTTTTTATTTAAGAATTGGGCTAACCCGAAAGCCCATTTTTCAGTTTTTAAATGTTTCTTCAATTTTTTAATATCTTATTACATATAATGGATTTTTCGGTGATTACACCACCCTATAGACCCTACTAAACCCAGGCGCGCTCCCATTGCCTTTCCCCCCTCCTTGGAGCTCTTGGAAGTCGTGAATTAGGGCCATCTTTATAGGGTGTCTCAAATCGGCCAGAATTGAATAGGTAACTTCATCCCTTATTAACTCTCTCAATTCTTACTCTTTTCCCTCCATTCTAGTTCCTAAATTACCTCCTGAATCATGTTCGAAAAATCCCTTTATTTTGGATGTTTTCAATTTCAGAAACTATTGTTTTTTTAGTGATTAATTCAGGATACTTCAAGTAGGTGAGTCTATTTCTTTCCTCTTTCAAATTGCTTAGGGTTTCTTCCCTAATTCTTGAATTATAAAAATTCCAGAAGTTAGGGTTCATGCCTAGGTTCTAAATTACTGTATTTTGGGTGAAATATTGAGGTTTTTGGTTTCTTTTAACTTCCTTGAGGTGTGGTGGTCGTGCGGTTGATGTTTCGCCCCAATATTTTAGGGTTTTGACATATTCGGTAGGTGATTCCATGGGTAACCATTTAATGATGAGTTATTTTTCATGATTAAATAATTTTTCATGTTACTTATATGCTTTTTATTATGTGAAAACAATTTTTGGTAGCAATAGTAAAGTATTTGGTATTAAAGTTACATTTTTGTTTGAAGTATGTATTTTTCAAATGTATTTCTTGCGTTATCTCTTGTAGTAGTTTTGTAAAACGTGGAAGTGATTTATTAGTTGTTGAATGGGGCTGCCAATTTTGGTTGGGTAATAATATACTGTCATGTGGGCCTAAAAATGAGGGTCTTTTAATGGGTTTTATGTGTGTAACCTTGTTATACTCTTTGAAAGTGTTTTATGGATTTGTGTGTTCTCATGGGTATCTTTTGCGATATTGTCCGAGGTGATTATATAACATTTGAAAGTGGATTATTACATGATGACTGGGATTCCAATTCTATTTTTGTAAGATATTGGTGTGATTTTGTCTTAAAAATAGGTTTTTGAAATGGGTTTTTTTGTGCACGATATATTTGCACCACTTGGGTTCTTTTTATGAAAATTATAAATGTTTTAGTTGGTTAAACAAAGTGGGAAAAGGGTGCATATGTACTTTTTGGTATATTTGTTCACGTATTATGGGGTTTTGAAAGGTGAAGTGATGTTTTATGATTTCAAATATTTTTAGAATGTTTTGTAAATTTCTGAAATATTTTATTAAATTGTGATGTTGGAGCGAAACTTGTTTGTGGGCTCTTTCGTGTAAGTTTAATGATAAAATGATTTTGTAGGTAAAAGGGGTGTTATGTAACAAGTGAGTGTGATGTTATGAGAGTTGTAATATATTGTATTGGTTTAATAAATTTTTTTAATGAATCTGTGGAAGTGTTAAAGAAATGTGAAAAGTGTTGTGGGCTATTTTGGTGTGAGTCAGATTTCAAAATCAATTTGAATGAAAAGTGGACTTTTGTGACTTGTGTTGTATACATGTGGGCTGTTTTGTGAATTTATGATATGGAAATATTATTTTCTTTTGAATATTATAATCATTGACTTGTGGAACGTTTTTGAGCACAAAGGGAAACCCCGGGTATCTAGGTGGGTGGACGTGTACTAGTATGTTAGTGAATCCGTGGGGTTTGGCCTCAGTTTCACTTAGCAAGATTGATGCTTAAAACTCTAACGAAATTATGATGATGATGATTGGGTACCACTAGGTTATGATTATGTACCCTACTAGTGGCTCCTGCACGAGAATGGATATTTGTGATGGTTACTCTCACCAAGATACGAGGTACCTGGGACCCACAACTAGCTAGTGCCTAGGGGTTATTTCCCATTGCTTGTGCTCAGTAGATATTTTGTGCTTATCATCGGCATACGGTATGAGTGGATGGAAAATTCAGTAGATTTGGTATTTATTTTAAAAGTGTTTATTCTTTAAATTATCCCACTAGAAAACTGATTTTTTTTAAAGTTGCATCTTTTAGAAATTGTAACTAGAAATTACATGTTTTTGAAAAATTTCATGCTTTTCATCTTTGAATGTTTATCGCATGGAATATCTTAGTGGTGGTATCCTACTGGGAATTGGCTCACACCCTACTTACACCTTTGGGTGTAAGTAGACTTGGTTATTTTTTTTCGCAGGTTGGGTACAATTATTTTTGTTCTAGTGGTTCGGGTTTCTAACAAGTCCTTGGTGGTGAAATCTTGCGAAGCTGGCTTGAGGGTGGTTCCCCATGCCATGAGGGTTCTTGGGATATTTCATTTTTGTTTTGTACCTTTGGTATAGACTTTTTTAGTTGTTTTAAGCTATGTAATTCAGTTCTGAATTTTTGTAAAAGATTGTTTGGTTTGAAAAATCCAGATTCGTTTTATTGGATTCTTTTGTTGTTTTAAGTTTATAAACGCGGGTAAATCATTCCCAATTCTCATTTTATGATACTCGGGCACTTGTGCCAGTCTGTGGGGATCGGTAACACCCTTCGAGCCTTGTCATGGGCCAGGTTTGGCACTGGGTTCAGTGGTGACCAGATTTGGTTTGTGACAAAATGGTATCAGAGGGTGGTTCGCTCTCTCTGGGTCATGTTATTTGGGGAACAATCAGGACAATATGGAGTTAGGATTTTTGGGACTTTGAATTTAAGTTATGAGTAGTGTGGCTGATCACCACACCTCATGATGGGATTCAAGTCTCAAGGGGAATTCAGGACCTTTCAGAGTCCTTTGGTTTTCTTGGTTTAACGATGATTAGGGGAAATGAAAAGAGAGTTGGGTTAATGGTCTTAGTAAGCTCACAGGGACTGGCAAGCCATGTGGAGCTGAGGATATTCCCAAGAACACTCTCTGTGACAGTGACGTGATTGGAATATGGCCGCCAACCATATGTCCAAGTCACCCACTGAAACTAGTTTCCTCTCGCATTGTCTTGTGTTCTTTAGTTTTGAAATCATGGAACTTTGGTTTTAAAGTGACTTGGTTTTACGAAGTGTAAAGTTTTTGTGAAATTATTTTCAAATAAATATGTAATGGTTTGATTTATGAAATATTTGAACTAAATATTCAGAATTATTTTGATATGGAAAATGGTGTTCTTACACCTCTTTTGAAAGTAGAAACTATACTGAAGTTGGTTTTGAAAAAGTGTTTCCAATAGAGTTTTCTAATCTATCATAGGGTTTTTTGTTGGGATGAGATGTTATGAAATTGATGTGAATAACATGAAATTGAGTTCTTGTATAAATGGTTGTTTCTTTATAGAAATTTTTAGTAATATTTGAATTGGGATTTGGATCCCTTGGTTAGCAGTTTTGAGAAAAAGGATGTCTTGGTTGGCCGTTCTGGTTTTGAAAAGTGTAAAGAATATTTGTTTTAACCTTTGGTATTTCCGTGAGTGACCACATGAATGGGGTTATATGGAATGATGGACGGTTGATGGCATGACTGGATGAGTTCCGGGACGGATATGAGGAGGGTGTCAGGTGTGGCAGAAAAGCATTCAAGTGTGAGGCCCATGGGGTACCATTGGTGGATACGCTTACTGCTAAACTGTTTTTCTGAAAGAATTACTTTTAAAGAAAAACATGATGTCTTGATGAATATTTTTGTAGGGTTTGTATTATGGGTTTTTGAAAATGTTGATGTTGTGGGATGTTTTGAGTTCAAGAACCCCTTCTGTTTGAATTGTATTTTGGGTTATTGTTTGGTCGGTAAGCTGTGTTGTAGGGACGGTTACTGGTCTCTTTTGAAAAATGTTTTGGGATGCCTTTACGGTGGTTCCCTTCATGTGTTTGGAGCTGGTTTATGGCTTGTTTTGACCAATGTACCAGATTGGTTGGGTCCTTGGGTTCTCTCATTGGATAAGGTACGCCCCCATTAAAGGTTAATGCATAACTAAAGCGCAACCCAGATTGTTTCTCCATTGGAAAATCCTCCAATTGATCAATATAAGGAATCTATTTCTTGAGCATTTTAGATTGAGTATACACCATTTCCTTTATTATTTTTGTGTATCCTCTTGTAGTGGGAGATTGATTATGGATGGTTGAAAGTGACCTTAGCCTCTTAAGTTTCCTAATTTTTCGAAGGTGGAAGTGTTCTGGGGTTGTTAGCATGGATGAGTATTTGGATAGTGTCTAAGAGGAACTCTCGGTCCTTCATAGTCTCTTCGAAGAAGGAGTTAATGTTAAACTACTAGTGTGGTAAATATGGTCATGAGAGGATATTATGGCCACTTTCTAGTATTGTGTGTTGTTTGGGGATGTTGTACAAGTTCTCTCTCTATTCATTGTTTATATCAGTCACAATGGTCATGTTCAGTGATGCCTTGTGATGTCATGTGCTCGATTGACTATAAAGGTGAAAGTTAGGCAATCATATGAGAGTCTCTATTATGTTGGGAGAATATCTCCCCTGAAAAAAACATAAAAAAAATATTCCATTTTAGAGGAAGGTGAGTATAAGTGTTCTTTACTTCTATTGTTTCTCACCCGAACAAACAAGGTGTGATGTGTGTACATCTTATAATCCCTTGTTTCAGTGAAATATCGATTTAGGGTAAAGTGAGTTTGGAATGTGTTATGTCTTGGAAAAATATATCGGGGATTGCGGTGTAGTTGTTGTTTGAAAGGAAAGAAGAATTCTCATTCAGGGGGTTTCCAAAGCCTAACTATGAGGCCGAAGATGCTTCAATCATTTGAGCTCCAGCCATAGGTCTCAGAGAAAAGCTGGCACGTAGTCAGGGGAAATCACAGGGTCATTTAAACCCTTGTGCAAAGTCATATCCTCAATATGAAAGATAAGAAGAGTTTAAACCTATAGTGTCATCATATTTATTCTACTGTTCATGTTCGGTGGCAATAGGTGTAGGGACTTGTACCCATGTCATCGCCCAATGTTATTCCCTCCCCCTTTGGCTTCCATCGAGTCTTTAGAGAAAGGTATGATGTTTGGCTACACAGGTTGACCACACGATCTGCACTTGGTTAGTAGTGACCAAGCCCCAAAAAACCATGTAGATAGAAGAATCTCCACTATTAGTTCATGGTTTCCCTAACCATTCAGACTAACCATGTGGTTGTCCCAACACTTTATATTTTGGGGTCTTTCTATACCGGCCCATGCTGGTCGATTAAGATGGTTGGTTCTTATGGTGGGCAGCCTATTTTTTCCCCCATACCAAAAACATAGACTTATCCATGGTCACGGATTGGTGGTAGGTAGTCTCATTCAGATATATCAAGCTACCTAAATCTTCCTTGGGTAACTATTTAGATTTTAGAGTGCCCAATGGTTTAGTTATAGGAAGGTATGTGTTACCTTGTTCGATGTTGTTGTTCGTTTGAGTGAATTGCTTGAGTCTTGTTTGGATAGTGTTTGAGGAGTTTTGAATTGGGATAAAGCCTTAATGTGATTGATTGTTTCAGGAAAGTGGTGTATGTTTTTATTGTGAATTATTACTTCCTTAATTGATCATTGGAGGTGTTTTGGCCTTTTGGGGCGAAACCTGGAAAGGGAGTACATCTTGGTTTATCAGTTGGGTTTGGCTTTCATATCTGGCCTTTCTGTAGCTTCCTGGGGACGAAAAGTTTTCATGGTGGGTAGAATTGTCACAGAAATGAATTATTTTGAAGTTAAGTTTCATTTATTTTCCATTCATGCTTTGTTTTGAAGGGTTTCTAAAGGTTTTATGGAGGAATAGATGAGCTTTTATGAATTGGGTCAAACCGTGAGCCCAATTCCAGATTTAAAAATAAATATTGTTTCTTTTATAAATTTTTCATTTTTTTATATTTTTCACCCATTCCAATTCCTAAATGGTCTCCTATGACCTATTAACACCAAAATATAAATTTGGTGCCTTTATAAATCCATAATCATGAAGGATTTGGGTTTTTATTTAAGAATTGGGCCAACCCGAAAGCCCATTTTTCAGTTTTAAAATGTTTCATTAATTTTTTAATATCTTATTAAAAATAATGGATTTTTAGGTGATTCAACCTCCCTTTCGATCCTAAGAAACACAGGTGCGCTCCCATTTCCTTTCTCCCCTACTTGGAGCTCTTTGAAGTCGCGAATTAGGGCTTATCTTCATAGGGTGTCTCAAATCGGCCAGAATTGAAGAGGTAACTTCATCCCTTCTTAACTCTCTCGATTCATACTCTTTTCCCTCCATTTCAGTTTCTAAAATACCTCCTAAATCATGTTCGAACAATACCTTAATTTTGGATGTTTTAAATTTCAGAAACTATTGTTTTTGGAGTGATTAATTCAGGACACTTCAAGTAGGTGAGTCTATTTCTTTCCTCTTTCAAATTACTTAGGGTTTTTTTCCCTAATTCTTGAATTATAAAAATTCCAGAAGTTGGGGATCATTCCTAGGTTCTAAATTACTGTATTTTGGGTGAAATATTGAGGTTTTTGGTTTCTTTTAACTTCCTTGAGGTGCAGCGGTCATGCGGTTGATGTTTCGCCCCAATATTTGAGTGTTTCGACACATTCGGTAGGTGATCTGTGGGTAACCATTTAATGATGAGTTAGTTTTCTTGATTAAATAATTTTTCATGTTCCTTATATGCTTTTTATTATGTGAAAACCATTTTTGGTATCAATAGTAAAATATTTGGTATTAAAGTTACATTTTTGTTTGAAGTATGTATTTTTCAAATGTATTTCTTGTGTTATCTCTTGTAGTAGTTTTGTAAAACATGGAAGTGATTTATTAGTTGTTGAACGGGGCTGCCAATTTTGGTTGGGTAATAATATAGTGTCATTTGGGCCTAAAAAATGAGGGTCTTTTAATGGGTTTTATGTGTTTAACCTTGTTATACTCTTTGAAAGTGTTTTATGGATTTGTGTGTTCTCATGGGTATCTTTTGCGATATTGTTCAAGGTGATTATATAACATTTGAAAGTGGATTATTACATGTTGATTGGGATTAAAATTCTGTTTTGGTAAGATATTGGTGTGATTTTGGCTTAAAAATAGGTTTTTGAAATGGGTTTTTTTGTGCACGACATATTTGCACCACTTGGGTTCTTTTTATGAAAATTGTAAATGTTTTAGTTGGTTAAAAAAAGTGGGAAAAGGGTGCATATGTACTGTTTGGTATATGTGTTCACGTATTATGGGGTTTTTAAAGGTGAAGTAATGTTTTATGATTTCAAATTTTTTTATAATGTTTTGTGAATTTCTGTAATGTTTTATTAAATTGTGATGTTGGAGCGAAACTTGTTTGTGGGCTCTTTCGTGTATTTTAATGATAAAATGATTTTGTAGGTAAAAGGGGTGTTATGTAACAAGTGAGTGGTCTGTTATGAGAGTTTTAATATATTGTATTGGTTTTATAAATTTTTTTAATGAATTTGTGGAAGTGTTAAAGAAATGTGAAAAGTGTTGTGGGCTATTTTGGTGCGAGTCGAATTTCAAAATAAATTTGAATGAAAAGTGGACTTTTGTGACTTGTGTTGTATACATGTGGGCTGTTTGGTGAATTTATGATATGGAAATATTATTTTCTTGTGAATATTATATTCATTGACTTGTTTAACTTGTTTGAGAACAAAGGGAAACCCCGGGTATCTAGGTGGGTGGACGTGTACTAGTATGCTAGTGAGTCCGTGGGGTTTAGCCTCAGTTTCACTTAGCAAGATTGACGCTTACAACTCTAACTAAATTATGATGATGATGATTGGGGACCACTAGGTTATGGGTATGTACCCTACTAGTGTCTCTTGCACGAGAATGGATATTTGTGATGGTTACTCTCACCAAGATACGAGTTACCTGGGACCCACAACTAGCTAGTGCCTAGAGGTTATTTCCCATTGGTTGTGCTCACTAGATTTTTTGTGCTTATCGTCGGCATATGGTATGAGTGGCTGGAAAATTCAGTACCTTTGGTATTTATTTTAAAAGTGTTTATTCTTTATATTAGCCCACTTGAAAACTGATTTTTTTTAAAGTTTCATCTTTTAGAAATTGTAACAAGAAATTAGATGATTTTGTAAACTTGCATGCTTTTCATCTTTGAATGTTTATCGGATGGAATCTCTTAGTGGTGGTATCCTACTGGGAATTGGCTCACACCCTACTTACACCTTTGGGTGTAAGTATAGTTGGTTATTTTTGTTGTCTCTGGTTGGGTACAATTGTTTTTTTGTTCCAGTGGTTCAGGTTTCTAACAGGTCCTTGGTGGTGAAGTCTTGCGGAGGTGGCTTGAGGGCGGTGCCCCATGCCATGAGGGTTCTTGGGCTATTTATTTTTGGTTTTGTACCTTTGGTATAGTATTTTTTAGTTGTTTTAAGCTATGTAATTCAGTTCTGAATTTTTATAAAAGATTGTTTGGTTTGAAAAATCCAGATTCGTTTTATTGGATTCTTTTGTTGTTTTAAGTTTATAAACTCGGGTAATTCATTTCCAATTCTCATTTTATGATACCCGAGCACTTTTTCCAGCCCGTGGGGATCGAGAATGCCCTTCAGGCCTTGTCATGGGCCAGGTTTGGCACTGGGTTCGGTGGTGACCGTATTTGGTCCGTGACAAAATGGTATTAGAGGGTGGTTCGCTCTCTTTGGGTCATGTTATTTGGGGAACAATCAGGATAATATGGAGTTAGGATTTTTGGGACTTTGAATTTAAGTTATGAGTAGTTTGGCTGATCACCACACCTCATGATGGGATTCACTTATCTAGGGGAAGTCAGGACCTGTCAGAGTCCTTTGGTTTTCTTGGTTTAATGATGATTAGGGGAAATGAAAAGAGAGTTGGGTTAATGGTCTCAGTAAGATCACAGGGCCTGGCAAGCCATGTGGAGATGAGGATATTCCCAAGAACACTCTCTATGACAGTGAAGTGATTGGAATATGGCCACCATCCATATGTCCAAGTCACCCACTGAAACTAGTTTCCTCTCGCATTGTCTTGTGTTCTTTAGTTTTGAAATCATGGAACTTTGGTTTTAAAGTGACTTGGTTTTAAGAAGTGTAATGTTTTTGTGAAATGATTTTCAAATAAATATGTAATGGTTTGATTTATGAAATATTTGAACTAAATATTCAGAATTATTTTGAATTGGAAATGGTGTGCTTACACCTCTTTTGAAAGCAGAAACTATACTGAAGTTGGTTTTGAAAAACTGTTTCAAATAGAGTTTTCTAATCTATCATAGGGTTTTTTGTTGGGATGAGATGTTATGAAATTGATGTGAATAACATTAAATTGAGTTCTTTTATAAATGGTTGTTTCTTTATGAAAATTTTAGTAATATTTGAATTGGGATTTGAATCCCTTGGTTAGCAGTTTTGAGAAAAAGGATGTGTTGGTTGGCCGTTTTGGTTTTGAAAAGTAGAAAGAATATTTGTTTTAACCTATAGTATTTCCATGAGTGACCACATGCATGGGGTTATATGGAATGATGGACGGTTGATGGCATGACTGGATGAGTTCTGGGACGGATATGAGGAGGGTGCCCGGTGTGGCAGAAAAACATGCATGTGTGAGTCCCATGGGGTACCATTGGTGGATACGCTTACTGTTAAACTGTTTGTTCTGAAAGAATTACTTTTAAAGAAAAACATGATGTCTTGATGAATATTTTTGTATGGTTTGAACTATGGGTTTTTGAAAATGTGGATGTTGTGGGATGTTTTGAGTCCAAGAACCCCTTCTGTTTGAACTGTGTTTTGGGTTTGTGTTTGGTCGGTAAGTTGTGTAGTAGGGACGGTTAGTGGTCTCTTTTGAAAAATGTTTTGGGATGCCTTTACGGTGGTTCCATTAATGTGTTTGAAGCTGGTTTATGAATTATTTTGACCAATGGACCAGATTGGTTGGGTCCTTGGGTTCTCTCATTAGATAAGGTACTCCCCCATTAAAGGTTAATGCATAACTGATGTGCAACCCAGATTGTTTCTCCATTGGAAAATCCTCCAGTTGATCAATATAAGGAATCTATTTCTTGAGCATTTTAGATTGAGTATACACCATTTCCTTTATTGGTTTTGTGTATCCTCTTGTAGTGGGAGATTGATTATGGATGGTTGAAAGTGACCTTAGCCTCTTAAGTTTCCTAATTTTTCGAAGGAGGAAGTGTTCTGGGGTTGTTAGCATGGATGAGTATTTGGATAGTGTCTAAGAGGAACTCTCGGTCCTTCATAGTCTCTTCGAAGGAGTTAATGTTAAACTACTAGTGTGGGAAATCTGGTCATGAGAGGATATTATGGCCACTTTCTAGAATTGTGTGTTGTTTGGGAATGTTGTACAAGTTCCCTCTCTATTAATTTTTTATATCCGTCGTAATGGTCATGTTCGGTGATGCCTTGTGATGTCATGTGCTCGATTGACTATAAAGGTGAAAGTTGGGCAATCATCTTAGAGTCTCTATTATGTTGGGAGAATGTCTCCCATGTAAAAAACATAAAAAAATAATCCATTTTTGAGGAAGGTGAGTATAAGTGTTCTTTACTTCTATTGTTTCTCACCTGAACAAACAAGGTGTGATGTGTGTACATCTTATAATCCCTTGTTTCAGTGAAATATCATGTTAGGGTAAAGTGAGTTTGGAATGTGTTATGTCTTGGAAAAACTTATCGGGGATTGCGGTGTAGTTGTTGTTTGAAACGAAAGAAGAATTATCATTCTGGGGGTTTCTAAAGCCTAACTGCGAGGCTAAAGATGCTTTAATCATTTGAGCTCCAGCCATAGGTCTCGGAGAGAAGCTGGCTCGTAGTCAGGGGAAATCACAGGGTCATTTAAACCCTTGTGCAAAGTCCTATCCTCAATATGAATGATAAGAAGAGTTTAAACCTATGGTGTCATCATATTTCTTCTACAGTTCATGTTCGGTGGAAATAGGTGGAGGGACTTGTACCCATGTCATCTCCCAATGTTATTCCCTCCCCCTTTGGTTTCCATTGAGTCTTTAGAGAAAGGTATGAAGTTTGGCTAGACAGGTTGACCACACGGTTTGCACTTGGTTAGTAGTGACCATGCCCCAAAAAAAACCATGTAGATAGAAGAATCTCCACTGTTAGTTCATGGTTTCCCAAACCATTCAGACTAACCATGTGTTCATCCCAACACTTTATATTTTGGGTTCTTTTTGTACCGGCCCATGCTGGTCGATTAAGATGGTTGGTTCTTATGGTGGGGAGCCTATTTTTCCCCCCATACCAAAAACATAGACTTATCCATGGTCATTTATTGGTGGTAGGTAGTCTCATTCGGATCTATCAAGCTACCTAAATCTTCCTTGGGTAACTATTTAAATTGGATAGTGCCCAATGTTTTAGTTATAGCAAGGTATGTGTTACCTTGTTCGATGTTGTTGTTCGTTTGAGTGAATTTCTTGAGTCATGTTTGGATAGTGTTTGGGGAGTTTTCCGTTGGGATAAAGCTTGAATGTGGTTGATTGTTTCAGGAAAGTGGTGTATGTTTTTGTTGTGAAGTATTCCTTCCTTAATTGATCACTTGAGGTGTTTTGGCCTTTGGGGGCGAAACCTGGAAAGGGAGTACATCTTGGTTTATCAGTTGGGTTTGGCTTTCGTATCTGGCCTTTCTGTAGCTTTCCGGGGACGGAAAGTTTTCATGGTGGGGAGAATTGTCACATACATGACTTATTTTGATGTTAAGTTTCATTTATTTTCCATTAATGCTTTGTTTTGAAGGGTTTCTAAAATTTTTATGGAGGAATATATGAGTTTTTATGAATTGGGCCAAACCATGAGCCCAATTCCAGATTTAAAAATAAATTTTTTTTCTTTTATAAATTTTTCATTTTTTTATATTTTTCACCAATTCTAATTCCTAAATGGTCTCCTCTGACCTATTAACACCCAAATATAAATTTGGAGCCTTTATAAATCCATAATCATGGAGGATTTGTGTTTTTATTTAAGAATTCGGCCAACCCGAAAGCCCATTTTTCAGTTTTAAAATGTTTCTTTAATTTTTTAATATCTTATTAAATATAATGGATTGTTCGGTGATTCCACCTCCCTCTCGACCCTATGAAACCCAGGTGTGCTCCCATTGCATTTTCCACACTCCTTGGAGCTCTTTGAAGTCGCGAATTAGGTCTTATCTTCATAGGGTGTCTCAAATCGGCCAGAATTGAAGAGGTTACTTCATACCTTCTTAACTCTATCAATTCTTACTCTTTTCCCTCCATTCCCGTTCCTAAATTACCTCCTAAATCATGTTCAAACAATACCTTAATTTTGGATGTTTTAAATTTCAGAAACTATTGTTTTTGGAGTGATTAATTCAGGATACTTCAAGTAGGTGAGTCTATTTATTTCCTCATTCAAATTGCTTAGGGTTTCTTCCCTAATTTTTGAATTATAAAAATTCAAGAAGCTAGGGTTCGTGCCTAGGTTCTAAATTACTGTATTTTGGGTGAAATATTGAGGTTTTTGGTTTCTTTTAACTTCCTTGAGGTGCGGCGGTCGTCCGGTTGATGTTTCTCCCCAATATTTGAGGGTTTCGACACATTCGGTAGGTGATTCCGTGGGTAACCATTTAATGATGAGTTAGTTTGCTTGATTAAATAATTTTTCATGTTACTTATATGTTTTTTATTATTCGAAAACCATTTTTGGTATAAATAGTAAAGTATTTGGTATTAAAGTTTCATTTTTGTTTGATGTATGTATTTTTCAAATGTATTTCTTGTGTTATCTCTTGTAGTAGTTTTGTAAAATGTGGAAGTAATTTATTAGTTGTTGAAAGGGGATGCCACTTTTGGTTGGGTAATAATATAGTGTCATGTGGCCCTAAAACATGAGGGTCTTTTAATGGGTTTTATGTGTGTAACCTTGTTATACTCTTTGAAAGTGTTTTATGGATTTGTGTGTTCTCATGGGTATCTTTTGCGATATGGTTCAAGGTGATTATATAACATTTGAAAGTGGATTATTACATGATGATTGGGATTACAATTCTGTTTTGGTAAGATATTGGTGTGATTTTGGCTTAAAAATAGGTTTTTGAAATGGGTTTTTTGTGCACGATATATTTGCACCACTTGGGTTCTTTTTATGAAAATTGTAAATGTTTTAGTTGGTTAAACAAAGTGGGAAAAGGGTGCATATGTACTGTTAGGTATATGTGTTCACGTATTATGGGGTTTTGAAAGGTGAAGTGATGTTTTATGATTTCAAATATTTTTAGAATGTTTTATAAATTTCTGTAATGTTTTATTAAATTGTGATGTTGGAGCGAAACTTGTTTGTGGGCTCTTTCGTGTAAGTTTAATGATAAAATTATTTTGTAGGTAAAAGGGGTGTTATGTAACAAGTGAGTGGGATGTTATGAGAGTTGTAATATATTTTATTGCTTTTATAAATTTTTTTAATGAATTTGTGGAAGTGTAAAGAAATGTGAAAAGTGTTGTGGGCTATTTTGGTGTGAGTCGGATTTCAAAATCAATTTGAATGAAAAGTGGACTTTTGTGAATTGTGTTGTATACATGTGGGATGTTTGGTGAATTTATGATATGGAAATATTATTTTCTTGTGAATATTATATTCATTTACTTGTTGAACTTGTTTGAGCACAAAGGGAAACCCCGGGTATCTAGGTGGGTGGACGTGTACTAGTATGCTAGTGAGTCCGTGGGGTTTGGCCTCTGTTTCACTTAGAAAGATTGACACTTAAATCTCTAACTAAATTATGATGATGATGATTGGGGACCACTAGGTTATGGGTATGTACCCTACTAGTGGCTCGTTCACGAGAATGGATATTTGTGATGGTTACTCTCACCAAGATACGAGGTACCTGGGACCCACAACTAGCTAGTGCCTAGGTGTTATTTCCCATTGCTTGTGCTCACTAGATATTTTGTGCTTATCGTCGGCATATGGTATGAGTGGCTGGAAAATTCAGTACCTTTGGTATTTATTTTAAAAGTGTTTATTCTTTAAATTATCCCACTTGAAAACTGATTTTTTTTTGAAGTTGCATCTTTTAGAAATTGTAACTAGAAATTACATGTTTTTGAAAACATGCATTATTTTCATCTTTGAATGTTTGTCACATGGAATATCTTAGTGGTGGTATCCTACTTGGCATCGGCTCACACCCTACTTACACCTTTGGGTGTAAGTAGACTTGGTTATTTTTGTTGTCGCAGGTTGGGTACAATTTTTTTTGTTCCAGAGGTTCCGGTTTCTAACAGGTCCTTGGTGGTGAAGTCTTGCGGAGATGGCTTGAGGGTGGTGCCCAATGCCATGAGGGTTCTTGGGATATTTTATTTTGGTTTTTTACCTTTGGTATAGTCTTTTTTATTTTGTTTTAAGCTATTTAATTCAGTTCTGAATTTTTGTAAAAGATTGTTTGGTTTGAAAAATCCAGATTCGTTTTATTGGATTCGTTTGTTGTTTTAAGTTTATAAACTCAGGTAAATCATTCCCAATTCTCATTTTATGATACCTGGGCACTTGTGCCAGCCCGTGGGGATCGGGAATGCCCTCCCGGCCTTGTCATGGTCCAGGCTTGGCACTGGGTTCGGTGGTGACCATATTTGGTCCGTGACATACCCAAATTAAAGGTACCAGTTTCTCTTAAATAGTTTTCTTTTATTTTACATCTCCAACCCCTAAACTCTTTTTATATCCATTATTTTGTAACAACACTAGTATCCTAAATATACTAGGATGTTGTTATGAGAAGGATTCTAACTACACTTACACACACCTCCATCTAATGGATGAAGAACATAATGTTTCTATGGATGGAAAACTAAGGCCTCACGAAATGATGATTGTTCAATTACATCTTACCACCTGTCATGGTGGCTATTATGATGGAACTGTGTTTATATATGATATATATTATTTTTATGATTTTTATTATGCTTCTGTACTTCCCATTTATATCATTCCTTTATGGTTTCCATAGTGTGTAAATACGATAATCTCATTTGAGGAAGTGCGAACTACCGCCCCCTCAAAGTTATTTGATTCGTTAATGTCTTATGTGGGATGTATAAATGATGGAGTTAATGATATTATAAATGATATTATACAGGAATTATAATATACCTATGTATCATTTTGTTTTATTTCCATTAATATACGAAATAGAAATGAGAGTTGCATTCATGCGTACGTACGACTTACCGTCTCCATGAACGATGCATTTCATTTCGAACCTCTAAATATTATGTACTTTTATAAAAACATGTATATACTGGATATATATTATATATATGATATACAAATCATGAATATCATTCTAGATATAATGAACTATTGAACACATGGACATCTTGTAAATATAAGGTGTCCAATTTGACTCAAGTACCAAATATCGACAAAATGAATGTTATTAACATAAAAGATTACATAATGTCTATAACATGGTAATAAGTGATATAAAAAGAAATTATAAACTTGAAAAAGGTTCTTAATCAAGTATAAATTAACTTTAGTTTATTATTCCGGATATTAAAGAACGATTGAGTCAATTCAGACACATGGTAAGGGACTTCGTCTCAATCTCCTTTCATTGAGGCATTTTTAGTTTTATACAAGACTTTGTTTTATACGGGTTATAAAACCCTTTGAAATTTCATTTTATTCAAAAGGGAATCTTTATATACAAAGCATTTTACTAAAAGAGAAAAAGGAATGTTTTTTTAACGTAAGCGGTGACAACGACCTTTCCACCGCTGTGAGTATTAATTGATCTTTGGCTTCCTTAACAATCCGTAATGTTTTTAAATGGACAAATAAATATCATATACTCTTATTATGTATTTTGGTATTGAAAATGATTTTGAGAATGGATTTATTATTTCAATATCTTGAAATGATATTTTTCTATTGCAATGTGGAAATGTTATCTTTTATTTATGCTTATGTTATGTGTTATGATCATGTTATGGTTCTTGGGAATTATTTACAGATATGGGTGGTTCCGTGATAAACCTAGGGTGGGTGAGCTCGAGATATCTCTCCAATGAATTGGGTAATGTGAAGGAGGTAAACTTGAATATTTCTCTTACGAGATATATGGAATATACTGTGATAGATATTTCAAAGTAACTCCCTATATAGCTGTGATAGCTACAATGTAAGTATGATATGGATGACACAAGTTACATTTATGTTTTATTATTTCTATGTGTCTTTCATAAATCTTATGATTTCATGAGGTAAGAAAAAGATTTCATGTTTTTTATATATTTATGAAAAAATTTATTTCATTCTTTGTTTTATAGCCCTTACTGATCCTTTTATGCTCAGCCCAAGTTTTGAAATGTTTTCACCAGACTAAAATATGAATAGGGTCAAGGATGGGATCAAGGAAAAGTCATGTTGTTTAAAACATGGAACTAAACATGACTCTTTTTTGAAGAGTTTTTTATTTTATGAAAAAATTGAAATCTATGTAGAAATGTCTACCTTGTAATATTTTGATATGTAATAGTTATGTCTTAATTCTCGAAAACTCTAAACCTGAAAAGATCCTCAATGTGAATTATTCATTTAATTAAATATTATGTAATGTTTAAGGCAGGGTCCTTATACTATGTGTCATTGGAATAGAATAAATTATGGATTACAATGAGAAACGAACCTAGACCATTCTGGTTTTTTTAAATTTTGTAAAAAATATGTGTCTGTATATGTTTTTTAAACATTTAAAAATATATTTCTACGGTATTAGATTAGGTATTGGAGACTTTATATGGGTTGTAGGGATTATGGAGTTTAAAACATTTACGTCGGTGATTACATTGAGCTACCATGTACCCAATTTGGTGGAACCATGTAATGAACCTGACTTCTCATATATAAATATTACATTTTAATATATGAATATTCATTTTATAAAATATCTATCCACAAAATAATCCTTTAGGTATAGTTACTTTGGAATATTGGACACAAAACATCTTGTCCATAAGTTAGCTACATAACCTCACACTATATTTTTCATAACTAGAACCCTTCTACGATATATCATACATAAACTATTTCTTCATAACCTCAGGAACGGAAACATAATAAAGGGTGAGATGTACCTTTTAAGTGTAATCAAAGGAGGTATCAACATAACATGAGTATAAGGGTATCAAAACATGAGAATTAAATGAAAAAACCCATATCATGTATAACATAGATCATAATCATGTATCATGGAATAAATCATGACAGATAATAAGGAATGAATCATAAAGGAATCAAATAACATGATCCATTAGACCATAACAATGTAATAAGATAGATATTTCTAGAATACACATAATCCTAGAAAATATTTTGTTTATGATATCCACCAAGACAATCATAACATGTTAAAATTGGGCTAACCACCCATGTACCTGATTTAGGATTTGAATAAACTCCCATGTATCCTCTTTCAGGCTTGGGATAACCTATGGTTCACCTCTTTTAGGATTTTGATAACATCCAATGTACCAATTTTTCTCATATGACATTAATGATTTCCCAATGAATTGGAGGGAGATATTGATCTCATCCATCGTATAATCCATACATATTTGTTTTATAGGATCATAAATAATTCATCCTATCATAACCTGTGAAAATAATTGGGTTTCATAACCATTTAATTATATCATACCATGTTGAAAAAGAAATTATTTTCATAAATATTTCTTCATTTAATCATAAAAAATATGTAGAGAAGGAATAATTAGAATAAATAAATTTTCATAACAAATATGAACCATATAAAAAAATATTAAATATGGTAACATTGGATCATTTCCCAAAAAATATTATATTAAATGAAAGGATTTCATCTTATATAGAAAATGACGTTGAAATATCCCATCGAACATTTCTTGAGGAAACTTTCCTTTCTACTTTGAAAACACCATTTTAAAAATAAAAATTTATTAAAAAATTAAGAATAAATCTATTAGAAAAGAAAATTCTAAACATATAAAGGATCCTTTATAACATTGAGTGGTTATTATGGCAGTTAATTCGATTCATGTCAAACACATTCGAACAAATATCCCTTTTATATTTTTAGTAGAATCCAAACAGACCTTTTTTGGAAAATGACATGATTATTACTTTTAATAAATATTATAAAACATATTTGTTTTTTAACAATCATATAAGAATAGTAAAACATTCATGAAATCATTTTTAGGAAACATGGATATATAATAAAAAGGGTTTTCAGCTGAAGAGAAAAATAAAGACCATTTTACTTAAAAACACTCTTTTGGATTATTTAGTCATTTAAGAGAAAAAAAATAAAGAAAAACATGCATTATACTTAAATAACTATAGAAAAAAATCAGGAGTTTCTTGAGTGGTTGATCATAAGATATAATCATTTGAATCGTAATCATATACAATCCCAATAAACAATGAGATAATAACATCAAACCTTTACCACTTTGGTATCTTTTAAATCACAAGACCCTTGATATAATATAGTTTTTATGATAATTTAAATATAATTGTAATAAATAAATAAATTATATAACATTTCAATGTGTTTGTATATACTCCTTATAAAATTACATAGGTTCATAATATAATATATGTCCCAAAGAAGATATTTTGAGATGAAATTCCTCTACCTTTAATCTTGAATTACTTCATTGACGTTCAGAAAACATGTATAATAAATATAGTTTTGTTATGAACATATTTAGGAACCATAATATTATGTATTATACTATATATATTTTACATATGACATTTTATTATCTATTTATTACCAACTCCTTATTAAAATCACTTTTCGGATAATAAATTCTTTTTTCATGAATGTTTTGGTTTCGTATCCTTGTTTATTTAAATTTTATCATGGTTACATTACATAAAAAAATGTATACATTATATAAATATAATATAAAATTATTTCATTAGTATTTATAGTAATCCATTAATGTGAGAGATTGAAATTGAATTACACCGTTCATGGAGACTGTATGACATACGTACACATTAGCATTGTTTCTATTTTCACAATAGATGAAGAGAAGGGAATATAAATAATATATTTAATTTAATAATTCATTTCTATTTCACATATATTCATTAAATTTACCCTTATTACCTTCCATGTAAAGCGTTTGTTGAAAATTAATCACCTCACATAGGGAGGCAGTAATCATCCCTATAGACGAGCTATGATATTATATTCCCATAGAATAGAATATAAGAAGTTATATATCATATTATAATTCAGTAATTATAATAATATCATAAAAATCATATATAAATAATAAATACATCATTTTATGAAGTCTTGGGAGGTGGCGATGGAAAACGAATAACATCGGTTCACAAGGAAGCTGTCCACCCAACACAAGATCAACAATTTCAGTTACCATTTAACCGATGTGGATATAGATTTCGGCCATTAAATTAACATAATAATTTATCATTATATAGAAGATACCTATTTTATAATATAATAATATTTTACTAATATTTTAGGGGGGTGTAAAAAGTAATAAAAAACATTTTTAGGAATTTACATCTTCTTTGGAGAGCCACATTAGGTTTATACCTAGAGCCTTATTAAGAGGGTTTCATAATTCAAATAAGTCATCTAGGATAATATTAAGGAATTGATTAATATTTTTGAGTAGGTATTAGATGAACCAAATTATTTTTGGAGGTTTGAAGAGGAGAGTAGAGGGGGTGTCTATTTAAAAGTGGGGGAGAGGACACACTTGGAATTTTTGTAAAGAATAATGTGTACCCACGTTTTAAACATGAAAAAGGCCAAAATATGGATCATTATCAACTATTATAAGTTATAATGTCTATTAATGGACATAAAATATGTTATAAAACATATAATAGTTCATTTTACCCCTTATCATTTTATGTTAACCTCGGATAACCTGTTTTAACCCTAACCACAGTAATTAATATTTTCTATTCTTACTGTTCATTTAGAAAAAAAATTATGTTGATATTAATATGTAATATTGATTATTATTTTTAAAATATTTAATAAATTATTATAAATTCCATTCAAATAATTGTCCAAATTTAATTTAAAATTAAACTTTCATACCTGATGAAAAGAAAATTTTCTTAAGAGAACATTTTAAAAAGATAAAAAAAAGGACATCAAAATACAATATGAATTTTTTAAAATGTATTATATTGAATTTTTATAATATAATTGAGATTATTTTACTTTTTAAACCATTTTAAATAAAAATAGAACATTTTAATTTCTATAAATAATAATCCAGTTTTGAATAAAAACAATTATTTTTAGCTTTTCATTGAAAATTATAACTTTTTAGAGAAATCTGAATAACTCACCCTATGATAAGTTTGATATGTTTATAAAAAATTGCAGTTAAATTTTTAAAATAAATTTTCTAAATGTTCTGAAAATAAAATTTTAGTATTTTTCATATAAATCCATACAAGTCATTTTTTGAGGAAAAAGGGTATTTTCTAAAGTATATAAATAAATTTCTAAAAAGAATTTTTTATGAATATAAATTATTTATATAAAACATTTATAATTAATTTTTAAAAAGTGGTTATTTATTTTTCTACTTATGTATTTAAGGACTCAGCAATAATGTTCATCTTTAAATAATAATATTAATAGTATGTCACAATTCATTACAACTCAGTGTTGTGTATAACGCAAGATATCAATAAAATTTAATTTATTTAAAAAAACATTAAATTCTCATTGTGATATATTCTACCCCCTTAAAATGATGTTATCTCTAAAATTTCATAACTTTCATAGAAAAAAATGAGGATATGTATACTTCATCATATCATCAGGTTTCCACATAACTTCTTCAAATTGGTGGCGTCGTCACAAAACATTAACTAGGTGAGTAGTATTATTTTGTAAAAATTTCTATCTATGATCGAAAACCTCCAATAATTATTCCTCTTCAAAAATAAAATACTCTTGTGGAATGACCTATGATTTCATTATATGTTATGGATCAGGTTTGGACTTACTTAGGATAGTTACATGGAACAGATCATGAACTTGATAGAGGTTCGGTGGAAGTGCCAACAGATAAGCTACCATCCTGAAATGATAATAAATTTCAAAGGGACTAATGTACATAGGGATTATTTTTTCCATATTTAAGAATTTCACTAACTTCTTCCATGGTTATATGATCTATAGAATAGGGTAACCTAGAGATGATGAGATATCAATAATGATATTGACGAGATTACTACATTAAATTAGTTTTTTGGGTGAGTTTCCATATTCTTCCAACGATGAGTTATATTGTTTTGATAGTAACTAAAATGGGGTAAACCAATAAAATTGATGAATTATAGATGGTAATAATGTGAATATCCTTAAAAAAATTGGAACCACACTAAAATAATGGGTGATAATGTTTTGATTAAGGCCTGGGGGATGAATTATATTGGTATGTATTGTGAATAATGGTTACTGGTTTATGCTAGAGTAGATTGATATTATTAAGGATATTGTTAAATATTTATTAGGAGTGTGATCCTAGGATTATATGAATTTTATTCTTAATGATATATGTTGGGTTATTCAATAGGGTAACAGTAGTGTGAATTCTTTCTTATATATACATTTATTCGACATTCCGACATGTTATTCATTATTGTGATAGGATAATCAGATGATCCCATTCTGTGGGAATAATAGAGTGATTGTTTTATTTATATTTGAGCTATGTGAAATGGTGTAACTTCGATTCAATTGTGTTTCATATATCTTAGTGATTTTTATGCATAATCATTCTTGTACAATAAGTGGTATATTCCATCCTATGTATTTTCGGAAACACTTCAGGATAGTGATATTGTGTGAGAAGGTTACATAGATCCTTATTTTATTTCAAAATGATAATATTGAATCATTGTTTTTTGACACAACTCTTTCCCAATGAGTGGGTTAGGCTATATGTGTAAAGACCAATAAAATTCAAGGGAAATTTTTTCTTAATTTTCTTTGGAATTTTACAAGAGCGCGGTTTCTGACGGCACCTGATTCTGAGGCCCGGAGTGCCCGGAATCAATTTCCGAAGTTTGGCTCGGGTACGTTCAGTGAACGAACGAGTGGGAATTTCTAACTTTTGATCCGGTGCTCGGAATTGAAATCTGAGGGCATCGAAGAACTCGCAATGCCGTTATTCGCTTAAGGGGACCTTTTCCGAGGTTGCGTTTTATGCGAGACGAAAGTTAGTTTTGGGAGAAATTATAAGAAGTTAAATAAAAAAAATGTGGAAACACTTTTTTTTATTTTGTTGGTTAACTTCTCTCAAAGGAAGTTAGGGGTGGGACCCACACACACTTAACCTCCCTTGAGAGGATTAAGTGTTGTGGGTCCCACACGAACCCTAACTTTTCATCTTCTCTTAAAACTCCCTTTAACCCCTCTTTAAATGACATGACAACTTGTTATTTATTTTGGAGTTATTTTTATTTTAATTTCAAACCTTTGAAATTCAATTTGTTAAGTGTGTGAATAAAATAAGACTCTAACTTATTTTATTTGGTTAGATTTCTCTAGACTTCTTGAGAGGATTTTCGGTTCTCCTTCTTCTTCTTCAACCTTGACGAAGAATGCGAAGAACCTTCGAGCTCTGATGAAGAACGCCACTCCTCTCTTCTTCGTAGTCGGTTGTCTCCGAAGATCAACGACGTGTTCCGTGTCAACGAAAGGGAACGCCGCTTCCTCCTCGGACTTCCTTCGTCGGCTTACGAAGATTCGCCAACGACGTACCTCTTCGGACGTACCTCTTCGTCAACGGATTTGACGAACGATTTCCACGACGCCCGACCTCCGCGACGTTGTCTTCCGCGGGTCGTTGACGAACATCGATCTTGAAACCAAGGTAGGGGGTTATTTATTACTTTTGTTCATGATTTATACCCGAGAATATTTCTTCGTGAAATTAATCCAATTGTTAGCAATTAACGCGAGGGGGCTGGACCGTACGAACACGGCCGACCCTCCTCCTTTTCATAATGTTTTTGTTGTGGATTGAGACGGATGAGGCGCGGTGTCGTCGCACCGCGCAGGATCTTACGACAAGAAATGCACGGCGCCGTCGCGCCGCGTTGTAAAATAATGCAAGGACGCGACGCTGTCGCGCCGCGTCGAGGAGAGTTGAAGGCACCGCTGCCGGAGCGGGGCCGCGACAGTGGGGCACGGTGCCGTCGCACCGTGCCGGACGACGAACACCGCGGCCGGTTCCGGGCCGCCGCGGGACGAGAGGACCGGCGGCTAGCCGGGCCGCCGGTGTCGGAAGCCGGAAGGGGACCGGCCTTGCCGGTCCCATTGAGGAAGGACCGGCCGGCCATGTCGGGCCGGCCGGAAGAGAGGTGTCGGGGGAATTAATTCCCCCGTCTGGCCACAAGAAGGCCCCCCACGTGAGGGGGGGCACCGGTTACACAAAGGGGTGGGGGCAGCACCCCCCCCCCGTTTTTCCTCAAATCAGGCCCCCACGAGGGGGGGCCGGTTCTCCAAAGGCGCGACTTAAGCCGCGCTGCCAGCTAATCAAAAGCGGGGGCCTTGCCCCCCGCGCGCTGCACCCGTGCGGCGCCGGGCCGCACCGCCGCGCCGGACCGCGCCGCCGCGCCGAGCCGCGCCGCCGCGCCGGGCCGCGCCGCCGCTCCGGACCGCCGCCGGCCGGGCCAGTTCGGACCCGGGTCAGGTCGACCCGGTTCGGGTCGGCCCGGACCCGGACCCCCCGTTTTCGAGATGACTTCGGTCTTTTGGCCATAACTTGAGCCACAGACCTCCGATTGACGAACCGTCAGCGGAAATGAGATCCTTGGATCGAGACGGTCGATTCGGTATATCGCACTCAAAGTTTCGGAATACTTTGAGTTCGGCCGGGTTGGTTCATTCACGAAACCAACCGGGCCTTCGGAGCGGAAACGCTCATATCTTGACCTACGGACATCTGATTGACGTGCTGTCAGCTTTGTTGTGTTCCTCTTAGTGAGACGGTTCTTTTGGCATACTCCGCCCGAGGTTTGGACGCTGGTGGAGTACGGTAGGGTTGGTTTTGCCTTAAAAACCAACCGGGCCCCTGGGACGAAAAAGCCAATAACTCTCAGACCGGGCGTCCGATCGACGCACCGTCTGTTGTGTTGAGTTCCTATTGACGATACGGAACTTTTGGATACATCAACTCTGGACTTTGTGATAGTTGATGTATCAGCCTCTCGGCTCGTGGAGCGGACCCTCCTGAACGAGCTTGCTGTGTGCGGGAACCCTAGTGCTGGATGCGACTGCGACTGTTACTGTGACTACTACTGCTACTGCTACTGTGACTGCGACGACGACAGTACTGAGATCCTGTGTGGATTCGACGACGACAACAGCACTCAGCGATCCTACGTGGATCAGTGCTACAGGTCCTGTGTGGGCTCGATCCTGTGTGGGTCTTTACGCTCAGCGGTCCTGTGTGAACCAGCGCCTACAGGTCCTGTGTGGGCCCGATCCTGTGTGGGTCTTTTGCGGGGGTTAGTTACCTATCGATCCTTCGTGGGTCCGACGACTTAGATGGATCAGAGATCATCTTTACCGTCTTTCGAAGATGTATACCTGTGTGAGATGAATCCTGTTAATTTCCTGTGTGGATTGTGTTGTGCTATCCTGTGTGGATTTCGTTTTGCTTTCTTGTGTGGAATACGTATACTTTCTTGTGTGGACTGAGTTATACTTGGGCTCGGAGGTTGGAGTGTATTGGAATTGATGACTTAGGTATATGTATGGGCATATACCTAAGCAGTGTCGGTTGTTACTTCGTGTTTGTATCTTCCTTTTGAGGTTTATCATTTGTGGATTTTGGGAGACCTTCGGGGGTCTCGGGGTCCCTACTGAGTAGCTTATACTCACCCCTGCACGGGCTATGCTCGCACTACGTTGTGTTGGTTGCAGACGACGGACAGCGTTGATCTTGGCTGAGGCTTGCAGAGCAGGACGGTACCTGGAGGTGGACCACTGGGTGGGACGTACTCGGAGCAGACGGTGGGACCCGTGGAGCAGTGGAGCTTTCCGTATCCACCCTTCAGGTGGAATCTCCAGTGGACAGCTCGGTGTAGCGGCTTTTACTTTCAGTTGTTGTTTTCCCCTTTCGAGTTGTACTTTACTTTCAGTTGGGTTTGTATACTGGCCCATTTACTTTTCCGCACTTTCAGTTGTACTCTGTTTTTACTTAGTGTTCACTTTCTGCTTGCTTACTCTGTGGTGTTTGTTTACTTTACAAAGGCAATGCCTTCCCTTTTTACTGGGATTTACACCTTGGTGCTAGTCGCCAGCCCCTGGCCTATGGAAGGCGGGCTTGGGGTAGTCACGGCACGGACCCCGAGGGTGGGTCGTGACAAATTGGTATCAGAGGAGTTCAGTTCTACTGCGAACTCTGATCTTTTCTATGTGAAGCAATAATGTTTAGCGTATTTAGTGTGGTTATCAGTCTAGGGAGTCCAGTGTTGGTGCGGCGGTCGACGTATCCGTACACCAAGACCCTGACTTCTGATTTCCGACTTAATGCAAGAAAACATTGATTGCGTGTGTGTTTCAAATTTTTCTTTGTGATTACTTTATATCAGCTCACCAGGTATACTGTTCTGACCGTGGCGCACCTGTTTCCTTTTCAGGATGGCCCCACGATGGCAGCCAGCTAGGGTTCCGAGAGTCGAGTGTGACGACAGCCCACCGAGCGATGAGGCCTCGGTGAAGGGCCCTTTGTCAGTAGTGGCACCGGTGGTAGCTCTACCCATCGAGCCACCGATACTTCCAGTACCAGCCGCTGACGATGCACGTCGCCTCAGCACACTGCATGAGTTTCAACGCCAGCGACCACCCAGGTTTCACGGGGAGACGGATCCCCAGGCAGCAGAGGACTTGCTGGAGGTATTGGTACGTGTGTTTAGGCTAGTGAGGACACCAGCAGACCTCATGGTGATCCTCGCTGCGAGCCTACTACATGCAACAGGATGACGATGGTGGAGCTTGATGCTCCAGGTGCACGATGAGGCATCTCTACTTTGGACAGACTTTGAGAGCCTCTTCCGCTCGGAGTTCGTCCCAGCCACCCTTCGTGCGGTGTGTATCCAGGAGCTTCTTCAGCTGCGGCAGGGCAGCATGACGGTCGCTCAGTACTCGGTGAGATTTACTGATCTCTCGCGCTACTCGAATGACATGGTACGGGACCCATTCTTCTAGGCCCAGACCTTCGAGCAGGGTTTGAGACACGAGATCAGGGCATCGCTGATCTCCCTCAGCATACCGACTCAGACAGGAGTACTGGAGCGGGCCCTTTTGATCGAGAGCTTCCTTGTTGAGTCTACACCAGCACCGAGACCCACCGCAGGGCGGCACGTGGCAGAGTCATCTGCAGCAGGCAGTCGACGGATGACTCAGGGGTTCAGGCAGACCAGACCTTCGGGCAGACGACCTCAGGACACTGGCTCAGCAGTGCGGGGCACACAGCGAAGAGCGAGTCTTTCGAGAGGCAGGCAGTGCTACTCGTGCGGTGGGCAGGGCCACATGGCTCGTGACTGCCCGACCCGTTGTGCCGAGGAGCAGCAGATAGTTGAGGGACCACTGAGGCAGAGGCAGAGGGTCGACCGTGGCGGTCCGCAGGGAGGAGGCGGACGAGGCAGAGGAGCTGGATGAGCAGCAGGTGGTGGGCGACGCTTTGAGGCTCTCCCACCACCACCACCAGGAGGTCCACCCCGACCACAGGGAGCTGGCGGGCAGAGACAGGCACAGCTCCAGGCAGCAGAGGCCTATGACCACGGCGCACCCGAGATGATTCGAGGTACTATCTGTGTCTATTCCACCCTTGCTGCAGTTCTTATAGACACAGGAGCAAGTCACTCTTTCATAGCCGCTACCCTCGTTCGGAGCTCGGAGATTCCGACAGAGCCGTTGGCTCGATCCTTACGGCTAGAGACTCCTACGGGAGCAGACTCGACGATTACGCACTGGTGCCGGCAGTGCGAGCTTACTCTAGGAGGCGAGAGCTTCGATTGGGATCTTCTTGTAGCAGCGTCGAGGCCTTACGATGTCATCTTGGGAATGGATTGGCTATCTACGGTCCATGCGCAGATTGACTGTTTTAGGCGCAAGGTGCGATGTGTACGCACCGAAGGGTGCAGGTTCACCTTCACCGGCGAGAAGGGAGCCTTTGCAGCACAGGATGGACTTCCGCGGAAGAGAGGACAGCCCATCACTCATCAGTTTTCTAGCCTCATCCTTGGAGCAGTTGACGTGCGGAGTCCTGGTTTTCCTGCAGTGGTGGATCAGTTTGCGGACGTTTTTCCCAACGACGTTCCAGGGCTACCTCCTCGCAGAGAGGCAGACTTTTATATTGACTTGTACCCCAGGACAGCCCCAATATCCACTCCAGCATATCGGATGGCCCCCGCCGAGCTTCGAGAGCTACGGGTACAGTTAGAGGACTTGTAGGGCAAGGGGTTCATCCGACCCAGTGTTTCACCCTGGGCTTCCCCGATATTGTTCGCCAAGAAGGCGGGCGGGAGCTTGCAACTTTGTGTTGACTATCGTCGCCTGAACCAGGTGACAGTGAGGAACAAGTATCCTCTACTGAGGATTGATGACCTCTTTGATCAGCTCAAGGGAGCACGGTGGTTCTCGAAGATAGACCTCCGGTCAGGCTATCATCAACTCAGAGTCAGAGACGAGGACGTGCAGAAGACGGCCTTCAGATGTCGGTATGGCCATTATGAGTTCTTGGTTATGCCTTTCGGCATAACCAATGCTCCAGCAGTGTTCATGGCCCTCATGAACAGGATCTTTCAGCCATACCTCGATCGATTCATCATAGTCTTCATTGACGACATTCTGATTTACTCTTCGACTGAGGAGGAGCACGCATACCACTTGCGAGTTGTACTAGACACACTCTGAGAGCACCAGCTTTATGGTAAGCTCTCGAAGTGCCAGTTCTGGATACGAGAGGTCCACTTCTTGGGACACGTTATCTCTGAGGCGGGAGTTGCAGTGGATCCTACGAAGATCGAGGCTGTGTTAGCATGGGAGAAACCCAGGAGCGTGACTGAGGTTCGGAGTTTCATGGGACTAGCTGGATACTATCGGAGATTCGTGCCAGACTTCTCTAGAGTTGCAGCACCACTCACAGCTTTGACGAAGAAGGGGAAACCCTTCGTGTGGTCAGACAGATGTCAGCAGAGCTTCCAGGAGCTGAGACAGAGATTGACGAGCGCACCTATCTTGAGGTTGCCAGATGAGGGAGTAGGGTACGTAGTCTACTGCGATGCATCAGGGACCGGACTCAGATGTGTTCTGATGTAGGAGCGGGCAGTGATCGCCTATAGATCACGTCAGTTGAGGCCGCATGAGCAGAACTACGCTACCCATGACCTGGAGTTAGCAGCAGTGGTATTCGCTCTGAAGACATGGCGACACTATCTGATGGGCGAGCGCTTTACAGTCTTTTCTGATCATCAGAGTCTCAGGTATATCTTCTCGCAGAAGGACCTGAACCTGAGACAGCGGCGATGGCTCGAGTTCCTCCAGGACTATGACTTTGAGATAGTCTATAATCCTGGGAAGGGGAACGTGGTAGCTGATGCCCTCAGCAGGAGGACGGGCATTCAGCTACTTGAGGAGGCAACGGAGTAGCTAGCCTCTTTACAGATATCCTTCATGGATAGAGATGGAGCAGCCTTCCTTCAGTCTCTCATAGTCACCCCTCCACTACTGCAGCGGGTCAGAGGGGCACAGCGTGAGGACGCTGACTGTGAGACATAGCGTACACAGATATCCTTGGGACAGGCACCTGATGGTTTCTCCCTTGGAGCAGAGCACGACATCCTTTTCAGAGGACGTACCATGGTACCAGTTGCTTTGCGAGAGGAAGTGCTGAGAGAGTTTCACACTTCTCCTTTGGCGGTACATCCTGGAGTGGCGAAGATGTACCAGGACCTCAGACGACAGCACTGGTGGCCGGGCATGAAGAAGGTTGTAGCAGAGTTTGTTTCTCGATGCCTCACCTGCCAGCAGGTGAAGGCAGAGAATCAGGTACCAGCAGGCTTGGTACAGCCCTTGGAGGTTCCGGAGTGGAAGTGGGACGGCATATCTATGGACTTCGTGACTGGACTTCCACGCACTTCCAGAGGTCACGACTCCATCTGGGTGATTGTTGACCGACTCACCAAGTCGGCACACTTCTTACCCATCAGAGAGCAGGGCTCAGTGGAGAGCTTGGGACGTCTCTACGTTCAGGAGATTGTGCGACTCCACGGCGTGCCATCATCTATCGTCTCCGATCGAGATGCTCGCTTTACTTCCCGGTTTTGGAAGGGGTTACAGGAGGTGTTTGGGACACAGCTACGTCTGAGCACAGCCTTTCACCCTTAGACGGATGGTCAGACGGAGAGGACCATTCAGACTCTCGAGGACATGCTACGCACATGTGTCCTCGACTTTGGTCATAGCTGGGAGGACCACCTACCCTTGGTGGAGTTTGCGTACAACAACAGCTACCACTCCACAATCGGGATGGCACCGTACGAGGCGTTGTACGGCCGACCTTGTAGATCTCCTTTGTGCTGGACAGACCCTGGGGAGTCAGCACTTGTGGGACCGGAGATGGTCCAGGCCACGACAGAGAAGGTCCAGGTCATCCAGGAGGGGATGAGGACAGCTCAGAGCCGGCAAAAGTCATACGCTGACAGGAGGCGGAGGCCGCTTGAGTTCAAGGATGGCGACCACGTCTTCTTGTGGGTCTCACCTCGACGTGGTATTCGGAGATTTGGCCAAGGCGGCAAGTTATCTCCGCGCTTCATCGGACCCTTCCAGATCCTCAGCAGGATTGGCGAGGTGGCTTATCGTTTGGATCTACCACCTCAGTTGCACCGGGTGCACAACGTCTTCCACGTATCTCAGCTGAGGAGGTACGTGCACGACCCAACACACATCATTGACCATGGGGAGCTTGACGTTGACGATGGGGCGACTTTTACGGAGGTCCTGGTGGAGATAGAGGATCGACAGGAGCGGGTACTACGTGGGTGATCGATTCCTCTTGTGCGCATCAGGTGGCAGCACGGGAACCTCCAGGAGAGCACATGGGAGCGGGAGGCTCAGATGCGTGCTTAGTACCCTCATTTGTTTCCCTAGTTTTTGATGTATCTTTACGGGGACGTAAAGCCCTGAGGTGGTAGTAATGTAAAGACCCGTAAAATTCAAGGGAATTTTATTTTTAATTTTCTTTGGAATTTTACAAGAGCGCGGTTTCTAACGACACCTGATTCCGAGGCCCGGAGTGCCCGGAATCAATTTCCGAAGTTTGGCTCGGGTACGTTCAGTGAACGAACGAGCGGGAATTTCTAACTTTTGATCCGGTGCTCGGAATTGAAATCCCGGGGCACCGATGAACTCGCAGCACCGTTATTCGCTTAAGGGGACCTTTTTCGAGGTTGCGTTTTATGCGAGACGAAAGTTGGTTTGGGGAGAAATTATAAGAAGATAAATAAAAAAAATGTGGAAACACTTTTTTTTATTTTGTTGGTTAATTTCTCTCAAAGGAAGTTAGGGGTGGGACCCACACCCACTTAACCTCCCTTGAGAGGATTAAGTGTGGTGGGGCCCACACGAACCCTAAATTTTCATCTTCTCTCAAAACTCCCTTTAACCCCTCTTTAAATGACATGACAACTTGTTATTTATTTTGGAGTTATTTTTATTTGAATTTCAAACCTTTGAAATTCAATTTGTTAAGTGTGTGAATAAAATAAGACTCTAACTTATTTTATTTGGTTAGATTTCTCTAGCCTTCTTGAGAGGATTTTGGGTTCTCATTCTTCTTCTTCAACCTTGACGAAGAACGCGAAGAACCTTCGAGCTCCGACGAAGAACGCCACTCCTCTCTTCTTCGTAGCCGGTTGTCTCCGAAGATCAATGACGTGTTCCGTGTCAACGAAAGGGAACGCCGCTTCCTCCTCAGACTTCCTTTGTCAGCTTACGAAGATTCTCCAATGACGTACCTCTTCGGACGTACCTCTTCGTCAACGGATTTGACGAACGATTACCACGACGCCCGACCTCCCCGGCATTGTCTTCCACGGGTCGTTGACGAACATCGATCTTGAAACCAAGGTAGGGGTTTATTTATTACTTTTGTTCATGATTTATACCCGATAATATTTCTTCGTGAAATTTATCCAATTGTTAGCAATTAACGCGAGGGGGCCGGACCGTACGAACACGGCCGACCCTCCTCCTTTTCATAATGTTTTTATTGTGGATTGAGATGGATGAGGCGCGGTGTCGTCGCACCGCGCAGGATCTAACGACAAGAAATGCGCGGCGCCGTCGCGCCGCGTTGTAAAATAATGCAAGGACGCGACGCCGTCGCGCCGCGTCGAAGAGAGTTGAAGGTGCCGCGGCCGGAGCGGGGCCGTGGCGGTGGGGCACGGTGCCGTCGCACCGCGCCGGACGATGAACACCGCGGCCGGTTTCGGGCCGCGGTGGGACGAGAGGACCGGCGACTAGCCGGGCCGCCGGTGTCGGAAGCCGGAAGGGGACCGGCCTTCCCGGTCCCATTGAGGAAGGACCGTCCGGCCATGTCGGGCCGGCCGGAAGAGAGGTGCCGGGGGAATTAATTCCCCCGGCTTGCCACAAGAAGGCCCCCCACGTGAGGGGGGGACCGGTTACACAAAGGGGGGGGGGGGGGGCAGCGCGCCCCCTTTTTTCCTCAAAGCAGGCCCCCACGAGGGGGGCCGGTTCTCCAAAGGCGCGGCTTAAGCCGTGCCACCAGCTAATCAAAAGCGGGGGCCTTGCCCCCCGCGCGCTGCACCCGTGCGGCGCCGGGCCAGGTCGGACCCGGTTCAGGCCGACCCAGGGGGTGTCGGGCCGGGTCGGCCCGGACCCGGACCCCCCCCCCGTTTTCGAGATGACTTCGGTCTTTTGGCCATAACTTGAGCCACGGACCTCCGATTGACGAACCGTCAGCGGCAATGAGATCCTTGGATCGAGACGGTCGATTCGGTATATCTCACTCAAAGTTTCGGAATACTTTGAGTTCGGCCGGGTTTGTTTGTTCACGAAACCAACCGGGCCTTCGGAGCGGAAACGCTCATATCTTGAGCTACGGACATCCGATTGACATGCCGTCAGCTTTGTTGTGTTCCTCTTAGTGAGACGGTTCTTTTGGCATACTCCGCCCGAGGTTTGGACGTAGGTGGAGTACGGTCGGGTTGGTTTTTCCTTAAAAACCAACCGGGCCCCTGGGACGAAAAAGCCAATAACTCTCAGACCGGGCTTCCGATCGACGCGCCGTCTGTTGCGTTGAGTTCCTGTTGACGATACGGAACTTTTGGATACATCAACTCTGGACTTTGTGACAGTTGATGTATCAGCCTCTCGGCTCGTGGAGCGGACCCTCCTGAACGAGCTTGCTGTGTGCGGGAACCCTAGTGCTGGCTGCGACTGCGACTGTTACTGTAACTACTACTGCTACTGCTACTGTGACTTCGATGACGACAGTACTGAGATCCTGTGTGGATTCGACGATGAAAACAGCACTCAGCGATCCTATGTGGATCAGTGCTACAGGTCTTGTGTGGGCCCGATCCTGTGTGGGTCTTTGCGCTCAGCGGTCCTGTGTGAACCAGCGCCTACAGGTCCTGTGTGGGCCCGATCCTGTGTGGGTCTTTTGCGGGGGTTAGTTACCTATTGATCCTTCATGGGTTCGACGACTTAGATGGATCAGAGATCATCTTTACCGTCTTTCGAAGAAGTATACCTGTGTGAGCTGAATCCTGTTACTTTCCTGTGTGGATTGTGTTGTGTTATCCTGTGTGGATTTTGTTTTGCTTTACTGTGTGGAATACGTATACTTTCCTGTGTGGACTGATTTGTACTTGGGCTCGGAGGTTGGAGTGTATTGGAATTGATGACTTAGGTATATGTATGGGCATATACCTAAGCAGTGTCGGTTGTTACTTCGTGTTTGTATCTTCCTTTTGAGGTTTATCATTTGTGGATTTTGGGAGACCTTCGGGGGTCTCGGGTCCCTACTGAGTAGCTTATACTCACCCCTGCACGGGCTATGCCCGCACTATGTTGTGTTGGTTGCAGACGACGGACAGCGTTGATCTTGGCTGAGGCTTGCAGAGCAGGATGGTACCTGGAGGTGGACCACTGGGTGGGACGTACTCGGAGCGGACGGTGGGACCCATGGAGCAGTGGAGCTATCCGTATCCACCCTTCCGGTGGAATCTCCAGTGGACAGCTCGGTGTAGCGGCTTTTACTTTCAGTTGTTGTTTTCCCCTTTCGAGTTGTACTTTACTTTCAGTTGGGTTTGTATACTGGCCCATTTACTTTTCCGCACTTTCAGTTGTACTCTATTTTTACTTAGTGTTTACTTTCCGCTTGCTAACTCTGTGGTGTTTGTTTACTTTACAAAGGCAATGCCTTCCCTTTTTACTGGGATTTACGCCTTGGTGCTAGTCGCCAGCCCCTGGCCTATGGAAGGCGGGCTTGGGGTAGTCATGGCACGGACCCCGAGGGCGGGTCGTGACAATATGGGTCACATATTCAATTCTAAGAGGTTAGTGTGGTGTGTACAACTTTGAGTGGTGATACTAGATTTTAAAATTGATTTTGGGTCCTTAATTCATTCTAATTTTTGTAGATGGTTCATGGGATGCAAATGGAATTTAGAGGATAATCAATTTCTTTGGTATCATGTATGTTATTACGGTATAAAAATGTGAAACACATTTCGTTTTTTTGGATTTGGAAAAATTATATTGAAAATTGATTTCCTATTGTGTGATACTCATTAATGGAGTTTTTATAGGAATGGTCATGTTTGATTGACTTGTGAAAATTGAAAAACCGATGTATGAATAATGATATTTTGATTTAATAATCCTAATTTCATGTGATATTTAACATTTTAGGACAAAATTTACCCTTAGTACTGAGTGATGTCCTGAACGTTGAGATATATCTTTTGAGATTACGTGACATTGAAATGAATCTATGATGTGATGTGAGAGATGGTGGTGTGGAACATTGTCATTATATTTACCCAAGATTTAGGATCATTGGTGGACGAATATTATTTAAATGAGTGGGACTCATGAGTATCAATGTTCTTATGATGATAGTGTTTGAGTAGTCTAGGGATCATCAATAAATGACATCAGAAATCCTATTGTGGGGAGAACATCATTCATTGTATTTGGTTACATCCTTTGTTTCCTATGAATTATGGAAAGCATTGGGAGTAATGTATTTGAAACACCTCAAACTGTGGTCTTTAAAGCTCAATATTGGTGATTATATGTATGTGACATTGAAATTTTTTTGGCTAAGGAGATAATACCTCGAGATATCAACCTATGATGTTATAGAAGATCCATTTGGTTTAATAATTGATGGTTTTGTGCCTTGGTAAGTGATCATTAAGTGGAAGAATGGTTCATTACTATTATATAAGGAATGGATACTGAGTTGGGTAGGTCCCTAAGTAGTTTATCAAATGTTATGTTTTTAATTTTTTTACACATTATCCATGTTTCATATATAAGAGGCTCAATTGAAGTACAATTGAACCCAAGGAGGGTATAAATTGTTAATAAATAGTTCTAAAAAATGAAGGTAGTGTTTTAAATGTGAATTTCACTGAGAGTGATGGTTATAGGTGAGCCTATTTATTTATTTATGGTGTTTTGTTCATGGTATGCGATATTGTTGGTTATTTATGAATATTGAAAAATGAAATCGCTTTTTGTATCTTATGTCAAATTATATAATAATAATAGTTAGTATTAGGTCATATTTTTTATGTATTGCAATTTTCCTCCATGGTTACTATGGATTGTGTGTTTGAAGTGATGTTTAAAGGAACATGTACCCCAAACACAACACAGTTTTCTTTGAGTTATATCTTGATGTACTAGACCATGATAGGTTTATTTTATAGATTTTTGTTATGTAACATACATTACACGAGATGAATCATGACACTTTCCTAGTAATGGATTATTTTGATGAATTTAAGTTATGATGGATTAATTTATTTTTCTAAGGAGTTATAGGTTTCACACCATAGAAATTAATTGTTCTGCGTGGTTGTACCATGGATTTGGAATGTTAAAAAAGAGTTTATGAGTGTGTAACCCAAAATTATATTTAATATTTAATGGTGTTTAGAGTTAAACCTAACTTACAATAATTTCTTTTGATGTATTGTTTGAGTAATTTATTGTACCATGATATAGTTATTTTTATAGACCACTATTCTAATTTGTCTTTTTATTATTCTACATAAAGGTCAAGATTCTATAAGGAAAAGATCAATATTGATAAGGGGAACATTTCCTTTTGTATTTTTTTTCCATATTGGATTGTGATTCAAAATTATTTAGATTAGTATATACATTTGTTGATAATAATATAAAAAACTATGATTTTCATGCACAACTATCACATAATTTAGATGAATATTAAATAAATATTTCATATACACTTTAGGGATCATAATGGGTTAGTGTATTTGGAGACTAAGTATAAAATTTTCCAAATAAATGAATTATCGTCAATATATCATAAAAACTTCTTCCATGTTTTAAAATCTTCATAAACATACCCTATTTAAAATCATTTATCATAACCAAGGGAAAATAAATAAAAGAAAAGGTGATATCATATGATCAGTAAAGGTAATCATGAGAGCTATTATTCTATGATAATATGAAAGAATAAGAAAATTCTAGAGATTATGTATATCCCCATGAATCTATAAACATATTTTAGATAAATCTTGGATATATACATTTTTTCCAAAGATATACCCGGGTTTGAAAAAATTATTGGTATAGGCTGAGATATTGAAATGGTTTTTAAAAAACATTGGTATAGCTCCTTAATAAGTCAAGCTTCCAATGGGGATATGACTCACCTCCCCATTCAAATTTGTAATCTACCCTCCTCTTCTATGAGCCCCGATATCCCACTGTTATCCTCAGGCGATGCTTCCCACATTATCCAAGTGTTCTTCCTCTATTTATAGCTTTTTTTGTTACGCTCTTTGAGTGGTAAACAATCATTCCCTCCAATTACTTCTTCTCTCATAACATGAGTGATGATTTGTATTATATATTTTTCTCCACTAATTCAAGGTGTTTTTATCCTGGTCTATTTCAACAACAAATTAGTGTGTTATGAATCCTTGTTCTCTTCTTTTCGCTATAATTTTCATTTTTATCTTTTCAATTTTTTCAACTAGAGCATGTTGGAATCAATTTTAGAATAATGTTTTAAAATTTATAGTATAATTGAGTTAAAATATAGTCTATAAAATACCAAAAATTCATATTTTAATTATAATTTATTTATTTTGAAAACTATCCTTGGGATTTGTGTGAATTTAACATAAATTTGAGATTTTTTTGGTGTAATATTTTAGAGATTTATATATATTTAGTGTTGGGAATCATATTTAGGTTAAATACATGGATTGATATTGTTTCTTATTATCCTATATTTATGGGATTTAATTATTTAAATTTATTTTTTTTATCATGAACCAAGGTTACACTATTTATTATAATTTTTTAACCCAAAAGAAATTATTTTATAGTGATATAGATTATTATAATATTATAAGTAAATATAGAATATTAATTTATCAGTGAAGGTTGGTTCATCAATAATTATGTATTGTATTTATCTTACTTATCGATAATTCTTCTTAAAATTCATTATCTTGATTTATAGATGAATTATTGATAAATTAATATTTCAAATTACAAAATATATTGATTTCAAATCCTTAAGAATATTAAAACATTTATTATGCACAAATATTAATATAATACTTTGAAAAATATAATGAAATAATTATATAAGTTTGAGTGGAATGGTTTTTGGGTCATACAATTTTTATTAAACATGGTGTCCATTGAAAACGTTTTTCATAATAATTTAGTTATTTAAGAAAACATTAATGGTATAAACCATAGATTCACATATTTCGGTTAATTATTGATTATATCTTGGTTCATTCTTAGGAATACATCCTTAGTTACTTTATCATGTATTTACTAGGTATCAATTAATTTACACTTCATGTTAAATGACTTAAAAACCATTAACCAAAATTTTCCTCAATTAGGATGTTTCATCATAGGTGATGTAATGGATGGGTTTCATAAATTAGGATTGAATGGATTAATTATTTTATCTTGATGGATCGTCCCAAAATTACATAATTTTTCAATTTAAATAAAACATCATGTAAAATCTGATTTCTTTATGTGTGAATAAAATAACTAATTTTCACTTTAAATAAAATCCTTTCATAACTAAATGATATCCTCATTTATGTTTTCAACTAAGAAGACATTTATGGATACGAAATACACATTTTTCTTTTAGTATTCCTTAATTGATATTTATTCCAACACTTGAATCTTGACTGGATTTATATGAGTATTCCTTGGTTTTTTCTTATTATATTCCATGTTATTTTTTTCTTGTAGAGTAGTATTTTATAAGGGTCCCTTGGATTATGAATTGTTTCAATTATATTGTTTTGAATTCCTAAAACCGAGTTTTAAAAATGTTTTTAGAGCATGTATGGGTTTTTAATTGATTTTTTTAAAACATACTATGACATTTTTGTGAATTATTTGACTTCATTGTAATAGGAATGGATTTTAAAAAATGTGTCTAAAAATTGTACATTTCATTCTTTTGAAGGTTGTGAAAAATATTGAAATTTTTTTGATGAACTGATAATTTTATTCTTATTGACAGATGTGAAAGCATGGGTTTCCTCCTCTGGTTCACTCAGTGAGTATAATAGTTGTTGAATTTTTCTAATGAAATACATATTATTTCATGTTAATATTAATTATAATTTTTATGGACACTCAGTTGAACCAGAGTTCACACATGCTCAACCTACTAGTATGGATTCAAACGAGGGGGGTCCTAGTGTTTGACAAAGCACCCATCGTACCCATTCATACCCTAAACCACTACTAGAAACCCCATATACCACACCTTTTTGTCCTCTTATTGGGCCCATAGGGATGTTCCCACCCTTGAATCCATCATCATATCATTTAGCCACTTTTTTCTATTCCATGTATACACTACATCTAGGGATGTTCCCACCTTTACCATTTCCACATCCTATGATGTATACCCAACCCCACTACATGTATCCTAAAATTTATATGATACCTCCATTTTTTACTATCTATATATGATGTACGTATTTTGTTTTTTCATCTTTCACTCTAGTTCGTATCGATCACCTAGAGCATGCATAGGAATCAGAACATTATTCCAAGGCTACTGATTTAGGATATCCCCCAGATCCATTAAATCATACTCAGTATCTTATACTGTGTTTTTTATTTAATGTTTTGAAATTTTTATCACAACATTTTTTCTTATTATACTATAATTTAATTACTCTTTTTTTCCTTTGAACTTATTTAGTGGGATATTTTAGTAGGTGATGTGGGAAGACCTGTATGCATGAATCTTGGAATCCCCAAACAAAAATAATTTTGTATTACAATGAAGACAATCATATAATAGGTAAAAATTCCAAGCAGTATAAATGTTTTGAGGGAACATTAGCCAAGTAAAATGATATCACTCTAGTGTAACCAGTCTTATGTGGGATTATCAGTAATGAAATCAGGGAGAAATTATGGGCAAGGATATGGGTAAAAATATTTAAATTTACATATATATTACTATTTTATTTATATGAATTAACATGTTCATTACATCGTCAATTTAACTTTCCTAATGTAGAAACTGGTAAGGATACAATGTTTATGGATCCTGGTTAGATATAGTGATCATATAATCATGATATATATTTTGGTTCTAAGAGTAGAGTTAGTTAAGATATAGAGAGTGTACCAATATTCTCCGACATTCCAACAACACAATATCAATAAATGATCGTATATTGGAAGTGTAATGAATTTAAGGTATTATAAATCATTAATGGTTTTCATATAAAATTTAATTTTTATTGATTATATTTAGTTTTTATTAGGATGCATCTTGAAAAATAAAAATAAAAAATAATCAATGATGTAAATGCACACTTTTGGGTGAACTTCAATGCACAACCATGAGAAGTGCTAGTTACTTTAATATGAATATAAATAGAATATAGATTTATATTGCAACATAGTTATATTTTCATTATAAAAGTTATGTTTTTTGTCATTAATCAATTTAATATATGTTTAGAAATACCACTTTCAAATGGATTAGTGCATAATGAACTAATGGCCAATTGGCTAAATTTCCTTATAACCTAATGGTCTAATGGAAAATTGGCCTAATTTTGTAATGTCCAATCGGTATAATGACATAATTTCCTATTTTACTAATGGAAAAATGGCATAATTTTCAATTCTCGTAATTGGTGTAATGGCCAATTGACTAATTGGATTAACGGATTAATGGCCTAATGGCCTGATTGGTCTGTTGGCCTAATGTACTAATGGACCAATGGTCAATTAGCCTAATCGTCAAATGTCCAATTATAAAATTTGACAAATTGGACTAATTGAATAGTTTTATAGCTATCCAATTATCCTAATTCCATTAAAACCAATGGGATAATTGGCTTAATGGCATGATTTCCCAACTATCCTAATGACCTAATTAGAAAATTTTCCTAATAGAGAAATGTCCTAATAGGACAATTGGCTAAATGGAATAATGGTTAATTTTACCAATTGGCCTAATGAAAAACTCTCTAGTTGGCCAATTTGTCCAATTTTCCAAATAGATTATTAGCCAATTGGCCTAATGGACTAAGGGCCTAATGGAAAATTAGTCTAATAGATAATTAGACTAATAGACTTATAAATTATTGACCTAATGTTGTAATTGGACAATTGGACATATAGCCTAATAGACTAATGGCCTAATGGCCCAATGAATAATTTTTCAAATAGATAAGTGACTAATTGGACTAATGGACTAGTAGCTAATTTGAAAAATGGGTTATTTTCTTAATGTACAATTGGCATTATAGGATAATGGATAATTGTATTAATGGACCAATTTATTAATGGCCTAATATCTAAATGGCCAGATGAGCAAATGGAAAATTGGCCTAATGGTTTAATATAAAATTGGTCCAATGGCCTCATGGATAATTTTTATAATGGCCTAATGGACTGATGTTCAATAATATAATAGGATAATGTTCACAATTATTCTAATGGGCAAAGGAAAAATCAGCCTAATGGAATACTAGCCTAATTGTCTAATTAACATAATGGTATAACAGACAACTGAACAATTGGACTAATTACCTAATGGCCTAATTATAAAATTAGACTAATGTCTTAATGACCTAATGGCTAATTTAGAAAAATGTAAAATTTTACAATTGGAATAATGGAATAATGCCCAATTGTCTAAATGGTATAATGTACAAATAGAAAATTGGTCAGTGAACCAATAGCCAATTGTCCTATTGTCCTTGTATCCAATTAGACAATTGTCCTAATTCCCTAGTGTAAAATTGGCATAATGGCCTAATTGAAAAATTGGCCTCATGGACAATTGGACTAATGATCAAATGGAGTAATGGTCAAATAGAATAATGGAAAATTGGGATAATGGCCAGTTGGGATAATGGATTATTATCCAATTAGACTATTTTCCTAATGGTGAAATGTCCAATTCTCCTAATTATCCCAATGGAATATTGGAAAATTGTCCAAATATCTTAATGGACTAATGTAAAATTGTCCTAATAACCTAATTGCCTAATTTCCTAATGGACAATTCGCCAATTTGACTAATGGACTAATTTCAAATTGTTCAAATGACCTAATGGGAAATTGGCCTAACGGACCAATATCCAATGGGACTAATAGATTAATGGCCTAATGGAAAATTGTACTAATATATTAACAAACTCTTGACATAATGGCCTAATGACCAATTGGAATAATGGCCTAATTGCCTAATTGAAAATTTGTACTAAGGCCTTACTGGCCTAATGGCCAAACAACCTAATGGGAAAATGGCCTAATGGAAGATTGACCTAATGGCCTAATAGACTAATAGGTAATTAATAAACTGGTATAATGTAGAATTACTGTTATGTCCTATTTTCCTAATGTCCAATTGGGCTAATGGAGTAATATCCTAATGGCCAATTGGACTAATTGACCAATTGGACCAATGGTCTAATAGCCAAATGATCAATTGGATAAATTGTCCTAATTCCATAATGGAATAATATTCAATTGGCCTACTGTATTAATTGGCCAATTGGACAATTTTCCTAATGCTTAATAGAATAATGGCCTATTGGCATAATGGACTAATGGCCAATTGGCCTAATGGCCTAATGGAAAATTGGCCTAACGACCTAATGGTATACTGGAAAATTATACTAATGTCCAAATGTACTAATAGAAAATTTACCTAATGTATTATTGTCCAAATTACCTAATGGACTACTGGCCTAATCACCTAACTGGCTAAAATGTCATAATGGCCTAATTGGCAGAATTGGACTAATTGGCCTAATTAGCCTAAATGGCCTAGTTGGCCTAACTGAAATAAATGGACTAAATGGCCTAATTACTCTAAATGTAATAATTAGAATAAATGGAATACTTTTTAGTAATATATTAAATGGACTAATCAGCATAAATGACTGAAATTGGTCTGAATTGGCCTAAATTGGCCTAAATTGCACAATAGACCTAAATTGTAGAAATAAATGGCCCAATTGGCCTAAAGTTACCTAATTGGACTAAACTAGAAATGAAATATCCTAATTGGGATAATTGAAAAAACAAATTTTCTAATTGACCTAATTAGCCTAAATTGGAACAATTAGTTTAAATTGACTAGTTGGCGTAATTGTAATAAATGACCTAATTGGTCTAATTGACCTAAATAGCCTCATTGGCCTATATAGCCTGAATTTCCAATTACCTAAATGGAATAATGGAAAATTATCCAAATGGACTAATGGATAATTATCCTAATGTTTAATTGGCATAATTTTCCAATATCCAATTCACATAATGCCATGTTTTCCAAATGTCATATTTCACCAATTGGCCTAATGGCCTGATTACCTAATGGCCTAAATGGAAAATTTTCATAATGGCCTAATAGTTTAATGGCCTAATGGACAATTGGGATAATGTCCTAATGTCCTTATGGCCTAATGACATAATAACCTAAGGTTCTAAATGGCCTAATGGACTTAATTGTCTAAATGACCTAAATAGCCTAAATGGCCTAGATGGCCTAGATGGCCCAATTAGACCAATTGGCCTAAATGGAATAATTTCACTAAATATCCTAAGTGACAAAAATTAACTAAATGGAGTAATTGTAATAAATATAAAAATTTATTAAACTGCTTAATTCTCCAAATTCTCTTATTTGATAATGTTGGCCTAAATTGATTGAATTGGCCTGAATTGTATTGAAATGGCCTAAATTGGCCAAAAATGGACTAATGAGCCTAAATTAAAAATATTAATACCCTGTTTGGACTAAATTGGACTAAATTGGAATAATTGGTCTAAAATAGTTAAATAAATGGCATAATTGTCCTAATCGTTCTAAATAGGTCAAACTGGCCAAATCGGCCAAATCAGCCTAATTGGCCTATATTTCATAAATAGACTAATTAGAATAATTGGACTAATGTTAATAATTATACTATATGGAATAAATGGAATAATTATCCTAATTAGACTAAATGGACTATATGGACTAATTTTCATAATTGGACTAAATTTCCAAATAACGAAATAGAAAAATGTCCAATTTACCAAACAACCTGGCCTAATAATGAACATAATGACCAAATGACCAAAATTAGCAAGTGACCAAATAACCAAATAATATAAAAAAATATAACTGGACCAAAATTAATATAAAAGATAAATTCAAATCATACTGATGTTTATCATGATAATTAGTATGTGTTGATTATGTTATGATAATAGTATAAAATTTATAATTAAATGTATATTTAAATGATTATTAATTTTATAGATTTATTCAATAGGTAAAATTTTAATTCATTTGAGGTTTATCAATTTCATATTATTCAAAATTATAGTATTATACTAATCAAATTTATTTTCAACAAGAGGTGGTGGACATTGAAGGTCGTGTGCCTTGATTGAGTAGGAAGAAAAATGATTGAAGTGTAGTAAATGCACAAACAAAAGAAAAAATTGTATATTTATTTTTATATTTCAAATATTTATACATAATTCATTATTAAATATATTTTTTGTATTTTAAGAAATGTTCCATGGAGGCCCTTGATGGGAAAGAAGATTGAAACATTTGACAAAATGGTCATTTGAGTCGGGTATTTGGTGAGGAGAACCAGGAGAGAGTATGATGTCAACCTATAAAAAACATCATCCACACTATGTAATAGCCCTCATCGGGAACTTCTCAAACCTCATAGACCACCAAACTGAAAAAATCTCATATAGAAGTAGATGAGGCTAAAATATATATTTTAAAGAGTCTAAAAGAAGTAAACTGATCATCGAACACTTCTTATAAGCTATGTATATTATAATTCCATCAATTCCATAAGAGGCTTGTTATACTGTTGATCCATATATAGAATCAATGTTCTATTTAATTGAATCTCTATGTGATGCCAATGTGGGCCATAGTGGTGGCAAATAAAATGGGGGTGGTGGCAGTGGTGGTCGGGATTATGGTGATGATGGTGGTGGTGATGGTGGTGGTGGTGCTCTAAATTATGTTATTAGTGATGAGAATGTTGCTGATGGTGATGTGGATGAGGATTTTGGTGATGGGGAAGATATTAATCCCCTCTATTTTTGACTTAGCATCATTGTGAAGTGTGGATGTTGTTTAATGACATGAATTGATTGGTTGTATAAATGTATATATATATGTTAATGTGTTGTAAATAGTTTGAAAACTATTACAATAAATGGGTTGAATTCTAAATATAAAATATATTTATTTTATTGAATGTGTATTGTGGTTTGTATTTTATTTACATGTTTAGGATGGGCTGGAAGGATTATTGCTGCAAAATGGGGATAGGTAGCTATAACCTTGTTCAATGAAACAAGGGTATATGGTTTATGTTGGGAAAATATATACATGTGGTTCCTTTAACTATGGGTATTGATATATACCCATGGTTTAACCAAAATCACCGGTTTGATAAGATCACCTAGGCTATACCGATAGTTTCTATGGAAATAATGGGTGTAGCTCTATATCAATGGTTCCATTAGATATAATTAAAAAAACCCTTGGTATAGCCTATACCCAAGATTTTTTGAGCTATACTCATAGTTCTAACCTATGGGTATAAGCTATTATCAAGTAGTGAGTTAAAGATACGTGAATGTGATTAGAAAAATAACTTACAAAGTTAAAACCCAACGTATCATATGTAATAGACATGAGTCATGGCCTAAAGTATTATCATTACAAAAGGCATGATTCATTAGAGTGTGAAATCATTGCAATTAAGGAACAATAAACTCATGTCATAAAAGAGGCACCAATATAGGCATAGAAACCATTTCATTTTTCAAGGTTAAGTACCAATACCATAAAATATATTGGATCATGCCTCGTCTATTAATTCCCTTTATAAATCAAGCTCGATGGCATATTTCCTATTGTGGATCAAGCCCATTGACATATTTCCAATTGTTATCTCTTAAATGTAATGATTTACCCAATAAATTTGAGGAAGATATAAGTCCTACAAATTCTTTGTTATAATGTGACCACTATCCTTGGTTATAATATAACTACTATCCTTTTTATAAGGTTAACACCATTATTGGTTATAACACAACCATCATAACATATTTAAAACCATACATAAGTGTTCCACAAGTTCATAAAATATTCATCATATCATAAAACAGAAAAATAAAAAGGGTCTTACAAACATTTTATCATAGAATAACCCATAAAAATGAAATGGGTCTCATGATCATCTTATCAACCCATCATATCTTAAACAAAGGAAATCGAACATGTCTCATAAAAAAATCCTGGCCATAATCATAAACTAATGTGAAAGAATATGGATTGTAAAATTGGATCATATCCCTAGTAAATCATTAGTAATATAAAAGGATTTTATCATAGATGGAAAATGATTTTGAAAATCACTTGGAGGATTTCTTGAGGAAATTTGACTTTACACCTTGAAAAAATATTCTTAAAAGTAACATTTCACAAAAATATTTTAAATAATTTATTTCTAAATAAAAAAGGAAACATATAATGTAGTATTTAAATAAATTTTTAATCATAATGGTAGAAAATTTTATTAATGTCATACATTTTTAAACAAACATTCATTTCACGTTAAGGTAAAATCCAAAAGGGCCTTGTTTTGTAAGAGTCGTCAAGATTGATTTGAAAATATTTTTTAAAATTTAAATCATGGGATGAAATTTCTCATAAAAATAATTTTATAATAGTAAAAATACTGTTTTAATTTTTTTATTAGACATAAATATGGAAGAAGAAGGGTCTTCGGAGGAGGAGAAAAATAAAAACAATTTTCTGTAAAAATATTCTCTAGTCTATTTAATGAATTTATAGAGGAAAACGAAATGAATAAAATGTATTTTATTAAATTAACCATATTAGAAAAAAATAAACATTTTTATTTAGAAGTAGATCATGATATATCATCATTATAAGTATATCATAAACAATCCTGTTAAATAAGGTGGTTTAAACATTGAGCATTTCCCACTTTGGTATCATTTGAATTGTAAGTCCCATAAAAGAAGGAACATTATAATTATATTAATATCCCATAATTTTCATGATAATGATTATAAAAGAAATTCATGGGATGTATATACACCTCATAACATAACTAAGTGGTGTATAAGGCATTTGTCCCATAGAATGAAAAGTGAGATAAAAACCCATTACATTATATTTTGAATTACATTGTATGTGATTTAATATCATGTATAAAAAACATAAATTTATTATAAATATATTAAATAACCATAATAATATGTATCATTGCATACATAATTAACTTATAACTATTTATCACCCTTTTATAAACAATTCCTCTTAAAAATCACATATAGGGTAATAACTTCTCTATTTTTCATGTATGTTTTGGATAGTTATTTTTGGTCCTTTTAATTTGATCAGTGTTCCATAATATCTAGAATGTTAAAAATTATATATATATATATATATATTTATTTATTTATTTATTTATTTAGATTAATCTTATAAATACAAATAATAGGAATGAAATTATATGGTTCATTGAGGTGGTAGGTCGTACTACAATGTTTCCATTTTCTCAACAGATGAAATAAAATAAAGGTAAATAATAATTTAATTTTAAAAAATAATTTTTATTTCATGTATATAACATATTTACATTAAATATATCCTTATTACCTTCCATGTAAAGTGTAATTGAAGAATTAATCACATCGTTTTGTGTGGCGGTAGTCTCTCGAACACATGTGTGACGATTTCATATTCACATGAAATTGAAATTAAGAAGTTTTATGTGATATTATAGTTAAAGAAGTATAATTATGTAATAAATATCATATAAATATGTTTTATCCATCATAATATCCAATTATGAGAGTTTTTGATGGAAAAATAATTACATCGATTTGCGAGGGGGTTGTCTACCTTCCACACGACTGATAGTTTCATTTCCAACTTGATAAAAGAGGAAATAGTTTTAGGTCGTGAAATTAAAATAATAAATTTTAATCATAGGGTAGATAATTATTTTATTTTATCATACTTTTTTATGAATATGTGAACGAGTTTGAGGAATAAATAATAATAAAATACATGTTTAATAACTTCACCTCTTATTCGGAGAACCACTTTAGGTTATACCTAGAGACATATTATGAGAATTTAATAATAAAACAATAGAAAATAGGATGTCGGTAGGGATTTAAATAGGATATTTTCTCATGTTTATTCTGAAAAAATGGTTTTGGAATCATGAAGAGGAGGGGAGAGGGGTTGGACTTTTATAAGTGGGGGAGGGGACACATATGAAGTTTTTGAAAAGAATAAAGTGTTCCCATATTTTTTACATGATACATGTCTAAAAAATTGAGCATTATAAAAATTTAGATGATATATAGTAGAAATATTTCTATATATTTTTAGTTAAAATATTTTATAGTTAACCCTTCCACTTATCTTTTTAGATTAACTCCTAGTATACCTATTTTAATCTTAACTACAACAATTAATTTTTTTTCCTGTTTTCACTGTACAGTTTGAACAAAAAAAATTTACATTTTTATATATAATCAATTATATTTATAACTAATATATAATATATATTTAAAAAAATTCACAGAAGTGGAAAATCATAATTTAAAATCAAAACTGCATATGTGATGAAAATGTGGTTTTCTGAATAGAAAGTTCTCTTATGTATAGAAAGTTTTAATAAAACATTCAATGTCAGATTGATTACAATGAAATAAATTTTATTAATTAATATTTACTTGAACAAATTTTACTTTTAATATAATCAAACTTTTATTTGTAAATTCTTAAAACAAAAAGACAATTTTCAATAAAAGATAGCAATTGTTTACAATTCATAAAAAAAGTAAGCTTTTCAAAAAAATCTCAAGTACTCACTGAAATATAATTTTGAAATATATTATTAAAAATGAGGTTTATATTTATAACTTTATCTTTTATAAGTGGAAAAATAACATTTAGTATTTGTTCACAAAAAAACTAATAACAACATTTTTTCAGAAAATCATATTTTCTAAACATATAAATACTTTACTAAAACTTAAGTACATTTTTGTTAATGTGTTTTTTCTATAAAGAACCTTTATAATTAATATTTAACATTTATTTATTTTAATTTATAATTAATCTTTAAATATCTATATTATAACAATCATGTTTAAATGATATCATTAATATTATATCGCGATTAGCTTAAACTCGGTGTTGTGTGTAAGGCAAGCTATCAATGAAATTAAATTTATTATAAAAAAATTTAATATATCAAGGTGTTATATTATAACCATTTAAAATTATATTTTCCATTTAAATAAAATTACTTTGGTGCGAAGTGTAGAGGATAATTCAACTACATTACATCCTCAGGTTCCCACGTAAGATACTCAGGATGGTGGTTTTTTCACAAAACTATAACCAGGTGACTGGTATTATTTCATAGTAGAATCTCAGTACTATCTAAACTCTTTAACGACTTTTCCTTATATCATGATCATTTAGTATGACCTATGAGTTTAGTGGATGTGATATATTAGGTATTTAATTCATCATGAGAGATGCATAAAACACATTGTGAACCTGAGATAGATTTGATAGAAGTGTTGAGTGATAATCTATAGTCTTGATAAGATCAATTATTTCAAAGGGGAAAATATACCGATGTCATAGTTGAATCTTATTTATTAATATCATTATGTTCTTAAATTAAAAAATTATTATAAACACCTTATGAACAAACATTAAATTCCATATGATATCGATGATTTTCAACATAACATTTATATCAAATTTTTACCACCCTTATGTGTTGTTCAATAGATCTAAATTTCTATGTCTTTTATTTCTCTAGACCTATTACCTATATAATTTTTTCTCTAAATTCATCCCAGCACATTAGAGTTTTACACATCATTTCATAGAGTATTTTATATGAACCCATCAAAATTATTATGTCAAAGCTATTGCTATAAGAAAACTATATTAGAGGAAGGTGTTGATACCAACCACTATTGAAATATGTTGAACATGATCTAAAAATTTTATCTATGGTTTTAAATTTTCTCTTAGACTCACCATATAAATGATAATGATATGTAGTTATGAAAATCATCTCTTCACCATGATCCTAATTAATACTTCTCTATAAATTAAAGTAAAACTACTATACCAACCAAACAAAAAATGTGGTAACACATGAACCCTATCCACTACCATAATGTATATTCAGGAAAGATAATCCAATGATAAATCATATCTAATATAAAATTTGTGATACCTATGGTCTCGCTAGTCATTGAATGAAGTTATATGCGTCCCAAATTAATTACCCATTTTTAAAACTTTATTATAACATAAGTTTGGGGTTGATCCACAGGGAAAAATGGTGTGCATGAATTCAATTGAGTTAATACTTAATTAGGTGAAGTATGAAAAATTTAGAGTTGATTGGTTTTGTTTTGGTTTTGGATTAAAATGATATTGTTTTACTTTGAATAATTGATTTACAGTTTTAAAGAGAACAATGAGTGAATTTAAAGAGTTTAAAACGGGAAGAAAAGATGTGTTGGGGCTGTGGTGATTAAGGAGTTCTTACACAGATTGTTTAAATGGTTGTGTTGTTCATAAAACTTCAATCATTCTAAATTTCTTTTTTTAACAAGATTTTTTTGGTATGGTTCCTCTTGTTTGGAATTAGAGCAGTTGACTCCTTGGTCTGGTAGTCAGCGTTCTTAATTCTTTATTGAGTTCAGTCCATTATTTGAATCGGTGAAATCTTTCCAATGGTCATGGATATTTTCCCCGTTACTTTTCTTTTGTATCGCTGAGAATTCTTCCCTTGGTCCGGCTCAGAATTCTCAGTTATATTTGACAGTGAATTAAGAAGAGTAAGATGAATTACAACGAGAAAACACAACTATATAAAACAACACAAAAATTACGATCTCTTCTTCCACAGCCTCAACACGAGGGGTTTAGTTACACATAGAAGGCAGGGAAGAAATCACACATGTGATACCTGACGGATTCATCGTGTAGGCGTTGAGGTAAGGTGTCGGAAGGTGGAATGGCAGAATTGTGGAATGATGGCACCACGGTGGCTTTGATAATGGTGGTAGTAGAGCTTCTCTCTCATCCAATGGGTTCTGAACTCTCAAATTCGTAGGCCAAGGCCTCTTTTTATAGAAAAATAAAGTACACTGCATGTATAGAAGGTAGGCACCATGTACTTTTCATCAACGCGCTTTGGCGGAAATTTCTCTGCTGGAAGGTGGCTTAACACGCCGTATTTGACTTTTGAACACGGTGCCTCCTGGTGGTTGAGTGTACAGGGCGTGTAGAGCCGCCATACACGGCGTGTAGTATCATAAATTTGGCCTCCAACCCCTTCTAGAATAGCAAACACGACGTGTAGAAATGAAACACGTCGTGTCTCGTTCAACAGCCACATGGGTGTGTAGACTTTTCTCAGCAACCACCGCTTCTAGAAAGTAGTACACGGTGTGTAACGCCACCATACACGGCGTGTATCATCCTCCTGGTGACATGGGTGTGTACTCCCTCCTTCGGTCTGTGTCCCTGTCTGGATGTACATGACGTGTATAAAAGTACACGCCATGTAGTTTAAAAATTTTCACAGACTTCCCTTGATTTGTGTATTTAGCCAGAAAGCTCCTGAAAGTAAATAGAATCACCAAAATCAAAGGATATGTTCATAAAACAACAGATATTTTCTGAAAACATGTTTTTATCTTCAATTATACATATGGAAATGTATACACAAATTGGGTGTATCAAATTCCCCCACACATAGTCATTTGCTTGCCCTCAAGCAAAATATCAACATCTAATTAAAATAGTCTATACTTTAATAAGGAAGGCATTTAATTAATCAAACGTATAGATGATAAAGTTACTGAGGAAAAATTCTAAAAGGCACAAACAAATTCAATTTATAAGATATTAAAATCATGCCTCATATATAATGAAATTAACTATTCTCACCCTATTTCAACACATTTTTCAACCTTTCAAAAATAAGCATGCCACTTGATGATTTACCTTACCAGTTAAAATCACACTCCACACTCAAGATATTTTTATTCAAAGTTATGATCAATCTAAGGTATATATAATCTATCCATAGGTTTGCAAGATTCCTTGTTCTCTACTTCAGAAAAATTGAATTACAAAAATCATGAGGTCTTTATTAGTAAGGTTCAGATGTCTCTGAGGTTAAGGTTTGGTAGGTTCAGATGTGAAAATAAATTCCGAGGCTTAAAAAAGGAAGGCTAATTCCTTTAAACAACATTGCATGATATTCAAAGTAAAGCTCACTGAAAATTCTTCCTTCACATGCTCAGTCAAATGATTTTGTAATCACCACTATCTTCCTTAGGCTAGTAGGTTTCATGAGAAAACAAGCATAAGGTCCCATTTTTGTTTGTTTTGTTGTTTTTTTTTTGTTTTTTTTGTTTTTTTTTACAAAACACAAGGGAAACACTTATGAATACAATGAGTAGATGTTTGGAACCCATTCTTCCCCAAATAATCAATAGGCACTCCTCCACACTTTATTTCATGGCTGTGCACAAAATATGCCATGTATTTCCAACTCCCTCTTTAAAATTCAAATCAATAATCATGCAAAATTTAAAAAGAAATAGGGTAGGAGGGGAAATAGGATTGTAATGTGGCTTCCTATAAAATTTTTTCATGGCTTATATGGACTTAACAAAGATTAAATGTTGGGTAGGTCTCAAGATAAAGGGGTTGAAACAATCTAATGCCTCAATCATTTTAAAGTAATTCATAAATTTATTCATGTTTTGAAAAATAAATCTTGCAAATTCTGGTAGTGATGCATATCCTAAGAATCTCTCAAGAAAGAGGGTATTAGAAAAGAAATATGAAAAAGGTTTTAGAATACCTCTCAGGAGTGGAAAAATAATACAGGGACAATCAGGTCATGACATGCATATAAATGATTAGCCTAATCCATGTAATTTAATCAAGGATGAGAAGTTGCAATTGAAACTATATCAGTAATAATTTTAAAATACTTAATAACTAAAATAAGCATGCAACCTTTCCAAAAGTTCCTACTGATAACTCTAGAATTTATAAGAATGATTAACCAAAATTTCTTTCCATTTTCAAATATAGAATCTAATAATGATGTCTCCTAGAGTAATTTAAGGGCAAAGACTAAGGTGAAAGAGATAGATGCTCCCCCACACGTAATACTACACATGGTCCACCAAGTGCACTAATTAGGTAAAGGGTGGGAAATGGGGAGATATGGGGGAAAAATGAGGGAAAGCAGTGGAAGAAGTAAATCCAAAAAGAAAGAAAATATAAATGGAAAAATACTCCCCTCGTGAAAAGTGGTGCCCAAGGTGCTCCATGATACCTGTGACTAGAGAGAAAAAAGAAAACTGCAAACATGCACATCATCACAGCACAGAAAATGACAAAAGAGATATATAAGATAAAGAAAATTTTCACTATCATGGGGTCACCTCAAGTGATGCATCATCTTGTACAGAATCAACCAGTAAAGACGACTCATGAGGTGTGGATGTGGGAGGCCCAGACTCTGCATCGGGAAGGGGAGATAAAGAAGTAGGAGCCGCAGGGGCGGGACTCGGTGAAGGAAGCTTAGGAGAAGTCCCTGGCCCGACAGAAGTGGTAACAGCATGGCTCACCATAGTAAGCAGAACAAAATCTGTGGCCTGCATAGGTGAGGGCGGTGGAGCAGCAGCAGCAGATGGTCCAGGAGCGGAGACAGAGGCTGGTGGCAGAGGTAGTGGAACACTAAGATGCTGAGCAATATGCGCCAAAAGCTACTCCATCCGGTCTTGGTGGCCGTCCAGATGAATCAAATGGTGTTTAATAGTGTCCTGGCGGCCGATGATACGAACGAACTGCTACTCCATCTGAACCTGTCGACTGTCCAAGCGACCCAAGACCTGCTCCATCGCGGCTAAGCAGTGGGAAAGGGTAAGATCGACCAAGGGTGTGGGGGTAGGTGGGATGGGTGATGGGACAGTAGAAGGAAGGTCAGAAGAATTGGGTTCAGTAGGTGGTGGGTGAGGTAGAGAAGCTGGAGGGGGTGGGGAAGGAGGATCAGGGTCAGTAGCTAAGGCGGGAGGGGAAGCAGGTGGTGTGGCTCGAACCAGAGCAAGGATGTAGGCACCCCCCTACTTCCAGACCAATCCCATGCGAATCAGCATGAGGAATTCCATCCGCTGGGGTAAACCTAACAAGTCATTAGGTAAAGAGGCCTCGAATACCCCTAGGTGGTGGGCAATATGGGTGGTGTAAAACCCATCGTTCAGGTTGCCCTGACGGCCGGTAATCATGGAGTGGAAATAGGAGGCGGCGAGATAGGGGAGGTCCGGGTAGTCATGCTGAATGAAAAAGGTAAGAAGCTCCATGTCACGGCCGGTCACGACCCCCATATCCTCATGATGGGGGGAGAGGATGGCGCTGAAGCACTGGTAAGCGAAGTGAAGGATGGGGTCGTCTATAAGAGCAATCTTCTGGGAAGTGGGGGAGTATCGATGGTCAGGTCCAGCGATCTCCCGCCACATGGAAATGAGGTCAGAGCCCTCGAGCCGGGTCAAGGAAGAAACGAGGGGTCAGGGATAGGAAGGGGGTAAAAGCCACACCCTCGGCCAAACTCTTTCATGGTAAGAGAAAATCGTCGACCGCCTAGCTAGAATCGATCTATGGGCACCGCATCGCCAGGTGTCTCCCATTACTCCACTCCATCAAACTCAAACGAGGCCGCAAACTCCAAAAATAAATCACGGAACATAGGAGTGCTGACCTGGAAAATATCGAGGAGTGAGGTGTGCCCGAGAAGTGTCTCCAACTCCTCACAAATACTGAGCTATTGCGGAATGCTGCTGTTAAGGTAACGACCACTCAATGGGATCGGCCGATGAGAGAAGCATCGGACCTTGTCGTATGCGAGGTCGGTGGATGGGAATACCGTGCAAGGATAAACATCACCTGTAGGTACTGGCCCAGTTGCCGGTGCAGCAGCAGCGGTAGGCTCTGTCAGTGGATCGACCGAAGTAGAGGGTGGCTCGGTGGAAGGTGGGCACGAAGAGGGACCAGCTGCTGAAGTAGATAGCGCCGGGAAACTGGCAGCTGGTGCAACAGAAGTAGTCCCGGCCTCCGACGAGGGAGTGAGTGGCAGCAGAATGGCCAATGTTGGGATCTCGAAGACTGGAGCATCTGGGTCCGGCTGCGTAGGAGGTCGGAGTCGGATCTGACGATAGCTGGACCCCTCGCCCTCAGTGGCAGAGGCTGGCCGCTTCCCGCGGGAAAGATCATGATCTTCCATATCTTGAAATAGAAAGAAATAGAAAACAAAACAAATAAAAAAGAAAAAGGAAAGAAAACAAAACAATGAAAATGTGAGAAAAATGGAAAATAAAAGTACACGACGTGTACTCCAGAGTACACGACGTGTAGTAAAAAATGTAGAGTATCCCGTTTGCTCTAGACAGAAACGTCAAGGGTGAATAACAGACCACGGAAAAGTACACGGCGTGTACCAAACATACACGCCGTGTTCACTCAAAGTGTAGGTGGTCGTGTGGTAAAAATGACACGGCCATTTTTTTATCAGTTCAAAGAAAACAATACATGCCGTGTAGGTAAAGGACACGACGTGTACTGCACACGAAGAACATGGTCGTGTGGAGTGTGAGACATGGGCCGACTAAACATCTAAAAGACATGGCGTGTACCGATCACACACATCATGTATTGGAACATGGGGTGAGAGGCCGTGTAGAGGGGAGACATGGGCTGGCCAAAGATATAAAGGACACAACGTGTAACGAACATACATGTCGTGTTCTGGAACATGGGGTGACAGGTCGTATTATGTGCCACACATGGAGGGGCCAACGGAAATGATCTACACGGCGTGTACCAAACACACACGCCATGTACATGAAAATGGTGTTTGAGACCGTGTATGAAGGTGTACTCGGGAACGACGAAAAGGACACGGTGTGTACCGAACATACACACCGTGTATCTTCAAATTTCGAAACATTTTGTGTGTGGCCGTGTACCGAAGTACATGGCGTGTGTTATTCATTTCGTGGTCGTGTAATGTCAGAAGCTGAACGGTCGGCCGATCCGAAAAACACCCTAAACGAGTCTAAAATTTTGAAATAGAGGGTGTAGAATGGTTTACCTTGACCAAGGATCACAATGTGAAAGAAATCAGAGCTTGAAACACACAAAATTGGCAAATCTGTCAAATGGGGGTGCGGGTGTCACTCGGGAGATGAAAACGGGAAGAGGGGAGGAAATGGGGAGGCCGCGTGACACGAGCTCAAGCCGGGTGGCCCGAGGCCTATATAGGCGAGGTACACGACGTGTATGTTTGGACTACATGTCGTGTATTCCAATTTTTTTAGGAAGAACATAAATAAATATAATTATTATAGTAAACTATATAATAATTATTATTAATAATTAAAATAAAATAGATATATCTACAAATTATATTATAAATAAACCTATACATGACGTATATCGGGAAATACACGCCGTGTGTTTTAAAATTAGAAATACATTAGTAGAACCATTGGTCCAGTGCTTGGGGCAGGATTCAAACCGGCGATCAGCCGTTCCGAATGAAAGCCCTCAACATCTAGAGAAAAGTTTGTTCTGCTGTTCATATTTATTTTATATATATATATTTATTCTATATGGCCTATACACACGGAAAGAGAGAAAAGCGCGACGTGTGGTTTTTATTTTGGAAATGATGGGGGTGAAGCGGGGAGATTACCGTAATTCGAAACCGGGTCTTTTGATCCTGGTGCTGAAACTTCTAATCCGCCAACTTCACCCGCATGTAATTTATTATTTTAAAATTGTTTTTAATTTATATTTGAAAAATGATGGCACACACAGCGTAAATCGGAGTACACATTGTGGAGTTTTATTAAAAGAAAAAATGATGGAAATGGGACGGTTTTCTGGGTTCGAACCCAAGTCTTTTGAAACCGGATTACGATTCTAGCCAACCAATCCATCCCCATCATGGGTTTTATTAAACACACACACACACACACACAGATATATATATATATATATATATATATATATATATATATATATATATGGAAAATACCACACACGCTGTGTAAATAAAATGAGGAACCTCGTACCGAAGGTAGGTCAGGAGGATTTGAACCGGGGACGGCTTGAATAAACTCCAGTGACTTTACCATCAGCACCGGAATCATCCCTAGGTATTTATTTGTTATTCTATAGATTTATACTATTAAGATTATAAATTAAAAAGATAAGTAGACGCCGTGTATATAAGTGGGGCACGGCGTGTAACCTCTGGGTTGCCTCCCAAGAAGCGCCTTTGTTTTAGGTCATTGGCTCGACCTTCTTACCATGCTTACCTAATATTTACGGTGGATAATGGTACCAATTGTGGCCGCCCTGGCCATCTAGGAGTTACAAGTTCTCTAGCTCTTCTTCAACAGGAATTTCTAGATTGTTAAAGTTATCATAAATATAGGAACATAACAGATCATCCACCAGGCGATCGTCCATGGTAGTTGTTGCAGAACAATCCTCATTATCAGACAATGATACCTTCTTGATGGATTTTAGAACATTTTAGGATACTCTCTCGTCTCCAACCCGGAAAATCAGCTCTCCCTGGTGCACATCAATGAGTGCCTTCCCAGTGGCTAGGAAAGGTCTTCCCAATATAAGTGGTGCCTATGAATCATCTCCTATGTTGAGGATGATGAAATCAGCTGGGAGGATCAGCCTACCCACCTTGACCAGTATGTCTTCCAATAGCCCCTTCAGATACTTAATGGATCAATCATCAAGTTGAAGGGATACTCGGGTTGGCTTCAATTCATGGAGCCCGAGTTTTTGGAAAACTCTGAATGGCATGAGGTTGACACTTACTCCCAAGTCGGATAATCATTTTCCAAATTCACAGGGTCCAATTGTGTAAGGAATAGTAAAACTACCTGGATCCTGGAGCTTTGGAGGAATGGAATGTTGAACAACCGCGGAGCACTCCTTTTTGAGGGCAATGGTTCCCAGATCCCCCATCTTACGCTTATTGGAAAGGATGTCCTTCATGAATTTGGTGTATGTAGGCATTTGTGTCAGGGCCTCCGCAAATGGGATGTTGATGTGGATCTTTCTGAACACATCCATGAATTTGCTGAACTGTGAGTCTAGCTTCCTCTATTTCAATCTCTTCGAAAAGGGTAGGGTAGGCTTGAATGGTTGGACTACCTCCTTTCCTTTTTTCTGCAAAGCCTCCTTCTGTGGTATTTTGGAAGAGGAGGGGTCGATATTGGTACCCTTTTCATCAACAATGGGTGTGGATGCACTTGGCTGTGCGAATTGGTTCTGTTGGAGCTCTTTTCCACTCCAGAGCATGATGGAATGGGCCTCCTCCCTCAGATTCTTCTCGGTGTTTCCCAATAGAGTACCAGACTACCTCCCTGATAGCTGGTTTGCTATCTGGCCAATCTGATTCTCCAAGCCTCGAAACGAAGATTCCTGATTTTGAAATCGAGTCTCAGCAGTAGATATGAATTTAGTAATTAGATCCTCTAACCTGGAGGTGTTCCCCAGCGGAGTTGGCTAGGAAGTCGGTGGAGGAGGTGGCTGTTGTGGCTGATGTGGGCTAGGGTTCTGGTACCCTTGCTACTGATAGGAACCCTGCTGGAACTACTATCTCAAAAACTGATTCTGGTACTGAGGCTGATTGTAGTTGAGAAGTCACTGGGGAGGAGGGTTTTGCTGCTGTTGGCCCCATACTTGGTTCTAATTATCTCACAATGCCGGGTTTTGGTACATTTGGTATTGATTCGACCCTCGATTTTGGGCAACATAACTCACCTCTCTCATCGAAGGGTCGGATTGAAGTCCCATGCATTCTCCCAGATTGTGGTTGTTTCCACATTCACCGCATACTGGATGGTTCACTGCATGAAATGAGATGCTCCCTTGAGATTCAATGCTTCGATTTTCTTGGACACAACATCCAACTGATCAGCTAACATAGTAGTAGCATCAATATTGTGCATAACTCACTTTTGAGTCCCCCTCTCGGAGTGTCACTGGAAGCTGTTGGCTGGCATGTCTTCCAGTAGTTCGAATAGTACTTCAGGAGATTTATGCATCACCGTACCTACAGAAGCAGCATCCACCACAGACTTGGTAGTCATTATAAGTCCTCCGTATAAGGTTTGGACTTGCATCCATAGTGGGAGTCCATGGTGGGGTAATTTTCGTAGTATCTCTTTGAAGTGTTCCTAGGACTCGTATAATGACTCGGATTCGTGCTGCTGGAAATTGTGAATCTCATTCTGGATTGTCACCGTCTTCAATGGTGGGAAGTATTTGGACAGGAACACCTGGGGTAGCTCCTCCCAGGTGAGGATAGATCTTCGTGGTAGCCCCTTAATCCATTATTTCACCTTGTCCTGTAGAGAAAAGGGAAATAGGCGAAGACGGATGGAGTCCTCGGACACACCATTGTACCGAAATGTGTCGCAGACTTCCAAAATGTTGGAGAGATGGGTGTTTGGGTCCTCGTTGGGTAGGCCTCCAAATTGGACAGTGTTCTGGATCAGCTGCATGATAGCAGGCTTGATCTCGAAGTGTTGGGCCTATACCAGAGGACGGACGATGCCTGTATCAGCTCCGTGGATAGAAGGAAGACCGTACTCCATAAGGGTACGTCTTGGAGGTTGTTTCTGAAGGGGTAGAGCTGACATGAACTTCTCCTGGCGGGAGAAGTATGGCCATGGGAAAATTTGTTGCGGCGGCCGTTGGTAATCCCTTTGGAGGAATTCCATGAATGCTTCAGGAGCCTTCTCCAGTAGACCAGCAGTGGGAGCCTGCTGATCTTGGTACTGATTTTCATCTATATCATCCATGGCTGGTGCTCCCTCTTCCTTGTTTTCTATGGTTTGTGGTTGCTGGTTGTGAGTTTTTCTCAGTGTACGCCGACGTTGAAGTAGGGTTTGTTCAATCTCTGGGTCAAGCAAAACCAATTCCGAAGACTCGGCGCTTCTAGATCGTGTAAGATGTCTGATCATACATTTTAGGTCCTGCACAACACAAAAACAAAAAACCAGGCCTAAAAGGCAAAAAACAAAAGAGAAAATTTGAAATGAGATTAGAAAAGAGATTTTTTATAATTTTTTATTTTTATTTTCACTTAAATCAATTATTAACACAATTTAAATCTTAGCACTAAAACCAAAGATGTTCACCGACAACGGTGCCAAAATTTGGTCTCTCTTGTCGTTGACTGAAGTTATATGCTTCCCAAATTAATTACCCGTTATAAAAACTTTATTATAGAATATGTTCGGGGTCGATCCACTGGGAACAATGGCATGCGTGAATTCAATTGAGTTAATACTTAATTAGGTGAATTATGAAGAATTTAGAGTTCATTGGTTTGGTTTTGGTTTTGGATTAAAATGATATTGTTTTAATTTGAAGAATTGATTAACAGTTTTAAAGAAAACAACAAGTGAATTTAAAGAGTTTAAAACGGGAAGAAAAGACGTGTCAGGGCTGTGGTGATTAAGGAGTTCTTATGCAGATTGTTTAAATGGTTGTGTTGTTCATAATAATTCAATCATTCTGGATTTCGTTTTGTTACAAGATTTCCTTGTCCCGGTTCCTGTTTTTTGGAATTAGAGCAGTTGACTCCTTAGTCCGGTGGTCAGAGTTCTTAATTCTTTATTGAGTTCAGTCCATTATTTGAATCGGTGAAATATTTCCAATGGTCATGGATGTTTTCACCGTTACTTTTCTTTTGTATCGCTGAGAATTCTTCCCTTGGTCTGGCTCAGAATTCTCAGTTATATTTGACCGTGAATTAAAAAGAGTAAGATGAATTACAACAAGCAAACACAACTATATAAAACAACACAAAAATTAAGATCCCTTCATCCACAGCCCCAACACGAGGGGTTTAGTTATACAAAGAAGGCAGGGAAGAAACGACACACGTGATACCTGACGGATTCATCATTTAGGCATTGAGGTAAAGTGTCGGTAGGTGGAATGGCGGAATGGCGGAATGATGGCACTTCGGTGGCTTCAGGAATGGTGGTAGCAGAGCTTCTCTCTCCTCCAATGGGTTCTGAACTCTCAAATCTGTAGGCCAAGGCCTCTTTTTATAGTAAAATAAAGTACACGGCGTGTATAGAAAGTACACGCCGTGTACTTTTCGTCAACGCGCTTTGGCACCAATTTCTCTGCTGGCAGGTGACCTAACACGCCGTCTTTGACTTTTGAACATGGCGCCTCCTGGTGGTTGAGTGTACAAAGTGTGTAGCGCCATCATACACGGTGTGTAGTATCATAAATTTGGCCGCCAGCCCCTTCTAGAATAGCAGACACGGCGTGTAGAAATGAAACACTTCGTGTCTTCTTCAACGGCCACATGGGCGTGTAGACTTTTCTCAGCGACCACTGCTTCTAGAAAGTAGTACACGGCGTGTAACGTCACCACACATGGTGTGTATCGTCTTCCTGGTGACATGGGCATGTACTCCCTCCTTCAGTCCGTGTCTCTGTCTGGATGTACATGACGTGTATAAAAGTACACACCGTGTAGTTTGAAAATTTTCACAGACTTCCCTTGATTCGTGTATTTAGCCAGAAAGCTCCTGAAAGTAAATAGAATCACCAAAATCAAAGGATATGTTCATAAAACAACAGATATTTTTTGAAAACATGTTTTTATCTTCAATTATATATATGGAAATGTATACCCAAATTTGGTGTATCAACCTCTCTTCATGATATACCACTAAAAATGATCTTTCAAATCTCTATACATCATAATAGTTCTTGGATGTATAGATAATGAAGGACTATGAGCATCTAATAAAAGATACTTATTCAAATTATATATGGATGGCACGCATACACAATTCTCGGTCATTAACATTCCATAATAATTAAGGCTGAACTTAGGAACATTTCTCACCTTCTTAAATAGTTTCCCAAAATCCTTTTGTTTCTCTTTAATCTTAACTTGGATATATGGTTCAACACATATTTTAGAAATATTTGGTTTAAACTCCTTCAGGATCTGTAGATCTTTCCATTGAAAATATTGAAATATTGGATCTTTTTTAATCCTCATCATGGATTGGATAACATGATCATTTCCAATCGAAGCATCCACAACCTTGTTCGCTTTTCCAAAATGGAAGTGTATTGATAATTCATAATACTTAATAAACTATAACCATCTTATATGAAACATTTTCAACTCCTTCTATGTGAATATAAACATTAAACATTTTTAATTAGTATATATATCACACTTTTCTCCACATTTATAAAGCCTCTTTATCTTTAATGAAAAATATTATCATAACTAACTCCAAATCACAAATTGGATAATTTTTTTCATTATCCTTCAATTTTCATGAGGAATAACCCATCACCATGTCATTATACATAATAATTCATCCTAATATTTTCTTGGATGCATCAATATAGATTACAAACCCTTATCCACCAAAGGGTAATGTAACCATAGATGAAATGACTAATCTTTTCTTAAGCTCCTTGAAGATTTTTCATCACATTTATCCATCAAAAAAAATATGGCTCCCTTATGAGTTAATGTGGTTAGTGGATTAGATAGCTGTGAGAAATTATCAACAAACCATTAATAATATTCATATAAATAAAGAAGAAATTGGATCTCATTTACTACGGTTGGTCTAGGCCAACAGTCTATAGTATTGATCATTGATGGGTCCACAAATATACCCCATGTTGAGATTGTATGACCCAAAAATGAATCCTTTTATTGATAAAATTCACACTTTTTAAATCTTTCATACAATTTAAACTTTCTTAATGTCTTCAATACAATTCTCAATTTATATTCATGTTCTTCCTTAATCGTTCAATATATGATAATATCATCTATAAAAATGGCCACAAACTAATAAATATAATCTTTAAAGTCTCTATTAATTAAATCCATATTGATAGTGGAGGAATTAAAAAGAATTATTTGAATCATCGTATATTCATAGTGTCCATTCCTTGTACATAATGTCTTCATGGGTATAACATTCTTCTTGACCCTTAATTGATAATATCTTGAATGAAGGTCAATGTTGAAAAAGTATTTCACTCCACACAGTTGATCAAACATGTAATTAATACATAGTAGTGGAAACATTTTCTTGACCATGATCCTTTTTATCTCCCAATAATCAATGTAGAGTTGAATCGACCCATCGTTCTTGTTATAAAATGGAACTGGTGGACACCACAATGATGTACTAATGTGTATAAATCCTTTATCAATATTCTATTAGAGTTCCTTATTAAACTAAGGAAACTCAGTCGTGGCCATTATATATAGAGTATTTGTAATGGGTGTAATTCTAGGTATGAGTTATATTGAGAATGAAACATCAAGATTTGGTGAAATACTAGTAATGTGTTCTTGAAAGACATCAAAAAACATATGAACTATAACATCCTAACCTGAACCACCAGATCTAAATTGGATGCTACATGACGGCATGCGTGCCTCCCCGTATGCAAGAGGTTTTAAACTTGTAGTGAGGATCTCATGTGGAACTTTGGAGATACTATACCATCAGTATCATTGCATATGATCGATAATAAACAATAACAACAAGACAATTAACCAGAGTAAACATGAAAAAAGGTAAATATGGAATACATTTCATATAATAAACAACATCAAAAGTGGAAATAAAAATATAATTAATAACTGGTAGAGAAATAAAAGATAAAATGCGGTCCACTAGAGTCTATCATAGTCCACAACTAGATTCACTCTCCATTCCCTATCCATCCATCACTGGGCCCTTACCCTTTATTGGATCCATCATGAAATCTACAAGAAAATAAAAATTCCAAAGTATAATGTCATTATAAGACTCAATAGGAAACCACCAATGCCTTTTTAACGTAATTTTTTAAATCATACAAGTGTATTACATAATAAAATAAATGAGTGAAAAGAATAATAACACACAATCCAAAACTAAATGGTTGAGCGCTAACACGGTATCTATAAACCCCAACATGTACCTGCTTTGGCTCTATGCCTAAAATATACTAAATGTTGATATGTATCGAAAATAATCCAAAAGGTTGTTAGTGAGTCACTCAGAATACAGAATGCATCATGTGAAAACAACCTACACAGAATCCCCAAGGCATTGGGTAACACTCGGAATCCACAAGGAATCAAGATTTGGCCATATACTCATATTTCAAAAGGCATAAAGTAGATTCCAAGTTACAAGGTTAACATGTTGTGTTTTCATCTTCACCACACATCTTGTGCGCACCATAAATGGAGTAATCAAACCATAATGTCCACCTGTCAAGTATACACATAAAAACCCTCTAAAGAAAAACATGACTGGTCATAGAATGATAAAAATCATTACACGAATCGGGAAAAATATTGAATCATCATATATGTCAACATTTGAATCAAGATATAACATCAATATTATCAAATCAAATCATACCAATTCATGGGATACACTCACACCCACATGCGATCACAAGTGAAGAATGGTATCAAATAATCCAACACATAAATAATGTATAGAAACAAGTGTAAACAAGAGCCCAAAATGATGAGGAAATTCATACCTCAATGGGTGATGATGTGAACAGGTGGAAATAAACTTGTGAAGATACATATTCATGATCTTATTATCATAATATTTAACACATAAATGATTGAGGTTCATCTAAGATTACTAATTCCAAATACTATTATTTTATTTCATTATAAAATAAAATATCACATGTTATAATGATTTATCTTCTAAGGATAATATTCCAATTATATTTTTAAAAACAATTACATTAAATAATTTTTTTATAATTCCTAGATAATTTTCAAATTATTGATTCTGTTAAAGAATGTGTTTGCTAAATTAACCATTTATAATTTATTAATTATTATTTGAAAGTTTTTAAATAAATCATCTCTCAATTATTATACATTTTTATCTATTGATAAAGTTTTTATTCCATAAATTATATTTTAATAATTTAAAAAATTATCATACGATAATTCTGAAAATCACTCCATTTGATAATTACCATACTTTTGTCTTATAATAAATGAATAACATTATGTCTTAAATTTACTTTTAATTATACTTTTATAATTTTAATAATTCATATTTTGATAATTTTGTTTTAAAATTAACATTTAATAACCATTTTTAATTACTATTAATAAATTAATGAAATTATAGTTTGATAATTATAATGATTATCCTTTGATAAAATGTATATTTTTATCCTCGATTATAATTTATTTAAATAAAAACATTTTATATTTTTATTTTAAATTATCCTTTTAAAATCTACTAAATCTGATCTAAAACCACATTGGTAGATTCAAAAAACATATTATTTAGTTTATACTCATCAATACGAATCCAATGGCATAGGTGATGCATAAATTTGATTTCTATGGGAGGATTTATCAAAGGAAGAGGTTTTGAGAAAAAAAAGAAAAATGTGCTGGGACTCACCTGGGAACGGAATCCCACCTAGTGTGCTTCTCTTTGACAAAAAGGTTCTCAGTGTGGATCAATTACTTCACTAACTATGGACGCAGTGTCCCAGACTCATTGGTGGAATTACTATGAGGACCAACTGAGTATTTATAGTCATTTGAGACACATTTATGGGTTTTCAAATTTTCAAATTAAATTTTTTGACTTAATCTGTGAGGAACCGAACCAATAATTGTATAGTCATTTATTTATCCAATTTGATGCATTTTTAATTTTTAATCAGTAAAAATGTACATAATTGAAGATTTAAAATTTTATCTATGCTTTAATGGTGGAAACTACAATGGGATGAATATGAACCATATTTTATTTAATTTCTTTGATTTTTTTTAAATAAATAAATTAATTAAATTATCAAACTGATCAAATTCTTACTGCACATAAAAGTTATACCCTTCCTAGAATAAAACCCTCATTCCAGACCGAACAGTGTTCTCCGATTTTTCATACAATTCACTATTTGAAAGATATTAATTATTTATTATTTTAAAAAATGGATTAAAAAATAATTAAATATAAAAAGGGTTTTTTTCATGGGAGAGAACTCTATACTTTGGAAAATTTCAAATGTTAGACCCCACCTTGGTTAAATTATATTTCTCGAACCTATCACTTGTCTCAGATTCGTCATTCAATACACCATTTCGAGATATTAAATTAATATGAATAAAATATATGTTATTAAAATAATATATTTAGTATTTTTATCTAGTATTCACTGAGGAATTATAGTCCTCATAATCTCACACCAACTCTGCGTCTGACTATGAAAATATTATATTGAATATTCTAGAGTGTTATACGGTCTTTTACTCTTTCAAAAATCATTTAACACAATTATTATGTTTGATAAATCATTTTTTCACATAGCACACATATAATATATCAAAAATAGGTTTTTATTACCTTTTTCAAAATAAGGATTTTGTAATTCCTTCCCTTTGTTGACTTATCCTCCCTGATAAGTATCCTTACCAGTCATTCGAGAACAACTCAGGCCACTGATCTCGAAAATTAGACTAATTTTCTCATGTATCTTTTTAGAATCATCCATGTTTCCACTGAATTTTTACTAGTGGTACCATCATTCCTCACAACACATTCTCAATTCAATTTATAATCCAAAACAGACACTACTCATATGATGTGTTAGTCTCAAGATCAACACCATCACAATAAATAACATGTGTAGTTTTGAGTTTGTACCTCTAAAGATAGGACACATGGAAAATGTCGTTCATACATTAATATTGGGAAGGGAGGTATAGACGATACACCACTACCCCAATATGCTTGGTGATCTCATAGGGTCCAAAAAAATATAGTGAAAGAATGCCCTACTTTCCAAGATGTGTGTGACCCTACAGAGGAGTCACCCTAAAAAACACGATCCTCTACAGAAAACTACAAAGGTCTCCCCTATCGACCGACATATGATCTTTTCCTACTCCGAGTGGTGGTAAATCTATTCTATATCATATATAATCTATTAGAGGCATGATGTATCATATTGGGGCCTAGAAATATTTCCTCACATGTCTCAGGACAAAAAATGGTGAAAAACACTACCTCCAACAAATATCCTCGTACGGTGTTTTCTAAATCAAATCCCAATAACTGTTATTATATGAATACTCAATAAAGTATATGGGATCATTGCATGATCAACCAAGGTGTTTAATGAATGATCAAATCATATCATCCAATATCTCTATGGTCTACTTAGACTATTTATCGATCTGAAGATGGTATTTTGTGCTTAATCTCAGCTGAGTCCCAAGGGATATTTTTATTCCTTTCTAAAATCATGATTTAAAATGGTAAACTCTAATTGAAATGATTCTAAAATAGACTCCATGAAGACATGTGATCTATAAGACATAGAGATTCCTTAGCTCTTTCTCTAAGTGAGTCTCTCTAATTGGTAAGAAGTGAGCATACTTCATTAACCAATCAATAATCACCCAAATTACACCATTACTCCTCAAGGTCCTGGTTAACCCTATCAAAAATTCAATCGTGATGTAATCCCACTTCCACATAGGTATCAGAAGTGTATGTAACAACCCACCAGGATGTTGGTGCTCGACCTTCACCCTCTGACAGATGAGGCATGGGGAGGAAAAATCCCAAATGTTTGTCTTCAACCCTTTCCACCAAAACTATCACCTAAAGTCATGATACATCTTCATCGCACTAAGATACAATTCCCATCTAGAGGTATAGAAATTCCTCATCAACTCATATCTTATGGAAACATGGACTAATACTCTTCTATGAACCAATATTACATAATCATTTTCCATTGACCATCCGACCTTGAGTCCTTACCAGCTAGTTGTTCCCACATTACATCACACTATGAGTATGTCTTTTGTCAGATTATACCTTATTCGTAAGTGAGGATGTGGCTATAAAGGGAGAAAAAGACATAGAACTATTTTACTCTAAGTCATCCATCCTTTATTCATTCAATAAACTCATCAAACACCACTGCTCCTCTAAGAAGCTCTCTCCAAATTATTTCTCATCCAGTGTCTTACGACTAAGGGAATCCTATATGAAATTTATCTTCCTAGGTGAATATTCTATATCAAACTTGAATGTATGAAGATACTCAACCGATCAATTTATTTTGGGATTTAGGTCCCTCTGTGTGAATATATTGTGAAGTATCTTGTGGTCTATAAAAAAAATAAATCAATCACCAAATAGATAGTGTCTTCAATACTTTAGATCATAAAAAACTAATTATCACTCAATGATATTTGTAGTATAGTTATTCTCATAGGTTTATATCCAATGACACACATAGGTAACTACCTACTCTTTTTTCATTAGCATTACTTCTAGAACAACATTTGATGCATCACAGTACAATGCATATCAAATCCCAGGATCACTAACTGTTATTACGGGAGTTATTCTCAACCTTTTATTTATCACAAGGAATCAATATTCACACCGGTCTGACCACTATAACTTATTTAATTCATTCCCTTTTCAGTGATATTAAGGTTGATGATAATAAAAATAATTCACAGCTAAACTTTCGGCAATATCCTACAATGCCCAAAAAACTCATAATCTGAAACACGTGGGGACGTGTTTTGGACATGAATGACTCAAATTTCTCAGGTTATAAAGATATACCAGTCCCTTCCACAACATATCCTAGGAACATCACCTCTTGAATACATAAGGAATGATTTTATATCATATCATAAATATTATTTTCTCTAAGTGTGATCATATCTATCTCTTGGTGCCTATCATGTTTCTCTTGTGTCAGTTAGTAGGTGATGATTTTATTTTATGAAAAATATGATGAACGAGTCGAGGTATGGATGGAAGCTCTTATATATGAGGGAATTGAAAATTGTAGAAATTTTATTCAACCAAATGAAATTAAAATGTACTCATATAGTATATAACTTCTATAAAATACTTTCATCGGAATATTCACCTCACTAGCTCACAATTGGTGATAGACCAAACAAAGATCAATATTATAGAGCTTATATGATCCTTTTAGATGATTAAAAAGATCATTGATGGAGGGAAATTTATATCATTTCATACTATCACCTTGTTCAACTACTGAAAATCAATGCATATCTAAAGACTAATGTCCACCTTCTTGGAAATCAATAGAGGTGAACCCATAGTGAACTACTCGGATTTATGAATCCCTTCCTATCTAAGTTATCCAAAAATAAACTTAAGCTCCTTCATCTTGATTTACACCATTCGATACGAGGAATCTAAATGTATTCCCACCCAACATGATATCATTTTAACTTAACCCACTAATCCTTTAGAGTTTACACTAGTTAAAAGATCCAAAACAATTACAATCCATTACTCAATATCCTGAGGGCCTCCAGTTCCATGAAAGAATGAATAATTTTTGAGTGGAAGTAATGGAATATTTGACCATAGTTGTGTACTCTAAGGCCTAGGGAATGCACTCGGTGAGAGAATTTTTTCTTGAAGTGAGCCTACTTCCATAATTACATATCAGGTGTCGAGTAACCTCAACATTATTCTCTTATATTTTTAGTGGTAAAGAATAAAAATCCTCCTTCAAAGAATAATTCTATCCCCACTTCAAAAGTAGTTCTCTAAGAATACATTGAGGTGACATATTCTATAACATGAAGGAACATTAGGAACATAAAAATATCCTATTATGTCTATGGGATCACACAAAGACTTCCCTAGGTGTCTACCCATAACCCAAGGATAACCCTCTCATCGCTAAAAATTGTCTTCATACCTACATGTTAGTCACAATCATCAAATATATACTAACAAAAAAGTATGCTTTGTTCAAATAATTAATACCGATAAATATATATCACAACAACTTGAAACACATATATATCATACATGAAAATTATCCCAAGCAGATAGAACAAATCAAGGTATTTAATTAAAGAACTATTATACAACACAACAACATGTATATATATGGATGGTGAACCTACGTGCTTAGTGATAAACATGAACATATGAGAAATATCATAAATAAAATATAACATAATGTGTGTCACCCAAAGTAAATTTAATAAATAGTAAAAATAGAACATTAAATTCTCCATATGGAAACCCATAGGTCCACTATATAGTGTCGACCAGAAAATGGAATAGTTCCCCTGCTTGAGTACTAATGCCCTATCATATTTCTATCCTATCCCAACCTAATAAAAATAGTTGAAAAAAGTTATTGAATCCTGATCCTCTGATACCATTTTTTAAAATCCCAAACTGAACCACTGGGTTCAAGCTGAATGAAATGTGTCCTCATATTCACATCCCCACATACAAGAGGTTTGCAACTAGAAACGATTGTATCGAGTGGAACCGTGGGGAGACTATACCCTTAGTATATTTTCATCTAATTGATAATAAACAATAAAAATATGATAATTAATTATATTAAACAAGAAAAAAAATGTAAATATGGCATACATTTCATAAAATAATGCAATTCCCAATGTGGTAAGAAAATCCAATATAAGAAGCAATAGAAAAATATAAGTTAAACAAATGTACTGTAGAGTTCATATGGGTCCTCTATTAGCTCCATGATCCACTGCTTATTCATCCATCATTGGGCCCTTACCATTCGCCAGATCACTCATGAAATCTATAAGCGAATCAAAATTCCCATGCAGGGTGTGAGTACAAGACTTAGTTGGACATCACAAATGCTTCTTTAACCTGATGTGCTCAAGTATAGAAGTTTATTATATAATAAAATAAATATATAACAAGTATAGTTACACATAATGAAAAACTAGGAAGTCATTCACTAACCAGGATTCCAAAAACCCTCAGCTATACCTACTTCGGATCCATGCTAGAAATATACTTTATATTGACTGACTGAAAATTATTTTTATTATATCAAATCACTTTTAGGAAAAAAGTGAGCACCACCAAATCCAGAAAAATAACCAAAAACAACAGTACATGAAACCCAAAAAAATACATGTTTGGCCTCTCCCTAGCTGCTACATCATGTGAAGGCCCTCCACTAAAGAATGAGAACTCAGCAAACAGCCCCGTGCAAAGATGCACATGCAAAAAACTGATGGACAGGCCATACCAACTCATATTTCCACTCCATGTGCCATGCAGAAGTAACAATCTCTTGCACTGAAACCCAAATAAAGTAGAACCTGGTAAAATGATGGAACCTGAACACCCAAAATCACCTCCAGACACACTAACTGATAATTATAACCTCATTACCAATAATGTAAGAGAAATTGAGAAACAAAACATTAGCTAGAAAAGGATAAAGGAGAATCATTTATGAAAAATATAATTCTTCCAAAGTCCATATCCCTAAAAAACTTCTAGGATATAGATGATACCTAAGAATGAGACACTTCACGCACCAGGCATTCAAATGCAGTAGTCTATTTATCCAATACCCTTATATACTCCTCGAGTTCGATAATTCCCTTGTTGAAGCTCTCAAACAATATCGTGTCCTCTTTGTTAACCCAAGAGTATTTCTCTTCATTTTGATTCAATTCAATATCACGGACCATCATCTTGGTCACTTCCTATTCAGAGGCATTAAGAAAAAAAAGAAATTCTGTCATCTAATCCATTGAACTCAGAATGAATTCCAAGGATAGCTCAGGCTAACTAGGTTATTTCAGTGGACACATGCCCCCACTGTTCATCTTCTCATCCATTTTCTTTTTTGCTGACCGAGTCTTAAAGGGTGGTGGAAAGGAGGAGGAGAACTTTCTCCTCCTTTTACTCTTGTAACTCGTTAGACTGGATTCCCCTAGAGAAAGGCTCTTACTATATTTAGTAAACTGTTCCATACTCTTCCCATTTATACTAAGGTCGTCAAATTTATTCTTCACCTGAACAGAATATTGATTCTCTGAAGATAAAAACCCTATCTTACCAACAGAGATATGGTCAACCACATCCAGTAGAGCCCTCATATTTCCATTGTGTAGGGCCCCACTTCCCATTTCCACCTACACACAAGTATCACTACCAAAATCTTCTTCTACCACGACCACTTGGGTCATGGAGATAACACCCACTGCTATCCTACCATCACACCGAGCATCCTCAACCTATACAGGTTCTCCATCACTTGGATGCATAGCTTCCATAGCATGTCCCCTTCCCTTTCTCAATCCAACATTATCCAGACCAAAAGCCTCGGCAGAGCAATTCTCTTCCCCATCAGCCTTGTGATCCACAATATCCATACTCCCTATCATCTGACTTTGCACTCGATCCACAAATTGTTGGGATGAACCTTCCTCAGTTCTGTATGATACGACCACTTCATCATGGGACAACGAAGATTTCCTCCCCAATTCAGATCTTTGCACAACCTTATCGAACATATCATGAACACCTTCAGGGTGGTCCTCCTCTACTGGTCATGGAAACTAATAATCCCTACCCCTTTCACCGATTTTCATCTGTGTCAGACCATCTTCCACCCAAACCTCTAGAGTTTTACCCTTAACACTATCCTCTTTCCTTACTATAAACTGTGTTCCCTAAAAACGAGCATCTTTCGGCTGGGGTGGGAGACCCTTACGAAAAACCTCAGAAGTGTGACCCAACCAACTATATGAGGGACATATGTCTATCCAGTTCTTACAAATGACCCATTTCATGCATCTGTACTCCTCGCCAATCATAATCCAACCATGATCAAAGCGATTCTGAGAAACATCCAATTACACACAAAGTCGTGGATTAACCAGGTAAATAACCTCCTCACTGTGACTATCTGAGCACCAAAACCTACCAACATGATTTCTTAACAAGAAAATAATATAGGAATTCTAGAACAATAAAGGAAGGTTGTGGAAACTTACCCAAACTGCCGCAGATGGAAAATCATGATTCATATGAAATTTAATGGACCAGTAGAAGAGAAATAATTAGAACCCATTAAAGCTACATGGAGCACTCTACCAAGCCATGATGAGGTCCTCTTTTGATTAAAATTGAATCATGATGTGGTGACTGTCAAGAAGGCCAACTATATAACTTTTATGGAGATCCCAAGTGTCATATATAAACCTTTCAAATGCGTCAACCTATGGTCTCCTTAGCTTGAAGCAGGAAACCAACACGAGGTTAAGGAGGGTGTAGGATTATGAGTGTTATGAGGTTGGGATCTAATTATTAGGGAGGCCATCAATGAGATCTAGAACATTAGTGCTTAATGCATCTTTCAGTAATGGTGGATGAAAATCTAGGATGGAAGAGGGACGAGATGCAGGCCCTGCTCTCTCGAAGGGTAATGAAGCTACCTTCCCCACTAAGGGGGGAGGATCATGAGCTAGATCCACCATCATCACTGAAGAAAGGAGCGAATCTTAGATTTCAGCCTGCATCCCCAAAAATTTCATAGTATCCCAATGAATTTATAAATTATGTTGATAAGTATCTGAAACCATTCACAAGGCTGTTGGGGACTTAGTCATTATCCACAAGGCATCAACTGAAAACAACCAACTTTAAATCTTCAAGGAATCATGCATTACTTAGAATCCAAAAGGCATAAATTATCTGTAACCTTCCTAAAATCCACAAGGCATCGGGTAACACAAATAATCCACAAGGCATTAAGTATAGACCATCTACCAAATATTCACAAGGCATCAAGTAGATTTCAGGGCAAAATGTGATCATGTTGAATCATCATCTTTTCCATGACTCTTATTCACACCCCACAAAGACTAATCATACCACAATGAAAAACTTCTATGAATACACATACCAATACTTCATAAGATAACATGACATGTCATGGATTGATAAAAACTATAGTGCACATCATGAGAAATACAACATCATCACACACATCATCCTGTAAATCAAGTTGTCACATCAATATCATGGAATAAAATCATACCATATTCGGGGATACACACACACCCACATGTGATCACAAGTCAAGAACGATATTAAATAATCCAACACACAAATCATGTATAAAAACATATGTAAACAATATCCCAAACATTTAAGGGACTTCCTACCTCAAATGTTGTCAATGTGAAAAGGTGAAAATATACCTTTCAAGATCCCTTTTCATGATATTATTATCAAAAACATTAACATGTAAAATATTGAGGGTCATCCAGGATTACTAGAACTACAAATTTCACTTTATTTCAAAAAGTAATAAAATATCACATGTGATAAAGCATTGAATTTCATGGATAATTTTCATATTATTGTTTTCAAAAATATTAACTAGGATAATATATTTATCCTTCATAGATAACTTTAAAAAATTTATTAGGTTAAATCACATACTTACTAAATTATCATTTTTTTAATTTATTAGTTATCATTTGATAAATTTTTAAAAAATTAACCCTCTATTATTCCACATGATTATCAGTTGATAATTTTTTACTCTATAAATTATCTTGTGATAATTTACATAATTATCCTATGATAATTCCGATAAAATAGCCATGTGATAATTACCATATAATTATCCTTTAATAAAATGATATTACTATATTTTATGATTTCTCTTAATTATACTTTCATAATTTTAATAATTTATATTTTGATATTTTGGTTTAAAATTATCATTTAATAATTTAGTGGAATTATCATTTAATGTTATAATAATTATCCTTTAATAAAATGAATATTTATATCATTGATTATAATTTATTTATTGAGTTTGTTGATATTTTTATTTTAAATTATCAATTTAAAATTCAAAAAATAACTTTTAAAAACACCTTCCTAAATAAATAAAAGATATTTAGTTTCTGTTCGTCGATACAAACCCAACAATACCAACGGTGCATCAGTATGATCTTTTTTGGGTGGAATTATCAAAATGATACTTTTTTGAAAAACTAATAAAAATAATAAATTAAAATTTAAAAATATTGTGTGCCTCATATAGGAACCAAATCCCACCCCTCATGATACTCTTTGATGAAAAGGTACCAGATGTTTATTGATTTCTTCACTGATTAAGGAAGGAGTGTTTCAAACTCATTATTTGAATTACAATGATGATAATACAAGTATTTATCAGTTTTTAAAATGTGTTTAGGGTTTTTAAAAATTATATATTAACTATTCTATTGTAATCAGTTAAAAAAAACCCAAATCAATGAAGAGTCATTCATTTATCCTAATTAATGCACTTCCAGTCTTTAATTGGTCAAAAAATAATCATAATCGATGATTTTAAATTTCATTTATGAATATTAGTGGAAACCACCATGGTAATAATATGAACTAGATTATAATTATTGTTTTAAAAAAAATAAAAAAATTCATTAATTTAATTGGGAAACTGACCAAATTCTCATTGCACACAAAAGGTATACCCTCCATAAGGTAAACCGCCCATTACGAACCTAACTGTGGTATCAAATTGAGAATATGACATACCATTTTGGGGATATTAATTTTTTATTATTTAAAAAAATTATTAAATAATAAAATAAATATAAAAATGGTTTATATCACGATAAAGTCATCTGAACATCTGACACATTAAAATTTTATACCTCGCCCAGGGTAAATAGCATGTCCCAAAACAAACAGTTGCCACAAATTCATCATAAGATACACCATTTTGAGTTATTAAATTATTTTGAATAAAATTTTTGTTTGTAATATTATAAATTTTATAATTTTATTCTGTCTTCACTGAGACTTCACGTGCCTCAAAATTTTACACCAATATGTCATCTGACTCCTTAAATATTCGATCGATTATTCTAATGTGTCAACTACACTTTTACCTTTATAAAAAACCATTAACACTTTTATAATGTTTGATAAATAATTTTTTTACATAACAGACTTATAATTTTTCAAAAAGAGTCTTTTAAAGTAATTTTTACAAATAGGGATATTACACAAAAAATATTCATGTCATTGATTTCATGTTTCTCCCCAATCATGTAAGAAAAATAGCCTTCATGTATAAGATTTAATACCCCACATGGTAGAAGAAATTCCCTTTGGAATTTTTAATTCATTCTCACATCGATAAATGAGGGTGGGTTATTTTTAATATGAAAGGTGACTTTACTTAATCAAAAATTGATATGGGATACATATAAAGAAATATCATCCATTCCCAAAAACACATCAAATTAAAATCAATGAAGAATCAAAATATTTTTAGCAATCATGTTACTACAATAATCAATCAGAGAGGACATAGATACTTTTGATGTGACCACCATACAATTAGTATTTTTTACCACTAAATCATTATCAAATCATTGAGTTGGTAATTCAAACCCTTTGAAAGTTCCACATATATAAAATAATGTATAGAGAGAAAATAAAATAATACATCAACCATTTAGAGTGGATGATAAGTGTACCTTTCACCAAATAATTCTCATAACGCACTTCAGTAGTCATGATCACATGTGATTTCCTTTTATATTTGGGCTTAGGAGTTTGTTGAAATTGATCATAAATATCCTTTTCATCCATAGACTATTTTCATGATTCACATAGCCCCTAAATTTGATTCAATAGAAATCTGTAGTTGCATTACTTATTGTTCTATTCTCCTCAATTGTATTAATCAGCCAATTCATTATATTTCAAAATTTATGAGATTTATGAACCACATTTCTATATTCAATATACCTCCAAGTTCTATTCAAGAAATTCCTTTGATATTTCTTCCCACATTTCTCTCATGTCTATCGATAGAATTTATTTTCACTATGTGATTTATTTAGGTTTTCATAATTCAAAACTTTTATTTTCTAATCAAAACCATGGGAATAAGGGGAATCTAAAATTTTTATTTATACATTGATTGAACATCGAAAAATTTCATCATATAAACTAAAGTCTATTATGAATTATTCCTTTCATAGATTTGGATTTAAGACACAAGTATATTCTTCATCCTTTTTATTAAGCTAAAATAATTCCTTCTATATCTTTGTATATAGAATACTATGAAAATATATACTGATAAATATCCTCTTAAATTCATCCCCTCCATGTAGTAAATTTTATATTTTTTCTTAATATTATTGATATGATTTCACCATTTTCCCCTTTCACCTTCCAAAGGATATATATCCATAAGAAATTTTTGATTCTCTAAACACTAGATAAAAGAAATATCTTTTCAATGGTAATCATACATTGATAAAAAAATTGGTTCATAAGAACAACCAAAAGATTTTGGATGTTTCCATATAAAGGTATCAAAAAAACACTATTCACTCCATTTAGAGTATAAATGTTTTACATGATTCATGTCATGAGAATGTTTTTTGATTATAGAAATAATATTTTACACTCCACATCCCATAAAATTTGGGTTCTTAAGAGGTAAATCCTAGAATTTTCTATCACATATAGTATTAACACGATTTCATTGGTATCTATACATTGACTAAAATTGAGAATAATAGTGGGACAAATAATAATCATATTGGGGAACTGTATAATCATGAAAAATCACTTATATTATGTCTAAACTGTAAGAAATTATTTTTTATAAATAAAACTACCTTTATAGTTGAATTTAAGGTATATTTCTTTATTTTGGTTCAAGAAAACATATTGAATTATTTAATTTATTATATCCAATCATATTTAGAAGACTACTATGTATCTTAACCATTAATAATATATCCATTTCAAAGTAATCATATGATTAGTATAAATATAGTATTTTCACAAATCTAATTGGCATATATAAGGGAAGCGATGGAATCAACTAGTAGGATTGTACCGTATAAAGTCCATTTATCAGAGCATTCACAGGAGATAGCATCACATTGCATTTCTATTGAAAAATCCCAATCTTATATCCAACAACTAAAGTAGAAGAAAAATAATTTATGGGATAAGTTAGAGATCATCAAGATTATGGCCAAACCATGTATGTTGAACCACCCCATAAAATTCACACAGTCAAACACCTTACCCTTAGGGTGTTTGTTTTTGTTTTTAAGGGATATGTATCAAGACCCTAATAATATGAATATGCATATAGTACATAATAATTAACTTATATTAATTTTATTACTGTTACTTTATAAATGATTTTTATTTTGATAAAATGAAACATAAATTGTATTTTTGGGTAACATTAAAACTCAATTAAAGAATTTATTTTGATAAATTAATGTAATTTTAAAATAAATAATGTTTTAATTAAATATTATTATTAAATAATTTTTATTTAATATAAATTATCTTATAATTTTTAGAAATTCAAATTCAATTTTTATAAGGCTTTGAAAAAGTTTATTCTCAAAAAACCCAACAGTTCTCAATAAATGTAGATTTTTGCTAAAAGTAAAAATCCACATGATTATAAAATTATTTGGACAAAATTAATATTCTTTTTTGGAATCATAACATTGAAATTATCCAAAGGTGAATTTTTCATTATTTTCTACAATAGAAAAGTTTTCATTAGAAAATTAAATTCAGTATAAATATTTGGGGCGTATTATGAAAAAATAATTTCCCAAAAATAATGAAATAGTAATATAAAGGGTATCCACAATGAAATATACGTTTCCATTTTAAAATAGAATGATTCTGAGGTCATTTTATTAATTTCATAAATCCTTTACAAATCATCAAAAACATATAATATATTTTAAATCTTTAAAATTCTTTCTTTGAGAACATGAATCACTTCCATTACACCAAGGGGAGTACATTAATAATTTCTACCCTAGTACTAATAAAATAATTAACCCAACCCCCCATCCATGGTAGAAACCATAGGGATTTTTTTGGTTTTGGATATTGTATTATATAGAGTCTAAAACCTATGTTTGGGTAATAATAAAGAACTCCTCTCCTATTTTATATATAAACCCCCAATCCCCCATTTATCTTCACTCAAAAACCATAGAACACATCCACACTCTTTAAAACCATATATATAGTCCTCCCAATGTTTCTTAAATATCTCATCAAGGTCCTCTAAAACGTTTTTGAATCACTCTCTCAAGGTAAGGGATCTTCGTCTCTTCTTTTTTTTCAAGAACCTATTTTATGTTATGCCTCTTAATTTATATTTTATCTTTTTCATTATGTTCTTATAAATACCTATTAATGATATTTTTTAATTCTATGTGATTATATAACCCTTTTAATATCATTAATTCCTCCCTTGAACCTTTATGTACACCCGTTACAATGTCGAAATTTAGTAAGGGATCATTTCCTTCCAATTTTAATTCAACAATCTTCTTCATTTTGTGTCATTTATTTCCAATTATGAATGTTGGGATATTATTTTCCATATAGCTATTAATTTCCAGTTGATATCCAAATAATTATATACCCCTTTCTCTCTCATTAATCCAATTTTATGAATCTTTAAGTTATGTCGTTACACTACCTAAATTTCATCATAATTTTCAATGCCAATCAATTGTGTAGTAAATACCCATACCAATAATCTGTCAAGGTTTTTCACCTTTATAACCTTATAATTTATTTATTGTGGACCAACGTGTATGTATTACACAATCCTTGATCATTTAATAAAATGTAATGATAAATGTGCCTATATTGTATGATCTATGTGGAACACATATGCTTGTGAATGAAATGAAAGTGATAGGTTCACCTGAAATTATATAGTGCTAAAATGATTTGAATAATGTTTTAGTCCCTTGATATATCTTTCATAGTATTTTAGATTGAAACTAATACTTTATGGGACTTTTCCAACCTGATGACTTTGCATTTAGCCTTAATATATGTTTATGACTCTATATTTAAATTTGTTTCCACATATCCATATTGCCTTTACGTTATTATGCATTATCATGCCTCAATCTTCATGTTCATATTTCTCACCTTTTTAATGTACCATTTAATTATCTATTGTCTAATAAGTAATATGTTATTCATGTTATAGAAGGTTTATTCCCTTATTGGTCTTTATAGCTCACCCTTTTTTATGTATGTCCGCAAGTTATCCCATCCAGTTTTTAGAATTAAGGAATATTATAATCATGTTAAGGAAGTTTAAAATAATGGAGATGTGACCCATGTTTTATATTGTTATATAATATACCTAAATACACAAATACACTGGAATTATCGATTTTCTAGGTAGTATTATGCGTACTTTTTTGTAATGAATCATGAATTAACGTGTAATAAAGACCAGGGTTGTCAGAGTTGGTTTCAAAGGAAGGTTTAGGTTTTTTGGGATAAGGAATAGAAAAATCTAGAAATATCATTAGGGATGAGACTAAACATAAAATGAATCCTTAAATTTTGGTAAATTATAGATTTATTGGTTTAGAAACAAAGACATACATGTCTGGATACAATAAGGGGATGTTGATCTGACATTGATGTATTTAGGGGTAAAGAATTTAAAACACTTAATTAAGCTAGAATGATCGAGAAATAGTAGATTAAAATGCTCCTTACTTCAAACTTGGTTTGAAACACCCAAGGTATATTCATTAATAAATTCACAATCACATTAAAAAAAATTAGTTATAAAAAATTCAGACAAGTGTCTATGTAAGTAAATAGATCATGGATAACACAGATTAAAGCCTTTAAATTCATAAGTTAAGGAATAAATTTCATTTATAAGTTATCTATTTAATGAAATTTTATTCTCATTTATCCATTTAATAGTTTAAAAATACTCATCCCTAATTTCTTATTTATTCTAGAAAATGGCCGGAAATTGGAGAAACCAAGTAACCAGCCAATGTTAAGGGAAATGTGATCTTAGCCTAAATGGTATTCCAAACCTGATGGCACAAAGAATCATGAAATTTGTGAAACTTTTCTCTCAATTGACTCATGTTATTGAATAGTAACATGAATCAAGAGGATGTCCTAAATCCCATTAATAGAGAACAAGCTACTATTGATACATTTATGTGAAAAAGGCCTCTAACTTTTAATGGATCATCTGATCCCTTAATAATGGAAAAATGGATGAACACTATTCATTAGTTCTTCTTCATCCTTCAATTTTTTCTGAAAGATAAGTATATACTGGATATTTATCATATGGAGGAAGAATCTGATCAGTGTTGGTCATTGATCAAGAATACAAAGCCTAAAAAGGGGATAAAATCAATCGTGTAGCTCACTGACATTAATTGGAAAGGGATTTAATTTCCCTCAAGAAAAAGGAAACAAATATATCAGGGTGTATAAGGAAAACTTCATAGGAGATGAAAAATATACCTCCCAATTTTTCATTACCCCTTAATGAATAGTTGACTTCTTTTTTAGTGGGATGAAACCTTAGCTAAAAAAATATGTATTAATCCAAGACTTTGATTGTTGTTTGGAAATTTTGTAGTTTGTCATAAAATTTGAAAGGGAGATTAAATAATCTCAAGGGTCTCACTAGGATAAGAATTATGATGTAATGTTTAATTATGATGATGTGATGGAAAATTATAGTGGTGTTAAGAAATTTCAACATCCCACTTGTTAAAATTGTGGAAAGAAGAACCCAATTATTTTATAAATGGGGACATTGAAATAATTTAGGTGTTGGAAGGAAGGGACCCTAGATAGGGATCAATGACAAGAAAAAAATCACAAATTCAGTGGATGATATCAAGGCTCTACTCATACCTCATCATAGCATTCAATATTTCAACTATATGAAATAAGGTAACTTTTCAATTTAATCCATTAATCCAAATGTGGCTACAGATAATACACACTAACAACCTCTAAGGATGCATGTTCAACATTTTTCCATCACAACCACTATGGTGGATCCCAATAATGATGTAATGATAGGTTTTCTATTTATTCATTCATTAATAGTAAGAATACAATTTAATTATGGTTTTAAAAATTCCTTCCTATCATGTATGTTTAGTATTACTATTAATAAACCACCACAAGTAATGGATGTAGTGCTATCAGTGAAAATGGTAAATAGGGAAATAATTATATACCAATTATATTACTCCACATACAATTAGTTATTTGAACTTCCTAGAAAACCTTGTGATACATAAATTAGTTTAATTTTATGAAATTTTGGGTATGTATTAGCTTTGAATATATAGATCCATAAGAAACTATCAAGAGAAGAAAACTACTCTTTGTATTGCAAATTGTTCCCCGATTTAATACAATTTCAAGGAGGAGGATGAATCTTCTTTTGCACCAACATATAAAACATGGATATTATTGTCTTATAAGAATGTGTATCTAGAAAAAAATATTTATTATATAAAAATATCATCCTATAAGACATTTTCATTGTGAGTTAATATGCTGATGTGTTTCCCAAATAATTTTATGGTTTTTCTCATAGGCGAGTAGTTTAATTTTTAATCTAGATTATACATGGGTAATTTTTCTTATCCAAAAATCCATATAGAAATGATGATGTGTAACTTGAGGATATGAAGAGACAACTAAAAATAATCTAGATAAATGGTCATATTACCATGTGCTTCACAATGTGGTGCACTAGCCCTCAGTTTCTCATCTCACTAGTTCCCTTTCAGATCATGCACCGATTGTGGTGAGTTTGAAGAATGGGAAAAGAAACAAGAATATATTTTCTATTCTGTGAACTGGTCTTGAATTGAGGTTTACATTATTTTTTTTTATGATTCATGGGGATTGTATGTGATGAGTACTTTTTAGGAAGGCTTAATTCATCGACTTTATCATTTTAAGACAGACTTACAAGAATGGGTTGAAAGAAAGATGATAAGAGATACAAACCTTGAGGTTTTATAATATGATATTGGGAAAATATGGGAGAAGATTGATGATTCTTGGGTTGATGTAATTTTTGTGAACATGGAGGATAAAAAAAACATCCTAGAGGAAAAAACCCTTGAAACATAAAGGGTGTGGATATTAAATTCTAGATCACTATGTCTTAAGAAAGGGGATAAGAACATGGACTTATTTTAGGGTTCTCCAAAAAAGATTATGGTTTCTAGGAATCTTTACTAGAAATGGGATGATGGTTATTTTATGATGGATATAGATGTGACCAGGATGTTGGATCTTGAACACTTCTCAGTTATATAGGTAAGAGACAACATGAACAATGGTGGGAGAGTTGATGAGGAAGATAGGGAGGAGCACTTATTTTCATTCATCCGAAGGTTGGATTCAGTGTCAGAAAACAACATATTATATGCAGTACCAAAGGAGGAAATGTTAAAGGTGGAAATTAAAATAACGAATTAAGATATTTCACCATGAACAAACGACCATCCAAGATCCTTTTATGTGCATGCATGAGATGTCACCAAGGATCTTGTGGGGTAATATGTAAAAGATTATTTCAGAAGATGGGATCTTAACAGGGTTTTATGTGACTCTAATCTAGTTTTGGTATTGAAGACCAAGGATCCCTCCATCCTCAATCATTATTGAATGATTTATCTTTAAAAAATTATTATAAAATCATGGATTTTATTACTAATTAGTGGCTCATCTATTTCATCCCAAGAACTATGTCACAATAATAACTTGGCATTGCAAAATCGAGAAGCATATAGGGGGTTATATTAATCTTAAATGAGATGGTGGATAAACGCAATAAGAAAAATATCAATTTGAACATATTGTTCAAAGTAGACATGGATAATGCATATGACCGGTTAGAGTGGAGTTTCATTGTCAAAGCGATGAGTGAGTTTAGACTTTGGGAATGGGGTTTTGACCTATGTTTTAGATTATTCTCCTCATCATGGATGTCAATATACATAATGTAAAGGATATTTGTTTTCTTCAAAAGAGTAAGAGCATTAAGATAAGGAAATAGAATTTATCTAAATGTTTTGATCCTTTCCCAATAATCACTCAAAAGGAATATTCATTAGGGTTTGGGGAAGGGGAATATTATAACGTATAGATATTTTTTTGGATATGGCTTGGTTTCATAACTTATTTTTGATGACAAATTTATTTTCATTGTGGATATAAGGAACATATCTATTAACACATTCATTACGATTATAGAATCCTATGCCAAATGCATTGGCCAGTTGATTAAATAATGAATGAGATTTTTGTTTATATCCATCCAGTGTTCTAGCATGAATTGTATATTCATCTCAAATAATCATAGCATTATGTGGCATCACCTTCTAATGGTTTATCTTGGAGAACTTATCTCAGATGATAGAATAAAAAAGGTCTTATTTTATGACATAATTTTCATGATATTGAAAAGGATATGTAATTGGAAGAATGTATTTCTTTTAATTAGAGAATATATTACTCTATCCAATAGTGTTCTTACATATATTCAAATGCATATTTTTTCAATTCTTAAAGATCCAAAAGGTAATATAGAGATAATTGAAAATACATTGAATTTATTCCTATGGGATGAAAATAAATTAGGGTTTTTCCATTGAGTTTCATGGGAATGAATGGAAAAACTGGTAGATAAGGTAGGAATCAATATATGAAGTGGTATTAGTACCATGAATTCTATGAAATCACGGATAGCGTGAAAAATTATCAAAGGAAAAGAACTGTGGGAATGATTCATGAGGGATAAATATAGAAAGAATTTGAATTCATGGTTCACGTAAACTGAAAAAAAGTCATATTTTTTTCAATTCATGGTCCATTATATGGAGGTTTTGGTGGATGAGATCCTCTTGGAAGGGGTTCACAAAAATATCAATTTGAGGGAGGTGAACATGGTAGATAATTTTCTATTTTTACTAGGGTGTCTAGTTTTAAACTTCATGTTTAGGGAAACTAGCCAATTTCTAGTCTTCAATAGCTACATTCTAGACTAATAATAGATTATTATTTTTGAGAATTTTTTCATGTTTGGTGATCCAAACCTATGTGTTTTTTTAAATCATCACCCGATTTATTTAATATTCAAGACTACCAGGGTATGAGTTGTTTGAACTATGAACAAGATGTTTGTAAATTAATGGTTTGGAACAATTAGAATTAAATTAAACTGATCTTCATAGTTTGGTGTATGAGGAATAATGTGCTACCCACTGATGATAATTTTTAAAGGAAGGTGTGAACATGGTTCCATGATATTGATGTTTCTCTCTACAATGTTGGGAAATGACTATTCACATTTTCCTTAAGAGCGATTGGGTTGTTGGAATATGGGATTATTTGAGATGGATTTGGGTTTAAATGTAGGTTGGGAGTCAGATAAATATATTTTTTAGGGTTGGTTCCTAGTGGTGGATCAACAGGGGTGGACACTAAATCTCATAGCCCGGTCTCTGTTGAGGTGTGACGGTTTTTATAGGAGGTGATGAACATTAAAAGTGAAGGTAAAGGGGTGTCTCCTAAATGCTTTTGGGTTCACATCATGACCTAGCTGGAAGACTTGGGATATATCATTCTTAACATGATATATTGTGTGTTTCTCATTAATCTTACATTACAAAATAAATTATAGCGTTGGTTTATTAACAGGAGTTTTAGTAACCTCTAAAAAATAAACCTTATTAAACAAATATAATATTTCGGTAGTTTAATCAAAACACCAATTTTTTTTCAATTGTTAGTTGTGGTTCAGTATAAAACTCCACTAAATTTTATAAATAATACCAAATTCCTCCCCCTACCCCCTCCCTCAGAGCGACCATGACCCTGACACACATCCCCCTTCCTTGATCTCCTCCCCTCCCTAAAAATGACTCATCCCTACCACCTCATTGGTTACCCTTGTTCCACCTCCCATATGACTTACCTCATTCCTCATAGGTGATATCGAACCCCTTGACCACCCCCTCAATTCCTCTCTTTGACGGAAACATAGACCCCCCTCCAACCTCCATCTAATTGGATCAGTTCCACTCCTTAGTGGTGATGTAGACCCCCTCCTCTAACCTCCCTCTCCCCAACTTGGATCCCTCCTCAGATACAATGCATACCCCCTTTAGAGGTTTCATCAATATCCCAATAATTACTCAAATTCTATTATTCCTCAAGAGGTTATTTTCTTGTAATTTCTCTCAGTAATTCTATTTTTTTGTGTACATGGTATTAGATTACACTTTATTGGATAGTGAAGAGGTAATTATAGTGGTTTCCTTTTGTAGTATCTCCTATAAAACTCCCTCATAGGGTGTTTATTTATATAAAAAATATGATATGGGAGTTTAAAGTACAATGTGTATGACCTCAGTTATCAAACTTATAGGCTATTCATTCCCTAGATCAATTGGATAGATATCATTCGATTTATGGTTCCATATAATAGAAAAATATTGATTACGCAAATACATTATTAATTAATTGGGGATATTTTAGGGCTAATATAATTTATCCGTTTCTCAATAATTAAAACTCATAATTATTTCATTGTAATTCTATAAATTAATCCACTGAATCTTTAAAATTAGAAATAGAAACACTAGGCATAGTATGAATATATGGTTTTCTCTTGTGTGTGTCCTCCATAGTAGTAGAAGGGGGTGTGTTGTCTCTTATATCCATGGTAGGCATATAGAGTTGAATATTTTTTGTATGTAAGACATATCTTGAGATCAGATAGAGTTGAATATTTTTTCTAACAGTAATTTTCCTATGAAATTTTTTTTATAATATATATAATTTTTTTATTATAATGATTATCAATTTAATTTTATAAAATAAACATAATTTTTTTAATTCTAAAATGTAAATTTTATCTTATAAATAATCTTTCATAATTTTCATAAATAATATTTTGTAGATAAATAGTGAATAAAAAATTTTATAAAACATTTTATTTCGTCACATTATTATAATGGAATAATGGATTATTTTCTTGAGGAATTTTTATATTTTAAAAATATTAAAATAGAGTCAAAAAAAATCTTTTTTGTATTTATAATATAATTTTATATAATTTTTCAAACATATTTAATATATTAATCAAAAAAATTAGTTGATTAGATTAAAAATTTAGTTTTCATCACCTATTGAAATTATATTTATAAAATGAAAATTTTATTTTAGAACAGTATTATCATATTATGTAACAATTACAATTTTTTTTTAGGAATAAATTTATAGTTACTGTGATAAATGTGGATGACCATGATAATGATAAAAATATTATTTTTGATGATATGTTTTATTAATATCATGTAACATTTAACTAAAAAATTATACTGATCTATTTGAAATAAATACATTATAATGAATTTAAAAAACATATATTACTAGATTAATATACATTTAATTAGTAATCAATGAATTATAATATTGTGAAAAAATTATAGTAAAAATATCATTTTTTGATAGAAGATAGTTTTCTAATATATAAACTCAATTATTTTAAATGTCTGTTTTATCATAATTATAAATTCCATTACAAAAAAATTGATAAAAATTAAGGATGAACAGAAAAAATTTAGTTATAGGGGTTATTTTATATGTTTTAGAAAATATAAATTATATAGGGAAAAAAATTTACCCAATAAAAACAAGAAAATAAGTAAAATTTAAATATAAAAATACAAATAATTTTATCTTAACCAAGAAATACACTTCATCTTAAAACTCACAATTCATAAATACATATTTGATATATTTTATAATGTTCATGGGTATCCTTTATGCTAAAATTTATTGTTTCATATTTAATTTTAATTTATTTCTTTTTAGTATTACTCATAGAATAATTATTTTACCATATAGGTGGATTATTTTATTTGAGTTTGGGTGGTTTATTCGAAGCTACCCATGATCATGAGAGATCATATATAGAGACTCGAAATGAGATAATTACTAAATGAAAATGCATTAAGAAAGAATACAACCATCCTGAAAAGGTTAATTGCCACGACTTATTTAATTAATTTTTTCTTCATTTAATCGATAATTTTTAAATTAATTTCCTTATAATTTTTAACATAAAACTATTTTTTTCATAGATCTTTTTTGAATATATATTTTACTGTCAACTATTTGAAACATCTAACAAGATAAATAAAATTTTTATTTCTCCCAATGATACAACAGTTTGTATTTTCATTTCCTTTCTTTGTCAAACTGCCAACACTATATATTGAGTCGATGTTCTCAACCAAAAAACCATTCTCATTTATTAAAAATAGAATATTAGAAAAAATATCATGTTCCAATTGTGGTAACTTATCATGATATAATGGACACACGATATTCCCATGATCTTCTTGATTTTAACAGGGAGAATGATTTTTCGGCTAAAAACATCGAATCAATATTTTGTGTTGACAGTTTGACATGGAAAAGAAAGGGAAATCATGGTAACATTGGATGTTTGAATTTTTTGAGACACTAGTATGTATAAGAATCATCAGTACCCCAATCCAATACACAGTGTGACTGTTATGACTCCAAATTCTTATTTTTATTTAAAATTTAAACTCAGTTTAGTAAAAATGAAAACTAACATACTCAAAAATAAAAAAAACATATTTATATTGTTTTGATACTTTTTGAAAACAATCAATAAGTAAATTTTGATGTGTAGGAATTTGTATCACCTCAGTCTGATCCACGATGTTCCAAGTATGACTCAAAGTATCTCTTTTAATTTAAAATCTAAATTTTAGTTAAAAAATCATTACTCATTGAAAATAGAGAAAAAGAGATCATATTTTATTAATAATTTTATTTATTGATTCATAAAACATTTTTGATTTGTAGGAATAATTCTCATATAAATTTTATACATAATGTAATAAGTATGATTCAAAGTGCGTGATTCCTGTTGAAAAAGACATTTTAGTAAAAAAGAAAACTCATGTCCTCTAAAATAGGGTAATGAAGTCTAATTTATTTGATACTTTATGAAAATAAACCATAAGTTATTTTATGTGTGTATGAATCATAAATTTTTTTACACTTTAGTAAAATGATTCCTAATTTATTTTTAATGTGTAGGAATAAAAAACACCCCAATCTGATACACAGAGTTCCCGATAAGACTCAATGTGTGTCTTTTTATTTAAAATTGATGTTCATTTTAGTAAATACGATATTAAGATTAATTAAAAATTTTATTATTGTTTTTATAATTTAGGGAAACAATCAATAAGATATTTTTTATATGTAGGAATAAACCACACCTCAATCTAATACATTATGTTCCTGGTATGACTTAAATTAACTATTATTAGTTTAAAATCAACATTGTTGTTAAAAAAGTGTCACTGAATGAAAATTGAGTAAACATGATCATAATAATTTAGGAAATTGACTCATAATTAATTTGGGAAATTTAGTAATCATTATCACATTATACATACACACAATGTGATCAATATGAGTCAAATTGTGTGTTTCCAGTTTAAAATGACATTTAGTAAAAAAGACAAGTAACAAACTCAAAACCAGATAAACACATTATTATTATTTTTATAGTTAATCAAATTATCTATAATTCAGTTGAGATATGTGGGAATCATCCCCACCTCAATAAAAAAAATGTTGTGATCGATATGACTCCAAGTGTGTCTTCTTATTTTAAATCGGTATCAAGTTTAGTAAAAAAAGATATATAACTTACTCAAAACTGAGGAAAAACATTCAGAATTTTTTCATACTTTAGTAAAATGACCCATAAGTCATTTTTGATGTGTTGGAATCATACACACATGAATCTGATACATGGTGTTCTGGGTATGACTCAAAGTGCCTCTTTTTATTTAAAATGTTCATCCATTTTAGTAAATTGGAAAACTGACATACACAAAACATAGAAAATGTATTCTTATTATTTTTATACTTTAGTAAAATGATCCATAAGTCATTTTTTACTTTTGGGGATAAAAAAACATCAATCTGATACATAATGTTCCCAGTAAGACTCAAAGCGTCACTTATCAGTTTAAAATCGACATTTTAGTTCAAAAAGTGTCACTCAATAAATACTGAGGAAATGACCTTGGATTTTCTTTTGATAACTTAGTAAATCGATTCATATATCCTTTATGTTGTGTATAGATTGGTCTTGTGTAAAATCAATACATGATGTGATCGATATGTGACAAAGTGTGTGTTTCAAGTTTAAAATGAGATTTCAGTAAAAATGAAAAGTGAAGTACTCAAAACCAAGGAAATGCTTTAAAATTGTTTTGATAATTTAGGGAAATTATCTATATGTCATTTAAGATGTAAATAAATCATCTTCACCATAATATGATGCAAAGTGTGATAGGTATGACTATTAGTGTATCTTTTTTATTTTAAATTGATATCAATTTTAGTAAATAGAAAATGTGACCTACTCAAAACTAAGAAAACACATTTGAATTGGTTTGATGCTTTTTAAAAATGATGTATAATTAATTTATGAAATGTATGAATCAACCACATTTCATTCTTAATTATTTTTCCCTAGATGGGAGTAAACATTATTTCATGGTTTAAAAAACTAAAATTTGCATAGAATAATCAAAACCATAGAGAACTACCTCAAATTGATGTGATATGAAGAGAAAACTAGTATAGGTTTGTTTTAAACATGTATTCATAGAAAACACATCAATATTATATGTTATGTGGTTGTAATTACATGGTAAAAAATTCATAAAGGTATATAATCCTTAAAAATAAGTCTTAGGGGATCAAAACTTATAGAATGATTTCGGATTTCTCTAATTTCTTGGGATATTGAGAATATATTGAATTATAAAATGTAGAAACCAAAATAATAACTTTTTTAATTTTGGTGTTCTCGGGAAAGCTGTAAAATCATTTTTCATGCTTTAAAATACTAAAACATGCATGGAATGTTTATGACCATATAAAAACACATCATATCGATGTGAGATAATGTGAAAACTGTCATTATGTTTTTATGACATTTACATATTAACAACACATTAATAAGACAAGTGGTGTGGTTGTAATTAATTGCCAAACACTTTTTTAGGTTATAGATGTCTTTACAAATAAATGTTAGGAGGTCCAAACCTAAAAAAATGTCTGATTGCCCAGAAATCTAGGGAAAATTACCATATATTTAATTTTAAAATATTGGAATGGAAGACATGTAATTTCAAATTAAGGTCTTCCTTTGATTGATGTAAATTAATTCTTAATATATTAAAACACCAAAATGTGCATGGAATGGTCAAAAACATAGAAAATATCCATAGAATGATGTGAAATTATTAAAAAACAACCACTGAGTTGTTGTTGAAATATAGGATATGGTGTGATATCAATGCATTTAAAATTCATTTATCATGCAATGTTCAATCACACTACACATCGCATTAAAAATAAATTAGAATATTTTCTTATCCCTTTTCAGTTTCATCTGCTTAATAATATTTTAAATAGGTAAGTTTATGTTTTTAAAGTGTTTTTCATTATATATTATTTCTTTATGTAAATATTTCTTCTATTTGGTTAAAAACAACAAATTTTTTTTGTGAAATAGTTTGAATATATTCTATGCCTTTTTTCCTTTACATTTATTTTCTTAAATGTTACTGTTTTAAGTGTAGGTGGTAGATTCTGGAAGTAGTGATCCATGACATTATTCTGGTTTTCTAATATAATTCTGGTTTATTATGTTTAGTTTTATTTTTATATTTTTTTTTAAATTTAATGAGATTACATGGTAATTTTCAATTGATAAACTGATGTGAAGGTAGGCAGATGTAGTGGAGTTCATCAAGTGGATGTATATTGGGAATAAGTTCTTATTAGACATATTTTATTTGTATATATTGATGAATAATGTATTGTTTGATAGATGTATGGGTTTAATGAGAATTATTTTATTATGACAGAAGATGTTTATATATATGACTGTGGATGTATGATGTATATATGATGGGTTTATCATATATTAATGTTTTATTTTATTTCATGTCAGTTTTTTATATTTTTACAATTTGTTTTATAAAATAATGTTTAAAAAAATCTGATTTATTAGTTTTTTTAGTAACCACCACTAAATACATTAAATAAAATATGTTTCATGGAGGTTATGATTAACCACCACACAAATAGACCATCTCAAATATGTTTAGTGGTATTTAGTTTGATTTTATTAATATTTCCTCTAGATATTTTTTATATAAAATAAATTCCATTAATTAAACATGAAACCATTACTAAATTCTCCAAGAATTACCCATAAAAAACACTGCGAAATTAATATAACCTCCCATAAATCACTAGGGACCATGAAACCCATATCTATTATAACAACCACAACTATACTATTATGTTGAGGATCAATCCTTCTTTAGTCTGAAAAAATCTTCCTCTAATGAGCTTTTTTTGGAGTTTTCTTCCCAGGAATATTATTGACATGGGAAGAAGGGTATGCGTGAACTCAGAGAAATATGTGAAGTTGTTTCTACCTAACTTGGGAGTCAAATCGAGCATTGATGACCGAGAGATAAGGGGGGGATCTTATGAGATCATAGAGGATATGTCTATTTGGGTTTTAATTTTTATTTTGGTATGGGTTATTCTCTAGCGTAAGAGTCTAGAATGATGGTCACCAGACTTACTCTCTATATGATTTAGAATTATAATGTTATGGAGGTAGAGTCAGACTCCGGTGTGATGATGACGCTTCTTCAGGGAAAACTAAGCATCCCTAAGGGTCTTACATATGTGTTTATAAAGTGAAATATGTTAATGAGTTTAGGTACTTGTGTTAGTCACATTTGGAGGGAAGGAAAGTTTTCAAAAAACATCTTGGCCAGAAAAGGGTGGTCTAATGAAGGTATCATTGTTTTTTTGCACCAAGCCCATACCTGTTGAAACCAACCCCATTACTATGGGCTACACCCATGGGCATCAACATTTCAACCCCTTGTAGTTGGGGCCCTAGTTCAATTTTCATTATAATGAATAAAAAAGTAATTCATAGAAAGTTATTAGTAATCCCATTTAGAATCCATATTTCACCTACAATCTTTATGGACATTATGAATAGAGACTTTAGATATTTCCTTGAAAAAAATTTCATAGTATTTATAAATGATATTCTAATATTATTAAATAGTAAGGAGGAGCATGATAAGAAGTTAAGCTCTATAATAAAGGAATTATTAAAGTAGAATCCTTACAAAAGGAACAAAAAATGTCATCCATGGTTGAATGAAGTCTCATTGTTGGGACATATTATCACATGTAATGGGATGTCTAAGGACTGTTCAATGATTGAAAAAATTAAAGGATGGTGGAGGCCAATATCTGTGATAGATATATTAAGTTTACTTGTATTAAATAGGGGTTATCCTCAATTTGTGAGAAATTTATCAAGAATTTTTAACCATCTAACATAGAAAACATGGAGGGGATCAAATATTTTTTCAAAGGATTACTTTGAATAGAGTTTCATGGAGTTAAAAAATAGGCTTATCACTACACTTATCATAACTCTACCCAAAAATAGAGAGATTTGTATGGTTGAAGAATATTATTTTAACAAGGGATTCAGGTTTTTGTTAATTAATAATGAAAATGTGATAGCCTATTATTCAAGGAAATTGAAATTTTACAAGTAGAACCACCCAATGAATTATTAAGAGTTGGATACAGTGATCTTCATTTGGAAATTTTGGGGGCATTATCTCTTTGGGGAGAAGTGTAAAATATTTAAGTATCATAATTTCCTCAAGTATATATTCACACAAAAAGAGATGAATATGCACAGGGAAAAATGGATATAGTTAATTAAGTACCCTGAATACTCAATCCACTACCAACTTGAGAACGAAAATAATGTGGAAGATGCTCTAAGTAGAAATAAACAGTCAATTTTTTTATTAATGATAACTCAGAAGGATCTGATCTTCTTAGACATGGAAATGATGGACATGAGAATCATAAAGTAAAGAAAAAAATAAATTATTTTATATTTTATTGATCAACCATCCATTCTGAAGAGGATAATGTATTTTCAACGATATTTTTGCAACCCGATTCGCGTTGTATCGGGGACTGAAAGAATGGATTAAAGGATAGTGACCCATCTCGCGTTATTATGAAGGGATTCACTTCTGGTATCATGTATTAGGTTGGTCTCCAATGGGTTTATTTGAGCATCCATAAACAGCTAATGACCCTTGTATTCATGATTTATGAAATTTATTTCCAAAGGTAGATTCTTGCTGGATGATGATTTAGCTAATTAACACTTAAGGAATCTGTTGGTCAAGAGGATGGTAGGTCAGGCTCATCACACCATTTTTGAGGAAATTATTTCATTTTCCATGACTCTCTTATATATTTAAGCAATGTTCATTTGTTCATGAATCCTTGGTTCTTTCCTAATAATGTGTTCGTATATTACCATTGGGTTGAATGGTTAATCATGTATTTTCATGGGTCAAGAATTACTGAGACGACTCAACTTTAAGCCCTATGATGAGGCACTCTAGAGTCTATCATCATCTAGGAAGGATTTAATTTTCTTTGATATGAGGATAAAACCCATAAGATGGGATTTCTATGTATCCTCATGAGAAGAATTAGAACCCACATAGTTCGGTTCCACATAACTGGACTCATCACCTTTTAAGGTCGTGTGATGGGGAGAAGTCCATGATTTTTAGCATCGTGTGGAAACAACATCTAGGATGAGGATTACTAGTCATGATTTCTTATGGTACATAAATAGAAGTTTCCCAGATGCTCATGAGATTTGTGTTCTCATAGGTGGATGTGGCACTACCGGGGATATGGTTTGGTGAACACTAGGGATGTTTGGGTGTTTGGTTTAGACCACAGTGATGATTCTTGTATATCCTCATTACCTGGGAATCAAATCCTTCATTATTTTGTTTGTGTTGGGACTTATACCATAAAAGAGGTCCAATTTATGTGGGACTGATGGGTGAATAAACCTTGAAAAGGATCCTTGTTAATCTTGGGCCTTCAGATGAGCATCTGACGTATCCTTTATAGATCAGGAATCTGAGTTCTCGTAGTTCATTTCTGGGTTGTGAAAGGATTGGAGATTACCCATGGGATCATCCCATTTGAAAGGGATATGATTTCTAATTTCATGGATGACAGAATGTGGAGCTAAATCCTATATATAGGATTCCTATATATCCTTCTTGTGTTGGGTATTAGAGTTCTCATAGTTGATCATGGGAACCACAAACCTATAAGACCACGTGAGTCATGCTCGATGTGAGAAATAATTGTATATGAATGATATAACAAAGGAACACAATCCCTTATACACTAGAAGAAAAGGAGGAGGAAGTCTGTGGATGAGGGCATGTCCATGATCCCAATTGGAGAGGGAAATGGGCTTTAAATGGGTCATCCCCTCACCCATGTTGATATCGAGGATAGTCACATTCGTTGAGCTATCTAGACCCATCCCAAATTGGGACGAAGTGGGTAGAAAGAATTACATCATGTAAAAATGCAAGGGTCTTTCCTCAAGATGAGTTTCCTATTGAGAATCTTATGGGGTATACTGTTTTTTAATGTCATATAGATTGGATGTTGATTGACTGGAGGATAATCATGTTGAGATGTTCTAAAATTCCTCAAACATGAGAAGAAGGAACGTGTAAACCATAATTTTGGAGGATCTCAGATCAAAAGAAATGATACGAGGCATGGAATACATTATGGAATATAGTGGTAGTAAAATCCTATCTCGTGGAAAAATTAGTTTTTGTTGACATGCCTTTTGTGTGGGAAATTTATGCAGAGTCGATGGGGGAATTGTGCACATAGTCAAGAAGAGATTACCTTATGATATTGGACTTCAATTTCTAATGGTTGGGGAAGTTTATGAAGATCTGAAATCACCCATTATACTACAGTTTAAATTCATAAATCTTGGATGATGGCATCACAGATTAACATTGTGATGTAGAGACTAATATGACACAGTTTACTGTAATGTGGTAAGGGTGATAAGAAACAATTTGAAGACATAGAGTGTTGACCGGTGGTTGTAGGAAACATGATTAAATGGATGATAATTAGGCTGGGATGTTCTGACATGCCTCGAACATGAAAGGGAATGAAATTTTAAACCACGATTCTTGGGATTTTTGGATCATGAGATATTATACGAGGCATTGGACCTATTAGGGTGTATGGAGGTAGGAAAATCTTCTCCTAAGGAGGAATTTGTCTCCAGTTGATAGGATATCTATGTAGGCAACATATGAAGAGACTCTGGGGAATTGTGTGTATAGTCAAACAGAGGATTCTTCAGGACAATGACCATCCATTTCCAAGGGCCAAGGGGGTTTATGAAGATCTAGAATCACCAAGGATACAATGTTTGATGGATAGAAAGGATATATCTAGGAATGTAAAGAAAATATTTAGAACATGAATGTTCATAGAGTTTTGGATAAACCTGGCATAAGAGGTAGATTATGGGATGTTAGAAGCATCATGAGGAGTAACTCTGCACTTGGTATTTAAGGGATGGATGTTGGGATGGAATAAGGGAAAAACAGAAAATGTCATTGAACCAGCCTAAAATTCTTGTGGTGCGACACTCTATTTTTCATGGGGTTCAGTTATTGTAGTGAAGGGATAGTCCCATAGGGTTAAAACCACAGCCTAACACTGATCCTGAGTGGGGGTGTAGGGGCGTATCCCCCCATGGTATGGGGCAGTGGGCATGAAGAGTTTTACACATAGAATTTGGATGTATAGGGGATATCTGCATACTTTTTTTAACATACAGTTTGTGGAATATGTTGTTTGCATAGTTTTGTTCATGTATTGTGTTGTCCACATAGGTGTGTCTGTATAGTATCTAGCCATGAATCTTCTATATACGATGGATGATATTCATGATGGAGCTGACAACATACTGTTGGTGGGATAAGAGATGGATATGAACTATTTCCTGTAAAAGAATGTCCACATACTGTTTTTTATTCATTCATAATCTCAAAAAATGACACCTCAATTCTACAAACGACAATACCTCCGTGTATTATATTTTGTAGAGAGTCTTATGCCTTTGTTTTGTGGGGTAGATTTACATGCATAAAACCTACATATGTTTTGAGGGATGTAGTTGTGTGAACTTATTAGGTTGTGGTAGGTATTTATCTCTTTTTCACTCATCTTTCATTTCTCTTTCGGCCATCCAAGAGATCTTCCAATAGTCCTTGGAGATTAATTTTTCAATTCCAATCAAGGTTTATTTATATAGGAGCTATGTACTGGATCAATGGGCCTTATAATGCCTTTCGTAGATGCCCCTGTTGGACTCATTAATCCAGGGGATTCATTTGCGGGAGCTAGAATTGACACTTAATCCCACGAACTACTTAGTTTTCATGGGATATTTTACGTGAGGGATTTCGTACATGAGGGATTAATTCTCCAACTCTATTTCACCAATAACAAGGTTTGAGGTGGAGGGGTACCATCTTCATCATTCTAAGGACTGATTGGTTCACTGGAACTATATGCAGAGTGGATCTCTCTTTCGCTTTTCATCGAACGACCCCGTTCGTGGGATCTGGAACTGATATTCGTTATTCTATGTACTGCTCGGTTTGTGAGCGATAACTTCAACAAACTATTATCGAAATTCAGTACATGGAAAAAATATCTTCCTTTTCCAAATTCGGATTCTCCATTATTTTTTTTCAAATCTTACTTCAGTATATTATTTATTTCATTTACTAAGTTTGATATAATTTTCTTCATCTTGAATGAGGAATTTTTGAGACCCAATAGAGATGATGTGGGAATTCATAATAATGTGGAAGTTATAAGAAAAGGTAAATCATCATATTTCAATGTTAATGAAAAAGTATTTGTATTATTTTAGTAACAACTATTTATACTATCAAATCATGTGTCAAACAATGAGTTGTTGGATAGTTCACATAGCTCGACCTTCTCCATCCATCCATGAATTTGATATGTATGGAGATTTTTGAGATCAATGTTTTTGGGAAAATATGAAGAATGAGATCCTAGAATATACATAAATGGGTCATGTATTCCAGTATTTGAAGTTTGAAAGGAAAAAATAAAAAGGGATGATGAAACTATTACCAATACCTATATTGAAATGTCATTGGTCTTCTATATAAATTAATAGAAAATAATGTTATATGGGTTCAAATAGATCACACAAAAAATAATTCCCACTTTATTTCAATTCAATAGGACTTATCACTCAATCAAATTGAAATGAAATACATTAGAGAAGTGGTGAAGATTCATGGAACACTACTATCGATTGAATTTGATCAAGATCAGGTATTTACCATTATGTTTTGGAAGAGTCCTCAACATGATCTAAATACAAAATTGAACATCAACAATTCTTATCATCCTCAAAATGATGGCCAATTGGTGCAGAAAATGTAGACACTAAAGAACATGTTAGGAGAATTTATAATTGACACCAAAGGAGGTTTGGATCAACATCTTCATATGGTTAATTTTTTTATACAATAATAGTTTCCACTCAAGAATCCAAATGGATCCCTATGAAGCCCTTTCTGAGAATAGTTTTAGAACACCAACATGTTGGGATGAGGTTGGAGAACATGAAATTCTAGGTCCTGAAATGGTTGAGGAAATAGTAGAGAAGGTGAAGACCATTTAGTTACATAACAAGGCTGGTCAAAGTTGAAAAAAGAACTATGTTTACAATCATCAATGAGACCTAGAGGTTGAAGTTATAGACATGGTATCCATTGAGAAATTTTATGAGATTTGGGATGATGTAAAATCATAGTCCAATATACATAGGTCATATTGAGATCCTTGATCACATCATAGCAGTGGACTATCGACTATCACTGTCACCTATCCCATATCAAGTACATGATGTATTCAACATATCACTATTCAAAAAGTACATACCAGACCCCTCACGTGTGATGAATCTAGAGGTAATACAATTGGAGAATTATATTTCATGGGAGTAGAAGCTTGTGAAGATCTACAATAATAGAGAAAAAGTTTTGTGAAATAAGACAATGCACCAAGCCAAAGTACTGTGGAGGTACAACTAGTTTAAATAAGAAGTGTGGGAAGTAGATGAGGCGATGAAATATTTTATCTCTTATCTATTTTAGTGAGTGAAATGAAAATTTTAAGTGAAAATTTTTTGATGGGAGGAAGATTGTAATAACATAATCATTTTTAAATAAACATCCTTTTGTGGTTGAATGAAATGTAAATTTATGTATTATGGTTATTTAAAAAAATTTAAATATTCAATTGATTATATATTATCATATTTAAAATACGGTTAATATTATTAACCATTGATAATATAGTCATTGAAAAATGATCATGTGATTAGTATAAATATAGGGTTTTGATAAATCCAATTGGCATTGAGAAAGGAAGTGATGGACTTAACATATAGAATCTTACCATATGAAGCACATTTATCAAAGCTTCTAAGGGAGATTATATCACTGTTCTTTTACCTTAACCCAGATCAAGATGAGATCTCATAACAAAATAATGATTAAAATCATTTATTTGATAAGTTCATGCACATCATTATCACAATACAACTCTTTTATGCACAACCACCGCATAAAATTCTCACCATCATGCACATCTCCCTTAGAGAATTTAATGTGGTTATAAAATGATATGTATCAATACCCTAATAAATTGAATATTAATATGGTATTGAATGAAGAATTTTTTTATTTTGTTATGGTTACTTTATAAAATATTTTGATTTGGATATAATAAAACACAACTTTTATTATTGGGTAATATTAAAATTTAATTAAGGAATTTATTTTGATTAATAAATAGATTTTTGAAATAAATAATAGTTTAATAAAATTTTATAATTATTAAAATAATTGAACATAATTTATCATAAAATGTTTATGAATTCAAATATAATTTTTATAAGGGTTCAAAATCTCTTATTTTCCAAAAACTCATCATTTATTCATAAATATTGATTATTATTGGAAAAGTAAAAATTCAAATATTTATAAAATTATTTTTAAAATGTGAATATTATTTTTTTAATGAAATCCTTGAAATTATCCAATGGTGTATATTTCATAATTTCCTGAGATAGTCAAATATTCATGGTAAAAATTAAATATAGTATAAATATATGGTGTGTATTATAACACCATAATGACCCAAAAATGATGTAAGAAACACAATAAATTGTATCCAACAAAAAATATATGTTTCTCCTTTAAAATAATTTTATATTTAGGTTATTTTATTTTTTTTTTAATGCCTTTTTTACTCCTACAAAATCTATAATATATTTTATGTTCTTACAATCATTTCTTTAATAACATGACTCACATTCACAAAACCAAGGGTAATATTTTAATGGTTTCAGACCTTGTCCATATAAAATAATTAAAACCATCCCTCTTTTTCATAATACATTAGAGAAAACCATGATAATGTTTTTATTTTTTGTTTTTTTATTTAATAGAAAAACCAATGTTTGGGAAATAATAATGAACTCCCATTTATTTTATTATATAAAACCGCCTAATCTCTCATGTATATTCACTAAAAAACCTTGGAAAACATTCTAACTCCTCCTTTATATATCTATATTCCTCTCAAGTTTCCCCCTACTCTCAAGGAGATCCTCTAAATCTTTTGTGAATCACTCTCTCAAGGTAAGAGATCGCCCACTCTTTTTTTATTCAAGAACCTCTTTTATGTTATACATTTTACTTTCCATTTTTTCTTGTTTGGATATGTTATCCTACTCCCCATCTTCATCCTTTATTATGTCCATGTTATGAGATACCCATTTTAATCTAATTAAGGGCTCCTATGAATCATTATTTTCACCTGTTATCATGTCCATGTTTAGTAATGAATCATTTCCTTCACCCGTTTCTCAAGCATCTTCTTTATATTATGTATTTTATTTACAATTACTAATGTTGGTATAATAATTTTCAAATATATGTTACTACATATTGGATATAAAAATAATTATATACACCGTTATGTTTCATTAAACAATTTTTATGAAACATTGAGTATTTTTTGTATGATGTTGGAATTTTACCATGATTTTCCATGATTGTTTTGGTTAATACCTATACCCATATCCTATCAAGGCTGTTAACCTTTATTTTAGATATAATTATTTGATTTGGGACTTTCATGTATGTATTACACACTCTTTTATCATGGAATTAAATGTGATAATAGATGATTCTAGGTTGTATAATCTATGTGGCGCAGTTATGCACGTGAATGAAATGAAAGTGATGGGTGGGTATAGAATTATAAAGTGCACCATTGCATTGGAAAATGTTTTAGTCTCATGGGACTTTATGCAATGTATTAGAGAGTGAAATTAGTCCATAATTTTACTATTTCAATCATGATGTATTTGAGATTATCCTTGAACTATGTTTATGATTCCATGTTTAAATTTTTTTCCACATTTCAATGTTTCCATTATGTTATTATTATTTATCATGAATAAATGTTCATTTTCAGGATTATCACATTTTTTATGCCCCATTAAATTTTATATTGTATAACATGTAATAATTTACTCATGTTATTTCAATCTAATTCCCTTTCTCGGTATCACAGCTCACCTCTTTCATATGTATATCCGTAGGTTATCCCATGTAGTTTTAATAATGACAGAATATTATGATCATGTTAAAGAAGTTTACAATATTTGTTATATACCACATATTTTATGTTGTTGGGAAATGTACCTAATTACCCTAAAGCACTAGAATTTTAAATCTTTTGGGTTGTATTAGGTGTAATCTTATGTACAAAATTATGAATCAATGACTAATATATAGAAGGGTTTTTATATAAATAATTAATTTTTTTTCAACCTATGACACCGTAGGATTTACATAGGTCATTCACAATCATCATCTATTAAAATCTTATATGATGGTTAATAATGAAAATATGAATTAATAAAATCATATCCCCAGGGTTTGTTAAACTAGGTGCGTAGTAATGTAAATTATCGTCTACCAGGTAGTGCTCGAGTCATGCCAAACATTTCTTTTTCAATGTTACTACCATTGGGTACATCTGTTCCATATTTAATTCCTCATAAAACATATAGATAATAATGTATATCTAGGTAAACGACATAATATCTTCCTTTATAAAACTTCTTGAAATTATATTTTACATAGTCTTATCTTATTGGTCCTTGCTAAATTTTTCTCATCTTAATTTCCATTGTTATAATAAAAAAACCTCTAAAACCAACAATAATGATACATGATTTTCATAACTAAATATAACAGCTTATAGATGAATATCCAATACAATTGAAAAATTCAGATTTGATCACTATAACGGTTTAATTTCATTGGATAATAGGTACACTGTATTATTAAATAATTAATTATCTTCAATAACAAACATAATGATATTCTCTTTTCTTTTACTCTTCATACACATACCGTACTTGAATCTATTCTTCACATCATGGGAAAATTGAACATTAAAAGAGTGGTCTCAGATGTTCAATAATGGTAATCATGGGAGGTATCATTATATGATCATATCAAAGCATAATATAATAATATGGTCATTAGATTTTAAAAATAACTTACAAAGTTTATACCTAACCTATCATAGATCATTAACAAGGGTGATGTCATAAATAATTATCATTCCAAAAGACATGATTCTTGCGAGAGTGAAATCATAATCATTCGATCAATATGTTCTCATTCCATAAAAGTGTAGAACCCACATAGGTATAGAAACTATTTAATTTAACAAGGTTAGCTAATTATACCATAAAACATAGTGTTTTAGTAAACATCACATGTTTCACATTGTGGAACAAGCCCATTAGACTATTTCTAATTATGGATCATTCCCATAGACATGTTTCCCATTATGGATCAAGACCATAAATTTTTTTTCTCATAATTGATTAATCCCATTGAACTATTATTCATTGTTATCTCATGATATAGAAATCCTTTCCCTATGAATTTTAGGGATATATAGGTCCCACTCTTCCATGGTTATAACTTTACTACCTCCCTTGGTGGTAATGTAACCACAATAATTGGTTATAACATAACCACCCTTCTTATGAATAAAATAACCACTATAAAATAATGAAATCCATATATAAGGGATCCAAAATATTAGAAAATATTTAACATAACATATCATAAGAGATGAAAAAGGGTCTCATAAATATTTCATCATAGTATGACCCACAGAATAGAAATGTGTCTCATAATCATATTATCAAATCATAATAGCATACCAAATATAAATGGAATGGGGTCTGTCAATATCTCATTGTCATAAAAATAAACCATTCATAGAAATAATAACTATGGTATAATTGTATTATTTATATAGGGAAGTATTATCAACATCTAAAGTTACCATATTATGTGGAAAATGATTTTGAAATATCACTTGGAACATATCTGGAGGAAAATATTCATTTTATAAAGAAAATAATTTTTTAAAACTAAAATTTGAAAAAAATATTTCAAAATAATTTTCTTTGTAAATATCCATGAAATATTATAAAGTAATCTGTAAATATATTTTTGGTTATTATTGTTAAAAATTATGTTCATGTCGTAAACGTTTAAATTAATATTTGTTTTACACTATGGTAAACCCCAAAAGGGACTTGTTGGAAAAATGACATGAATATTACATTGAATTTTTTTAAAAAAATCAACAATTGGTAAAAATGTTTTAAAAAAAATAGGACAATACTAAAAAATTTACTTTATTAATTTTTAAAAAACATAGATATGGAAGAAAAAGGGTTTTTGATTGAACATAGAAATAAAGATGATTTTTCATAAAAAATTATTTTGGTAAATTTTAACCTTTAAGAGAGGAAAATGAATGTAAAACATATATTTTAAAAAAATAACTTGACGATAAGTGAATAAATTCTTTTTGTTATATTTAGATCATGATATCACATCATTGGAAGCATATCATAAACAATATAGTTAATGAATGAGAATGAAAAAGTAAACCTTTACCACTTTCATATTTTATTAATCATAGACCCATGAAATATAGAACATTATATAGATATGTATATTCCAGAATAATAATTACATGTATTATAAAATAAATTCCGGGGTAGTTTATACACTACACAAAAAAGTGGTGTACATGGAATATGCCCTAAATAAATAAATATGAGATAAAAATCCTTTACAAAAAGTATTGACTTCCATAATACATGTTGAAATATCCTATATGATAAAGATATGTTAATTATAAATATACTATAAAAACATATTAATATATATCATTCTATGCATGATTTAATAATGACATTTTATAACAAGTTTATTAGTAATTCCTTGTTAAAATCACATTTCAAGTAATAACTACTGTGTTTTTCATGTCTGTTTTGGATTGGTATTTTGGTCTTTTTACATTCATCATGGTTATATAATCCCCATAAAATTAAATATGATATAAATACCATATATATTCTTTATATACGTGTTTATATTAATATTTTAATGTTATATATAGAGAATAAATTAGACCATTCATGGAGAGGGTATCTTGTATGTTCAGATAAACCGTGTTTCCATTTTCTAAATGGATTAAAAAATGTAAAGGTAATTAATATATTAAATTTTAAGAATAATGTTCATTTCATATATATCACATATTTTCATTAAAACTAGCATTATTAACTTCCATTTAAATTGTCAGTGATGAATGTATCATATCACTTCTTGAGGCGGTAGTCTGTCATCCAGAGAGAGACATTATCATCATCCAAAAATGGAATTTAAGAAGGTATATTTGATAATATAATTTCAAAAGTATTATCATGTCAAAGATATCATATAAATGTGTTAAATACATCATTATATCCATCTGTGAGTAGCATTGATGGAAAAATAATTACATTGGTTAGTGAGGTGGTAGTTTGTCATACACATAATCAACAGTTTCATTTCCCACATGATGGAAGAGAATATATATGTATGTAATACCATTAACATAATAAAATATCAGTATATTTAAGATATATATGGTATTATATAAATGTTCCTAAATAATATTTGAAATATTTATAGAAATAAATTAAATAAAAAACCTAGTTTAATAATTTTACCTCTTCATCAGAGAACCTCTTTAGGTTTAAAACTAGATCCATATTAGGGGGTTTACTAATTATAATAATGACTATAGGATGTGGTTATGTAATTAAAAAAGATATTTAGGGAGGTATTTTATGAACCAAAGAGTTTGGGATGTTTTAATATGAGACGATATGGTGTGACCTTTTATATGTGGGGGAGACAACACACGTAGAATATTTGAAAATAATAAATTGTACCCTTTTTTTCATAATCAACAGGGATCTATAATGGATCATAGAAAAACCTTATGTGCAATAAGGTAAAAATATGTAAATAAAATGGTTGTTTGACAATTTTATAGGTCATTTTACACATTATAGTTTTATTTTATCCCCTAGTAAACCCATTGTAACATTAACAATAATAATTAATTTTTACTACTTTTAATATTCATATTGACCAAAAAAATAAGTTGAAATTGTTATAAAAAATTATAATTCTAATTGAAAATATGGAATATATTTTTCCAAATTCCACTCATAAATTCAGATTATTTTAATTTAACCTTTAACTAGTTGACCTAAAAAAAAGTAGGTTTCCAAAAAGAAATTTTTCATACGTATAGAATGTTTTAATATCAAAATTTAATTTGAAATTGATTCAAAATACCTGAATTGGATTAATATATATATTTTTTTAACATTATTTTAAACCGTATTAATCTAAAAATTAGCTTGTAAAGTTTTAAAATAAAACACAATTTTTAATAAAAATCAGTATTTTTTAATATTCATAATAAAACTAATCTTTTCAAATAATTATCAAATAATAACTCAACGATAATTTAGAAATTTGTATTAAAAATGAGGTTTGTTTTATAAAATAAATTTTTTAAATGTGAAAAAAATATAATTTATTATTTTTCCAATAAAATAAATAAAAACATTTTTTGAAAAAAATTGTATTTTTGAATCATATAAAGACATTAAGAAAAATTGAGTACTTTTTTATCAATGTGTTCACTTTATATGAAAACATTATACATTATATTTTAAAGTTTCTTCTTACTATTAATATCTACATGTTTAACAACTATGTTTAATGGTCATGTTTAAATAATAATACTAATAGTATATTAATGTTCACTAAAAATTAGTTTTGCAGTAATGCAAGGTATCGAATAAATTAAATTTATTTCTCTTTTTTATTTAAATGTTGAGGTGTTACAAATAAAATTTATATTTATACTATTTTTAGTAGGTCTTAACATGTATTAGAACTAATATTGATATTTACATGGTATTCCCTTCCCATTTTACTTAATATTTTACTAAGCCTAGAACAATTTTTCTAAGGGTTGGTACTCATATAAACATGGGATACTATTCTAATTAGTATTTATATTATTATATATAAGGATTTAGAGTCAAAATAGATTATATAATTTAAATGTACTATCTAAGTCACATTTTATTTTATATTATTATGATCATTGTTTTGTTAGACTCGGGTCTGAGACCAGAATATACATTTCACACCCTTCATATTTTTCTTTTGGTTATTCGAAACAAGGATCAGGATGCTTATGAGCTATGATTGGTGTAAACATGGGATTACGTTACCATTTTTATTTAAATTATTTAGATTATATTCATAGATTCATTATGTAACATCCCAGGTAAATAAATAATATTACATTCTAAGGTTTATCAATATTTGTGAATAAAATGTTAATATTACTTTAAAGGGAATGCTATGCTCGATGGTGTACCCAATACGCAACAGCGAGTTTCTTTGAAATCTTACGTTGCACACTAATAATATAATAATATTATAATAGTTAATGCCCAGCAATTGTAATGGAGGGAATGAACTGAAATAACTACAAAATGATTACATATGTTTGTTAAATATTTTTACACTTATCCAATAAATGTTAGAGGCTTAAAATCCAAATGAATCCAATTTTAAGAATAAATACTCTAATATTTTTAAAAGATTGTTTTACCACCTTTTGATGGAGATCTTTATTTAAATCTAACTTTTGACAATTTTATAAGCTCTATTTGTCAAAATAATCTTATTCATTATGATTGGGACATTGAAATTTACTTTTGATAAATTTTTGGTATGTTTCTGACAATGTTTTTTTTAATGAATAGTGAAAAATATTGCATTTTATATCAAAGATGCTTTTTCATCTAATTTAAATATATGGATAGAATATATTTTTAATAGGTTTTAAAGTTTAATTAGAATATATTTTTAAAATTTAATTAAATGGTGGTCATTATAATTAATTTCACTTTGAAAATGGACATAAACAAGTGACAAACATTTCATAGATATTGCTTCCAAAAAACCTGCTATTTGTTTTGACAACGGGAATTAAGTATATGAATTATTAATAAAACTTCTATGTTTTTAATTTGGTAAAATGGGCATAATTTCTGAATTTTCAATATCAAATATAGCTTAGGGTTAATTTTTGATATTTTTCTGATAATGCTTTTTTTAATGAATAGTGAAAAATACAGTTTTTAATTCAAAACTACTTTTTCATCCATTTTTTTATATATTTAGATTTTAATTTTAATTGTTTTTAAAGTATAATTGAATCAATGTTTTATCCCTTAATAAAATTTTTTTCATTGGAAGTAATTTCACTTTTCAATTGGATATAAAAACAAGTCAATCTTTTGATAAATTTTACTTCTTAAAAACCTGTCTTTTGTTTTGACAACGGGATTTACATTTAAATTAATTACTACAATTTATGTGTTTTGAATTTTATAAAATGGATTCCATATTTGGAATCAGAAGTTCCAAATTATGTAATCAAGACTCTTTTGTTTTTTGACATTATGAATAGTAACGACGGTAATTATCTTTAATTATCGTGTTTAATTAGTAATCTGGTAATTAAGGGTAATAAAATAATATCATAAAAATATAAAATGACCCCAAAATGTGTCCTAATGCTATTGGTGGTGTCTTGGCAGACCATGGGATTCCTTGTTCCAACCTTGGGACCCCATGGAATCACTTCAGTGTGATAGTGACCTTTTATCATTTTTTTAAAGAAAGGAAAATGTAACCAATGTATGTAACACCTAAGTAAAATAATCTTAATTTTGTCTAGATAAATGATATATTAGACTATAAATAGTCATTAGAAATCTATAAATTTTTCCTACATCATAGTATTTTTTTAGACATTGAATAAATTAAATTATTTATGACATCATGATGATGCAGCGATTACCTCATTAATGAACGATTTAAATAAAATGAAAAGTTAATGTAAAATATAAGACTTAAACATGGAAAAACCTATTGTATGAGTATATTTATAACCCTTATTACCTTATCCTAGAAATATATAAATGTGGGATCTTTAAAATCTGAAAATCTTTTTAAAATAAAGTAACATTTCTTGACTTTCCATGAGTGCCCCTCCTCTCCTATTATAAAAGGTCCCCACCTCTACCTCCTTACCCACACCTCTCAAGCCTTTGGCTCAGCCAAACCCTACCCATTTCATCTCTCCACATCCCTCTGTTCATCATTTAAGCCTCACCTTAGGCAGAAAGCTTTTCAAAAAACCTTTTTGTTCAAACCACAGGGAGTTACCCGATTTAAAGGTAATGTCTTCACTTGGGTTATTTTGTTTTATTTTGCTTATCCAAACCCCTAAACTATTCTTATTCCTTTATTTTGTAACAAAAAAATTATCTTAAATATAATAGGATTTTTTTATGTGAATTATTCGAGCTAAAATTACACACACCTCCGTCTAATGGTTAAAGAACATAATGTTTCTGTGAATGGCGAATTACTGCCTCACGAAACGATGATTGTTCAATCTTTTCTTAACACATTTTATGGTGGCCATTACGATGTCACTATATTTTATATATGATATATATTGTATTTATGTTTTCCATATGCTTCTGTATTTTATATTTAAAACATACCTTTATGCTTTGCATGTTGTGTAAATGCGATAATTTCATACGAGGAAGTGTGGACTACCACCCCCTCAAGTGATGTGACTCATTTATGCAATACATGGAATGTATAAAGAATTAACTTAATAAAATTATGTGACCTATAAAACATATATATTATACTGGAATTATAATATATATATATCTCTCAATTATTATTAATTCCATTAATATGTCAAAGAAATGAATGTAGTGTTCATGCGTACCTACGGCCTACCGTCTCCACGAACGGTGCATTTCATTTCTTTTTATGTCCAAATGTTATGGAATAGTATAAAATGAATATGTACTGGATATATATGATATTTAAATCATTAATACTATTCTGGATATGATTTACTTATAACTACATGGACAATCATTTTCAAACAAGTTCATTTTTGACTCTTGTACCAAACATCGACAAAAACATCTGATATGAACTCACATTATTAACCAATTATTATAACATTATAATATGTGATATGAACTGAATAATAATATTTAAAGGAGCACCATAAAAAATTATAAATTGAACAAATTTTATTATTCAGGAATATAATGAAACGAACAAGACAAGTCGGACTTGAGGTAAGGGATCCTACCTCTCTCTTTCTTTTTAAGTACTCTCTTTTATGTCATTTCTTTTAAGCACATATTTATTATGTTTGGGGACGTTATATTATATTAATAACTCTGTAATTTTTATTTTCATATTATTAGAGACCCTATTTGATCTCATAAATCCATTTTTGGAAGTTTTAAGAGGCGCCGTTAGGCTGCCGAGTTTTCGTAAGAGATTTTTCATCTCACTTTTATTCCCGTGGGATTTATGCTACATTGGACACTATTTCATTTTGTATGGTGTATGTACTGACCATTATTTTACTATTTGTATAATATAATCTCATTTAGGGTTATTTACATCTTCATTGTATGACCCTTCTTTCATGGGGTGTACGTTTCGAAAGTTGCCAAAATCGGTAAGGGAACCTTTCAAACTCCTATTTTAAAAAGACTTGTTTTGTCATGTCTTTTAATTTACATATTTTTATGTTGGGATATGGTCTTATATATCCTTATTGATGTAAATTTTATGTCCAAGTGATGAGATACTATTTTCTCTCTCATCAACTAATTTTATTAATTTTAATGTGATGTCGTTAGGCTGTCGAATTTTACCAAGGGATCTTTTTAACCCAATTTCGATTTCTTTGGGTTAAACATGTAGTTATTGAATATGTCATCCTTTGAATATGTGTGAATGAAATTTGATTTTTTTACACTTAAAATCCACTTATATAGGGTGTATTTATATTTTTCACACATAATTTTGAGATTGATTTATCCTTAATTTAAGGATACCTTTTTTATAAGGGATTTCATCTCATTTTACATTTCTATTGAGACTTCATTGTTGTTATGCACCAATTAAATCTTATATGGTGTATATAATGTCCTTTGGAATATTATATCATGAATCTATTTATTCTCATGATATTATAAAGTTCTGATTAAATGTTATTCCTCAATTATTGTACTCAATTATCTCTAATTTCGGTAAAAACCATTTAACTAAAATATCGCTTTAAATGTTTTAATGATATGTTCTTATTAATATCCATGTTTTCAAAATCGTTTTAAGTATTTATTTATACGGATATTAATGGTCTAAAATGTTAAAAGCTTCAAGGTGGTATGGGACACTTTGATTCAAAAATCTATTTATTAAATGTTTTAAATGGTTTTGAAAATGGTTTTTTTGAATAGATTCATTATTTCAATATCTTGAATTGTTATATTGTTATTATAATGTGGGAATGTTATCTTTACTTTATGCTTAAGTTATGTCATATGATTATGTTATGGTTCTTGGGCATTGTTTTTGAAGACGGGTGGTTCCATGATAAACTAAGGGCAGGTGAGCCCGATATAGCTCTCCAATGCATTGGGTAACGCGAAGGAGTTAAACGCTAAGGTTTCTGCGAAGAGATTTAGGGAATATACTATTATGGGTATTCCAAAAGTAACCATGAGGGTTACTCCCTACGTAAGAATGTTATGAATGCATCAAGTTAGCTTTATGTCTTATGATTTCTATTGAGTTATGCATAAATCTTATGATTTCATGAGGTTTGTTAAATTGATTATGTTTTATGAGTAAAGTATGATTTCATTGATTCTTATGTATACATGGACTATTGTTTTCTTTCCGTATTGTTATAACCCTTATTGAGCTTTTTATGCTCATCCCAAGTTTTTTTGAAATGTTTTTCACAGGGCATAAAGTGGAATAGGGTCAAGGATTAGATCAAGGAAATGTCATTCTCTCTAAAACAAGAATTAGACATGACTCTTCTGTTCAAGAGTTTTTATTTTTGTAAAAAAAATGGAAGCTAAGTAGATGTGTCTACTTTGTAACCTTTGAGATGTAATAGTTATGTCCTAGTTCTCTAAAACTCTAAACCTGAAAATATCCTCAATGTGAATTATTCATTTAATTCAATAATAAGTAATGTTTAAGGCTGAGTCCTTATAGTTGGTATCAGAGGACGGTTTAGATAACTTTAGAGGTTAGAGTGTTGTTTAAGAAAAAGTGACAAGTTGTGTATAACCACAATGGTTAGTATACTAGATGGAGTCATTGTTATTTTTGAAGGTTGGAATGAGTTTGAGATAACTTGGATAAGTATACCTTAGTGTTTGTCTTCCTCTTTAGTATATATTGATTTTGTTGATATACTCAAACTGACATTTCTGATTTTAGTAAATGGATGGATCTAGAAGGCACCAAAGTGACAATGGGTTTGAAGGAAACTTTGGTGGTTCTCTGATTATGAGACTGGATGAAATCAGGGATTCAATGAGAAATCTCGTGGTTATTTTAAACCAACTATCAGGAGTCATGATCAACCACTTGAACCTTGGTGAGTTCTCTAATGTATCATGTACGAGAGAACCGACTCTACCTGGAAGTTTAGGTAATAATTATAAAGTTAACCATTAGGGTTTATATGATCCTTACTTTTGAGGTAATTATGGGTTACTATACATTATGATGGAATATGAAAAATATGAGATAAACTTGAGGTTAAATTATGTTATGGTTATTTTTGAAGATTTTATCTCCTTTTGGGGAATGTTTCAATTATTATATAGTTTTGGAAAAAGGACAACACACAGACCTTGTGATAACACGTCGCGTCGGACAAAGCTGCGGGAATCGAACCCACAACCAAAGTGCGACTGATATTTATCGCCTACCACTGGACTACTTGAAGTCTCTGGTTAGTTTGACTAATTATTATTTTTTAGTTATAAGATTTTATGAATCAAGAGTAGGTTGATTTTGCATTATCTATGGAAATTATTAACATATCATGGAGGATATGTGATTAGGTTAATTACTTTTCAGTATGAGACTTTAAGAGTAACTGATGTTATTTGGAGATAAATGTTAAGGTTTATCTTGGAAGACTATGTGATTAAATCCTTCATAGATTTGGGTTTCAGTATTAGTTTTTATTACTTTGAATAATTTTATGGATAGATGTTTATTGAATGGTCTTTGTTGAACTTTGGGTTTTTTTTGAAAAATTTTGGAGATTAAGAGTAGTTTTTCTTTTTGTAAAAAAAATATCCTTTTTGGGTATTATATAATCTTGTACTAAACTTTTTGGTTTGGTTTTGGTTGATATCTAAAGACATGGTAAATATATAGTTCTCTATTGTGGATTATTTGATTCTCAAGAAGTTGATTATAGTACTCTTAATGCGCACAAGTCTTCCTAAATACTCATCTTTTGGAGAAAATATGAGTTTGATTAAGGAATCCAGTAAAAGTTGAAAGTCTACAAGACAAGTAAGTATGTTTCATTATGATTTAATTAAGCTCAAAAATAAATTCCTCAATGAAGATTAACTTAAAACCAAAATTTTTTCTCTTAACTTTTCCTACTGGGGAATCGAATATCGTTTAACCCATCATAATTTTGTGATTTTCTTGTGGTTAACTTTCTCCTAGACATGTTTACTATCACTATCCATCAGAAGATGACCCATTGTTTTCTCCTCCATATCCAAATTTTCATACTTTCAATCCTAGTATGGGTTAACTCAGGTGACCTTTGTACTTATCTCCCTTTCTTTTAAAGTGATAGTTTTACTGACTCTTGTTTCGATGTGGGACTTTCAATGAAGTTTCTAAGACCAATTTTGAAATTGCGAGGACGCAATTCCAAAAAGGGGGGAAGGATGTAACATCCCAGGTAAATAAATAATATTACATTCTAAGGTTTATCAATATTTGTGAAAAAAAATTAATATTACTTTAATGGGAATGCTATTCTTGATGGCGTACCCAATACGCAACAACGAGTTTCTTTGAAATCTTACGTTGAACACTAATAGTATAATAATATTATAATAGTTAATGCCTAGTTGTTGTAATGGAGGGAATGAACAGAAATAACTAAAAAATGATTACATATGTTTGTTAAATATTTTTACATTTATCCAATAAATTTTAGAGTCTTAAAATCCAAATGAATCCAATTTTAAGAATAAATACTCTAATATTTTTAAAAGATAGTTTTACCGACTTTTGATGGAGAACCTTTTTTAAATGTAACTTTTGACAATTTTATAAGCTCTATTTGTCAAAATAAACGTATTCTTTATGATTGGGACATTGAAATTTACTTTGGATAAATTTTTGGTATGTTTCTGACAATGTTCATTTTTTTAATGAATAGTGAAAAATATTGCATTATACATCAAAACTGTTTTTTCATCTAATTTAAATATATAGATAGATTAATTTTTTAATTGGTTTTAAAGTTTAATTAGAATATAATTTTACAATTTAATTCAATTGTGGTCATTATAATTAATTTCACTTTGAAAATGGACATAAACAAGTGCCAAACTTTTCATAGATATTTCTTCCAAAAAACTCGCTATTTGTTTTTGATAGCGGGAATTAACTATATGATTTATTAATGAAACTTCTATGTTTTGAATTTGGTAAAAAGGACATAATTTATGAATTTTCAATATCAAATATATCTTAGGGTTAATTTTTGGTATTTTTCTGATAATGCTTTTTTTAATGAATAGTGAAAAATACAGTTTTTAATTCAAAACTGCCTTTTCATCCAATTTTTTTATATATTTATATTTTAATTTTAATTATTTTTAAAGTATAATTGAATTGTGTTTTTATCAATTAATAAAAAAAATTTCATTGGAAGTAATTTCACTTTTCAATTGGATGTAAAAACAAGTCAGTCTTTAGATAAATTTTACTTCTTAAAAACCCGTCTTTTGTTTTGACAACGAGATTTACATTTAAATTAATTACTACAATTTATGTGTTTTTAATTTGATAAAATGGATTCCATATTTTGAATCATAAGGTCCAAATTATGTAATTAAGACTCTTTTGTTTTTAGAAATTATGAATAGTAATGACAGTAATTATCTTTAATTGTCGTGTTTAATTACTAATCGGGTAATTAAGGGTAAGAAAATAATATCATAAAAATATAAAATGACCCAAAAATGTGTCCTAATGCTATTGGTGGTGTCTTGGAAGACTATGGGATTCCTTTTTCCAACCTTGTGACCCCATGGAATCACTTTAGTGTGATAGTGACTTTTTATCATTTTTTTAAAGAAAGGAAAATGTAACCAAAGTATGTAACACCTAATTAAAATAATTTTAATTTTCTCTACATAAACGATCTCTTATACTATAAATAGTAATTGGAAAGATAAAAATATTTCCTACATCATAGTATTTTTTTATAATTTTTAGACATTAAATAAATTAAATTATTTATGACATCATGATGATGAAACGATTACCTCATTAATGAACGATTTAAATAAAATGAAAAGATAATATAAAATATAAGACTTACACTTGGAAAAAACCTATTGTATGAGTATATTTATAACCCTTATCACCTTATCCTCTAAATATATCAATGTGGGTCCTTTAAAATCTGAAAATCTTTTTAAAATAAAGTAACATTTCTTGACTTTCCATGAGTGCCCCTCCTCTCCTATTATAAAAGGCCCCCACCTCTACCTCCTTACCCACACCTCTCAAGCCTTTGGATCGACCACCCCCAACCCATTTCATCTCTCCACATCCCTATATTAATCATTGAATCCTCACCTTAGGCAGAAATCTCTTCAAGGAACCCTTTTGGTTCAAACCAAAGGGAGTTACCCGATTTAAAGGTAATGTCTTCACTTTTGTTCTTTTGTTTTATTTTTCTTCTCCAAACCCATAAAATATTTTTATTCCTTTATTTTTTAACCACAAAAGTATATTAAATATACTAGTATGTTGTTATGTGAATTATTAGAGCTGAAATTACACACACTTCCATCTAATGGTTAAAGAACATATTGTTTCTGTGGATGGCGAATTACTGCCTCACGAAACGATGATTGTTCAATATTCTATTAACACATTTTATGATGGTCATTATGATGTCACTATATTTTATATATGATATATATGGTATTTAGTTTTTCCATATTATTCTGTATTTTATAATTAAAACATACCTTTATGCTTTGCATGTTGTGCAAATGCGATAATTTCATACGAGGAAGTGTGGACTACCGCCCCCTCAAGTGATGTGACTAATTTATGAAATACATGGAATGTATAAAGAATGAAATTAATGAACTTATGTGACCTATAAAACATATATATTATACTTTAATTATAATATATATATCTCTCAATTTTTTTTAATTCCATTAATATGTCAAAGAAATGAAAGTAGCGTTCATGCGTATGTACGGACTACCGTCTCCATGAACGGTGCATTTCATTTATTTTTATCTCCAAATTTTATGGAATAGTATAAAATGAATATATACTGGATATATATGATATTTAAATCATTAATACTATTATGGATATTATTTACTTATAACTACATGGACAATCATTTTCAAACAAGTTCATTTTTTACTCATGTACCAAACATCGACAAAAATGTCTGATATGAACTCACATTATTAACCAATTATTATAACATTATAATATGTGATATGAACTGAATGAAAATATTTAAAGGGGTAAATTAATATATTATAAATTGAGAAAAGTTTATTATTCATTAATATAAAGAAACGAACAAGACAAGTCGGACTTGAGGTAAGGGATCATACCGCTCTCTTTATTTTTAAGTACTCTCTTTTATGTCATTTCTTTTAAGCTCATATTTATTATGTTTGGGGATGTTATTTTATATTCCTTATTCTGTAATTTTTATTTCCATATTATGAGAGACCCTATTTTATCTCATAAATCCATTTTTTGGAAGTTTTAAGTGGAGCCGTAAGGCTGCCGAGTTTTCGTAAGGGATTTTTCATCTCACTTTTATTCCCATGAGATTTATACTACATTGGACACTATTTCCTTTTTTGTGGTGTATGTACTGCCCATTATTTTAATATTTTTATAATATAATCTCATTTATGGTTATTTACATCTTCATTGTATGATCCTTCTTTCATGGGGTGTACGTTTCAAAAGTTTCCCAAATCGGTAACGGAACCTTTCAAACTCCTCTTTTAAAAAAGACTTATTTTGTTATGTCTTATAATTTACATCTTTTTATGTTGGTATATGTTCTTATGTATCCTTATTGATGTAAATTTTATGTCCAAGTGATGATATACCATTTTCTCTCTCATCATCTAATTTTATGAATTTTAAAGTGACGTCGTTAGGCTGTCGAATTTTACCAAGGGAACTTTTTAACCCAATTTCGATTTCTTTGGGTTCAACATGTAGTTATTTAATATGTAATCCTTTGAATATGTGTGAATGACCATTGATTGTTTTACACTTAACATACACTTATATTGGGTGTATTTATATTTTTCACACATAATTTTGAGATTGATTTATCCTTAATTTAAGGACACCTTCTTTATAAGGGATTTTATCTCATTTTACATTTCTATTGAGACTTCATTATTGTTATGCACCAATTCACTCTTATTTGGTGTATATACTGTCCTTTTGAATATTATATAATTAATCAATTTATTCTAATGATATTATAAAGTTATGATTAAATGTTATTCCTCAATTATTGTATTCAAGTGTCTCTAATTTTGGTAAAAACCCTTTAACTAAAATATCGCTTTAAATGTTTTAATGATTTGTTCTTATTAATATCCATATTTTCAAAATGGTTTTAAGTATTCATTTATATGTATATTAATGGTTTAAAATGTTAAAATCTTCACGGGGGTATGGGACACTTTGACTCAAAAATCTCTTTATTAAATGTTTTAAATGGTTTTGAAAATGGTTTTTTTGAATAGATTCATTATTTCAATATCTTAAAATGTTATATTATTATTGAAATGTGGGAATATTATCTTTCCTTTATTTTTAAGTTATGTGCTATGATTATTTTATGGTTCTTGATCATTTTTTTTGAAGATGGGTGGTTCCGTGATAAACTAATGGCGGGTGAGCCCGATATAGCTCTCCAATGCATTGGGTAACGTGAAGGAGTTAAATTCTATGTTTTCTCCAAAGATATTTAGGGAATATACTGTGATGTGTATTCCAAACATAACCATGAGGGTTACTACCTATGTAATAATGTTATGAATGCCTCAAGTTATCTTTATGTCTTATGATTTATATTGAGTTATTCCTAAATAATATGATTTCATGAGGTATGTTAAATTGCTTATGTTTTATGAGTAAAGTATGATTCCATTGATTCTTATGTATACATGGACTAATTTTTTCTTTCCATATTGTTATAACCCTTACTGAGCTTTTTATGCTCATCCCAAAGTTTTTTGAAATGTTTTTCACAGGACATAAAGTGGAATAGGTTCAAGGATTGGATCAAGGAAATGTCATGCTGTCTAAAACAAGAACTAGACATGACACTTTTGTTCAAGAGTTTTTATTTTTGTAAAAAAATGGAAGGTGGGTAGATGTGTCTACTTTGTAACCTTTGAGATGTAATAGTTATGTCCTAATTCTATAAAACTCTATACCTGAAAAGATCCTCAATGTGAATTATTCATTTAATTCAATAATAAGTAATGTTTAAGGCTGAGTCCTTATACATTAGGGTTGAGATCATTATATGCATGATACCCCCTCCCAATTTTTAATTATTTAATGCTCAGAAAGGATGAAGATGTTATATAGATGAGATTGTTATTTACATGGTCTTTACATCTCTTTTTTCCTCTTATTATTTTGATCAAAAAATGACAACAAACTATTGGAAATATTATTGTTATTATTTGGGTTTATCACTATACTAGCCTTAGGATATTATGGTGGCATGTACCAACCATTATAATTTTTTTATGTATCAGTTATATGTTGACTATTTGGGTGACTTTTTGATTACCCCATAGTTAAATGGATATACTAATATGATATTTTGATATACTTTTTCATTAATTATGTGAATATATATATATATTATTAAGTGAAATATTGGTGGTTCCTTATTAAGTTTGATGGTAAAACCCTACACATGAACCATGCTATGTGTGAAAACTTTGGGGTTGGAATGAATTTCCAAGCAATATACCTTTTATAGGTGGATGATATAGTTTATCTCAAAGTGGTAATTGATAATGGTCAAATGTGATGTTATAGAAAAAATAAAGTATCCATTGTTTACATAAATTTATATATCATTCACTTATATTATCATAAAATTGGGAAATATTTCTTATTTTGTATGATTGTACAACCAGTAGGAGCTATAGTTATTATGTCTTAGTGCTATTATTTTTTTTCTCATAATTTTTCCCAATTCACTATAATTTATTTTTTATTCATGTTTATATATTTATATTTTATTCCTATTATTTTATTTGATGAGAATGAGGGTATATTCTCCCCTAATGATGTTTTTTGGCCCTAATTGATAGTTGTAAGTCTTGTGGAACAATAGGAGGTGCGCATAAGGGTGTGTGGAGATGCGGTTTGGGCTAGGAATTGGTAACAAAGTTAATAATATTAAAGAATTAAATCAAGTTGATTATTGTTTTTCTATGGGTAATACATCCATTGATAATAATATCTAATTATTCATGGGAAAGAACTCTATATTTGTTAAAAAAAATTATCTCTGGGTGGACCTATATATATATATATATATATATATATATATATATCAATGTAACCTTTATAGGGGGGACCACCACTATGAAAAAATTCAGAATTCCCATAGAGGGAACTTACATGGTAGGAGGAATGATTCATTTGGTGTGTTGTAAACACCTACTTGGGGGATTTTTGTGGAATCCAATGCAATTTGATGGTAAATTAGACCTAGGATACAATTGGAATATTATTTCCACTTCGAAGGATCAAGTAATGTAAATGGATCAACACCCATTACAATATGAAAGGCTTATTGCACCATGATCGATATTCTATTTTGTGTACGAGTTTGTATTTATAAGGAACTAACTTATTATAATAACTCTAGGGTAATTAGAGATGATAAATATTAGTTGAAACTATGGTAATGAATATTCATCCCAAGAGACTCATTTAAAATGGTTGGAATAGTAGATATTTCATATTCCCCTAATTATGGGGTAAATAACTTTTCCTAATTAAGATATAGACTCTAAGAAATGATTTAAACAGTTATTATGGTAACCTAACCCCCACCCTACCGTTAACATGTTGTAAATAGTGGTGGATTAATCTCTTATAATTTCACCTAAGGTATTTTCAACATCTGAATTACAACTTCACAAGCATATTAATAAATATTGGGGTCAGGAACCCATCACTAGAGAATTAGTACCAAAGAAATTTTGTGAGGGAACCAATGAGATATAGGAGAAGTTAATGTCATTTTCTAAATATGAAGGGTTACTACCTATAATCTATGAAAAATTGTAGAAGTAATAGAAGCTCTCTCCATACCGCAATAATGATTGGGGTTCACTATAGTGTAACAGATCACTTTAAAACACATTATTATTTGGAATCATTTACGAAATGAAATAATTAATTAATAATATATGTGATGGTATACTATGTATGATAACATGGGAATCCCAATGAAGGAATAATGATTTAATACTAGTTTCACTATTTATGTTTCTGACACTTCTACTCCCACTAGATATTTCCTCATTAAAGATATGAAATATAGAATTTTGAAATATATATTTAAATATATAGGGGATGGGATTTCAAATAATCAAATAAATAATACCTTTTTATTTTATAGGAATCCATTACAGATTATTATTTTTTTATTAAACTATACTCAATGGTATTTTTGTGGGAATCAGGGAATTACATCCAGTACTATTTATCATAATGGGAATACTTTCGATCATGATAATGACTAATATTTATATAGATTAATTTTTAAAAAAAATGAATCCTACTATGATGATTGTATAAGACATCTCATGTTACATTCATAAATTGGATTCAATCTAGTTCACATTCAGATTGGATTCCTCTTTATAGTTTATGGTATTCTACGGGAAAAATTTATTTAATGTTTTTTAGGGGATGTAAATAATTAAATGTTTTGTTGAGGATATTGACAATTTAAAGTCCTTCAATGGAAACACAGACACTACTATAGAAACAACCTATGATCATAGTTTCTTTCCATGAGGATCCTTGACCCTAACCATAGGGAAACTACGGCCTCGCTCGCTTTTGACTATTTCCGTAGTTCTATTGATGTCACTTTATGGGAAACATCTTCAATGATTGTGGAAATAGTTCATTCAAACTCTCATAATCAAATTTAACTATGGTTATAAGTCCCCAAGGCCACTATCTCCATATTTATGGTACAATATATATTTTTATTTAAATATTGTCACGATAATAATACATATTAATAAATATAGATTAATAAATAACAACTAACTATAAATTAATTAATTATATAATAATAATTAATTGTAAAATAATTATTATATATTGTAAATTTTTTACTTACGTACTTGATATTAATTAATTGTGATATATTAAATAGAAATTACGATTTAATAATAAACAATTTATTATATATTAAATATTAATTATGTAATAATAATTATTGATATTTTAATTATAAAAAAAAATATTTTATTAAATATTTTTCTCAATATTAATTATTAATGGACAATTAATAATTATTAATAAAAAATAGTAATTTCATATTTCCTTAAAGCCATATCCTCAAATATAGTGCTTAAAAACAATTTCTCCACAAACTGTCCTATTACAAATAGAACTGACCCAAACATTTGCTGCTATAATATTGATACCAACAATAAATATTATGTTTCATACATACCTAGGAACTTTTTGGTTTCATTTTTTAGATGTTTATGTAAAATTATTAATTAAAAAATGCCATATTATTCACATGAAATTTAATTTTTTTTCACTAAACAAAGGATTTCTTATTTAATAACATTTTTTCAATATCTCCAATAAAAGTCTCCACACATGATATTGTTCTAGAAACATCATACTCTATACTCCTCTTATATACCTGAGAAAATTTAATATAAAAAGGCATGTGCTCAAAAACTCCATAAGGGGGGTATTATACAAGGGAATATTTCATTAAATAAATAATGCATGAATAATATGAAAAGAGTAAATAATAATCAAATAATGTTATATAACTAATATCATGATCCCAAAATGTTTCTTTTGAAAACATAGTAGTATAAATTATCACATGTACAAAAATAATTGAATTTGTAGTTATGAAATTAAAAATGATGCACATATAAATCTTAACATCAAAGCACATTGTCAAAACATCATAGAAAATTTAAAAATTCAAGAAATCATGCCAAAAAATGAAATATAATTCAAACCAACAAGGCCTCTTTACTCGTATTCATAGACAATTTATACTATCAGTGGAACTTTCTAATATTTTTTAGATAAATAGGGCTGGATAGAGCATACACCAAAGCTATTTTTCCTCTCGATCCCTTATGATGCTTCAGGAAGCTATATAATTAGAGGATCCACCCATATTTATGAAATTACAATTTAGTTATCATTTTAAGTAATGAATGGACCAAAAATATAATTAATCAATAATATTTTGTAGTAAATAAGCTTCTCTATTGAAATTACATATATTCTAAATGTTAATATTTCCATAGTCAATAAATGGAATAACTTTATTTGTAATAGACATTAAAAATGACACCAAATAATGAAAAATTATATAATTAATTAATTATCCTTATAGAAATAGTGGAAATGATATATAACATATCCCTGATTTTAATGATCATGGTCATGAGACCATTTTTAATTCCACCAAAACTCAATTACCCGTTGAAAAAAAATAAGTATCATTTTGATTTTGATAAATCATAATCATAAGACATCCAAAGGAAGAAAGGGGTGGTATCATTAGATAAAATCCCCAGTGAACCATAAGAAACATTATAATGTTATATCATTTAACAAAATATTTATAATAAAATTAGAACGTTTCATTGAAAATTGAGATGAAAATCCAATTTAAATTTATAATACTTATCATTTATATGATAAATTCGCAATTTTAATTAAATAAATTAATTTTAAAAAGTAGTAAAACTTGGAGAGGAATATTCTTTAAGAAAAAATGTTATAAAAGTGGAAAAATTAATTCATGTGTAAAAAATTATAATTGATATTCCATTGAAATTGTTCTAAATAATAGAAAAATAACACATTTGTAAAAAGTAAAAAAATTTTACTCAAATACAACTATAAATAAATTTATCAAAATTGAAATTAATATTGGTAAATATTTAATTTATTGTAAAAAATGTCTTGAAACAATGGAATGAATATTGACATGGAGGAGAAATTTTACTGAACTAAAATAATATATAAGTATGTCTCAACTAACAAGAAACCTTTCATTTTAATTACTAATCAAGGAGAGGTGAAATGAGAAAAATACATTTAAAACAAATAAAATAACCAAATGATAAGAAAATAGACAGAGTTTTAGTAAAATGAAACATACAATTTTCTTAAATGAATAATTTTGACAAAAATAATATTGAATTCAATGTGATATTGGAAAACAAACACTAATAAATGTAGATCATTTTGATTAAAAAATCCTCATATAATAGAATATAAAAATTAACATAAAATATCATGAATAAAATTATAATAATGGTATACTATTTCTTTAAGGCTTTATATATACTGCATAAATTAGAATAGGTGCGCAATATGAAACCTTTGTTAATGAATTGATATTGAGACAAAGAACCCCTACCATGAATTAAAACATAGTTAAACATGTTATAACCTATGATATAGTAAATCACGAATCAATAATGATTTATTTTTGAACTTATTCATGTTTATTTCCTTTTATATTAATTTTATACATTCAATTATTACATAACTACTACTTAATTTCAACTAATATTGATCATCAGTTGTTAAAAGATTCAACCATCCCTTGTATATTTTGGTATACAAGTTTCATCCTTATTTCCATGTTCAATAGTTTATAATATCCAATAAATTTATATAAATCATGTTGAAGTTCCACAATGATTTATTATATTATAGGATTATTCTATTGGAGTTAATGGTATTTTTCTTCATGAAGAAATCCAAAACATTATTTTTCAGTAATTGTTTTTGATGAATAAAACAAAAATATCATTAATTAGATAAATATTAATATTTCCATTATATAAAAAATTAATTTCATATAAATTTAATATATTTATTTTACTAATGATTCTATAAGAATCCATGATAAAAACTTATATAATAATTCATATATGTGGTTAATTCTATGAAAACAAGAACATCTTATAATTAATGGATGAGTATGAATATATAGTTATTTTTCATACTACCATATTCATATAAGTATAAGGATACTATTTCAATGTTATTGAAGAGGTTAATGAGAATTTATATGTAGAGGATGACGAATGTAATTTATAAAAATGATAATAAGTCATTGCTAACAATGATAAAATCACATCTTCTCTAAGAGGCCTTTTTGGGTTTGAAGTAATTAGAGAATTATCTTTAGTTGAGAAGTAGAATAATTTATTTTATGATTATTAATGAATAAAAAATTAAACTTATATAGTGGAATTATTTTTTGGGGTGTGACTTGGAAGGGGTGGGGTGGGGTACTTTTAAATGTTAGAGGGGTGATATTTTTGTTAATACTTGTATATTAATATAAAATGAATGTTAAATTCATGTCATATTGATTGAAAAGTAAATATTAAGGAATAATATATATTTTTTTAATCATCATAATTTCATGAACCCATTTAAGGAAAAAAATTTATGATTTTTCGTAACCTTATCCATTAATTTATCCATTTTACATTATTTTAGTTGTTGTTGTGATAACTAACATTTACAAAAGTAACTTATTTTTTTCCTAGAAATGAAATAAAACATTTTATGTAATTTAAACCCATTGATTCCAAATAAGGAGTCTATTTTATAATTTTAATTATCTAAAAGTGTTAAAAATTAATTCTAAAATAATAAATGTGCAACACAAAAACACATTTTTTTTAAAAATACTTTATAAAAAATAAAAATTAATTTAAACTAATGATTATGAATATTTATTAGTGAATGTATAAAAAATATAGAGTTATGTTGGATTGGTATATAAAAGAACTTATTTCAAGTATCACATATCATGTTTGTTATGTTTCTAATTAATTTAATGATTTATGTTTGTAAATTTGTTTTTTAATACATTTTACAAATTGCTTATGGGTTGATCTACCATCACCATGTACAATAATCTTAAATGATCTATCATTAGTTGGAATAAGATTCCACTATGTGATACCATTACTATAAAAGGATATATATAGTTCAACACTATGACTTTCAAGATCCAACTTCAGGTTGTGCTACCATCGATAGGATCTACCACCACTAACAAGATCATCTTCCAATAGAAGCTTCTATAATCTGGAAATACTGTCATAATTTCCATAGTGATACTAAAATGTTGATACAAATTAATATATCTATGAACACAGAAAGGAAACTACTACCACATATATAAGATACCTCTACCTCTTGACTATGATATCACTAGGATTTACCATCCAAAACCAAGATCTATTCTCAAAGAATCTTCCATCAAGATCTACCACAAGAGTTTTTTATTACTAGGGATCTACCATAGATATCTAGAATTAATTTAAAAATTAATTCTCTAATATATATATCATTAATTTAATTCTAAACAAAAACTTTTGGATTTATGGATTATTGTTTATCAATAACTGCATAGTTATCCTAATGAAAAAGTATGTCCTTTCCAAGTCTTTCTCTCAGCATGAGGATCCATGTTAATTTTTTTTCAAATAGATAATTATAATTTTGGGGAGGGTAAAAATTAATAATAGATTATTCATACATGCATGAGTCACATTAATGAGCATAAATATAAACTCACATCCATTAGAAAAATAATTTCATTGATACATATGCATTGAATAACACTAGATAATTGGATAATAGATAGAAATGGGATTTTATAGACACCCATAACAATATATTTATTGTATTTTATATTAAATAATGGTTCAGTAATTATATAGAAGTATTAATAGACTCCTAGAAAATTGAATGTATTTGGATTGAGAAACACTACATTTTCTCATATATCAATTCATTCTATTCTTATTTTATCTTACTTTTGAATTTTTTTTCTTTACTTACTCAATTTATCTAAAAAATGATGTATCATACACTAAACTAGAAATATTTCGACACTCTCACTCAATTGTTTTAATTTGTATCCCCACATGCAATTATGGTACTAGTAATGTGTGATTTGGAACATTTTTATCTATCCTCTAACTATGGAATATGCATTGTTCCGAGAAAACTTAGTGTAATGTGTTTTTAACATCTAATTCAGGTTATGACTAAATTTATTTTAAAATAAACTACTTGGAAGAGGGTGATTTTCCAAGGGGAAGGAATTAAGTCTTTAATAGAGAATAAATCATTTGATTATGTTTCATTATAAATTATTTTATGCACTTTTATTTATTTTTTTAAATTAAACTAGTTTAAGTATTATAACTTTTGGAAAAATTTAATTTACTCTGATAGTTATCTAAAAATTGTGTTTTATATACAATTTTATATGTGAGTAAAATAGTTTTTAATATTAAAATACTTCTAAAATTATTTTAACTCATTTTTAATTGATTTTTTAGAAGCTTTTCCAAATATCAAATTATATAATTTTATTGTTTTTTTTCAATGGGTTGTTTTTATTAAATTAGAGGATATGCGTGTATAAATATTTTTTTAACAGTATTTTTTTTGGAAAATATATTAACCCCACATTTTATTTTTCAAATAAGACTAATATTTAGTATCTTATATTATTCAAAAATACTTTTTACTCTGATCTAGTTTTTAAAAAAATTACGCAATTTGGGATTTATCTAAATTTATATTTTTTACGTATAATTATACACTTGAGAAAATACCACAAATAAGACTCCTTATTTTCTAAATCCTATCTATTTACCTCCAAATCCATTTTTTGTGTTTTTTAAATACACTTTTAAAGGTTAAGTGTGAGCCTTAAAAAAAATACAAAAAAATATACAGACGAAGTAGATAAGTTTTAAACTAAAAATACTATAAAAACTGAAAACATCACAACCTTCCAATATAAAAGAATATTTTAAATTAAAAAACCAGTAAAATATAACCACCTACCCTATTTCCTTCATTAAAATCCATCCAAAAGTATAGCATTCAAATATCTATAAACAAAACAAACTATGCTTTGAAAATTGCACCACGAAAACATCGGACCATAAAAACCATTATCAACAGCAACAAGATGCAGACTGAGAAACCCAAACCCTCACCTATATTTAATCTTTAAAATTAATCATTGACACTCTAGCACAATAAAAAATGGGATAAAAACACCACTAGTGAATCTTCTCACCAGCAACTGGAAAACCAGAGTAACCACTATCGTCACCGTTGAGATAGACCAAGCCAAACATCAAAAGAACCACTACCCAGAAGTAGAAAATTAAAAAAAATGGAAAAAGGAGAAGCATCCAACACCAGTAGAACCTCCAAGATTCCAAAAACCATTTGAATCATACCACCTAAAATTTAGAATGAACCATCACACCAAACCGACCTGGAATGGGAGATGAACCATGAAAAAAGGGAAGAGTTGAGAAAATGTAGAACATGCCGACCACCGTCATCAATGCCAGAACTGCCATCATCACCACTATCACCAAATACCACACCATTTTGAATCCAGCATCGAGATAGACCACATTTTCATCACACCAAAGAAGCAATAAATGACAAAAATCAAGATCTACAAAAAACTATTGAATGAAAGCAGAGTTCCTGGGACACCAGTGTGACTCAACCAGCACCTTCAAAACCTCCCTAAGTAGACCAGCACACTAGAAAAAAAATGGGTTCATAAACATAGTAACTATGAAGATAGATATAAGGAAGAGAAAAGGGTGTTTCAACAGGGATCCTATTTCAATGGAAAAGAGAAACAAGAATGTTTCACAGGGGAAAACAGGAAAAAGGGGGAAAACAAAGTAGATAATAAAAGAAGTAAAGAGTGGAGAGAGGATATAATGAGGAAATGGGGAAGGTGAGATAGTGACGGAAGAGGAACACATGCATCCCCATTCTAAATCACCACTAAAGGAAACCCTAAAGTGAGAGGTAAGGGATTCATCTTATTTTAAATAAACTAACTTTGCTCAATCAAGGTCTAAAATGAAAATTAATATAAAGAGCATGGTTTTTGATTTTTTGACTATTATTTAGGATAAATAAGAGATAATTAAATCTCATAGAAACTATTTGATTGATTTTAAAAAAGGATACCTATAATTTTAATTTTAATTTTGTGAATTATGTATATTATGCTTTAGGTGAGGATGAATTTAATTGAATATTTTTAAGTTTTAATAATTTTAAAATATGGGATAAAATGATAGTTTCTCATGAAGTAACTTCTAATGTTGAAGAAATCCATTTGAATACTTATAATTTTATATATGATACGTTTTAGATGATCCCTGATGAATCACTTCTTGGAATGTATCTTAGGATCAATGAAATATTCAACACAATAAATTCCCTAGGAAAGAAAATTGTTGAAAAAGGAAATGTAATGAGTATTTTGATATATATACCTTGCATATAGAGATGAACCTATATTTCCATCAGATAATTATGTGATATTAGTATGTTACTTGTAATGAAACTCATTTGAATTATCATTATGTATGAAGAATACTTTCAATAAAATAACTAAGATGTCCAACCCAAAAGAATGTTAGTATTATTTAATACATTTAACTCAAAACATAAATGATAATATCAATGTTGATAGTTCAAGTGAAGATGAATCACCATCTGATAATGGTGAGGAAATGGATAACCTAGCCATAAATTTCAATAGAATATATAGAAATAAGAAATTTCCCAATAAATCAAATTACATAGAAAAGTATAACAAAGAAAATAATTTGATAAAATAGTTTTAAAAAAAAGACTCCACAAATTAGATAACCTTTTATGAGTGCAAACAAAAATGAACTAATAAATAAGACTATCGAAAAATGAAATATAATAACTATTATGGGTAAAAGGTAGAAAATACAAAATGGTTTCGAACACAACATGGGGTGCTTCTAAGGATAACTCAAGTGACTCAGATTCAAGTCGATATGAGGGAAGTGATCAACCAAATATGTGTTTTATGGGAAAAACATCAAAGGTATAAATTATTTTTTCTCGTCCTCCAACTCAAATTTCAAACCATTCTTAAAATGAAAATGATCAATAAAATATGTGTAGTGATGATTTATTTAAGTATCATAATCTTTTATAAGAGACATTTAATGAATTCATGGAGAATGAAAAAGTTTAAATAAAGATCATGCCATGTCTAATCACATTAAAAATAAAATTTTTATATAAAAAGATAACAATCTCGACTGATAAAAGAAAATGATGAGCCCAAATTATCTAATGAGAATATAAAGAAATATATATATATATATATTCTCTAGTAGTTGAGAAATTCTCAACAATGTTATAGAAATGTAAAACACACCTAAATACAGTACTTGACTTGGTTATCAACCTAGGAAGAGAAGGATTTATAAAAATAATTTTTTACCATGTTCTAGTTCCAAAAACATTGCAAACACATATTTTTATTATGAAAAAGGTTGAATTTTTATTTCTGAAAGTCTAATGAATGCTCATTGGAAACGAGTAAAGTAATTATAGATTCGAGATCTATAATTACTAATATTTCAATACTGGAAAAAATATGGGTACCAAAATCTTTTTTTGTTTAACATTATAATAGGAAACATATTGAAAGTGTATCAGTAAGAACTTTTGGTATTTAGAAATTGGGTGTTATAGACCCATGAATGGGGACTAATCATGTTACAATAGAATAATCAAAATTTATTGTGTACACGTCTCTTTTGGGGAAAATTCCAAAGGAAAATATTATTGGGCTAGATCAAATTAGTTCTTTTAGTACTGTTTAAAATTTTAATTTACTATTTATAAATTTATCAAAATATAATTTGAATATAATTTAAATTTTTTTTATGATGGTTATCATTTTATGTTTTAAAACAATTCTTACAAATTATTTCATGCCAAACATTAGTTATTTTTTACATCATTATGAAGTGATCATTTATATACTATTGATCAAAATTCAATATTTTCTCAAACAAATCTTGTTTTTTCCATTAACAATGAATCTTGGATTAATCATAGGAGACCACACCATTTCATAATAAAATCTATTAAAAGGATAATTAGTAAAGGGTTAGTTAAAGATATACCTAAAATATACTTCCCAATAGAAAAAGTTTGTAACACATGTCCAAAGAGATAGCATCACAAAATATATTTGTAACTAATTAATGAAGAGTGAACTTCCTAACTTTTAGGTTTTCTCAACAATGTTTTTTTACTATCTATAGTTTCTAGTAGTTTAGTAAAAAAATATTATTATGTTATAGTTATATATTATTCAATATATACATGGGTTTTTTCCATTTTCATAAAAGAAAAGTGCTTTCCTTTTTCCCTAAATAGTCTAAATCTATAAAATATATTAGTGGACATTGAATTAAGACTTTAAGAAGTCATCATGGTCATGAGTTTTAAAATATATAGTTTGAATGATTATACTAACAACATGGATATAGTATCAATTTTTCTTATCTTAGGACCCAAAGTCAGAATGGTGTAGTAGAATGAATAAAAAGAACACTTCATGAAATTTCTTAGACCATGATCAACTAGTAAGATTTATAGTTTTATTTTTAAGAATTCAAAATGAATAAAAATTTATATATAATTAATAGAGATATAATTATACCACTTTTAATGAAGGTGAATTTTGAATTATAGAATGGTAGAACATAGAAAATTAATTACATACGAGGTTTTGGTTTAAATTATTTATTCTTAATACAAAAGAGAATATAGACATGCTTTCATCCAAAAGTGATTAAGAAATTTTACTTGGATATTAAACAAATATTAAATCATACTTTGTATTTAATGAATGGACTAATATTTTGGAAGAAGTTTTATATATCATGTTTGACGATGCATATCCATATGATCCTAAGAAGACATTAGATAATTTGGAGGATGTTCATTCCAATATGGATAACAATTATAAACCTAGATGAAATTATGCAAGACCTCTTGTATAAAAATCACTCATATCTGAGGAAAATTTTGAACCCTAATTTAAAGAAAAAAATAATGTTTCAAATACCAATATCCCTAAAGATGTTTGGACAATTTGATATCATCCCTTAGATACTGTTTTTGGTGATATTGATAGAGAAACTATGAAAAGTGTTTAAATTTGAAACCAAGTTGATCATAAAGCTTTCTTATCACTACTTGAACTGAAGAGAAGCACATATGAAATTGTGGACGAATTTAGGGTTATGGAAAAGAATGAATAATATAATTAGTTAAAAGGAAATAGAGTTTGGGAACTACCTTAAATACCCAAGGAATACCTAAATATTGGCCCTAAATTCGTTTTTACAAACAAGGGTGACGAATCTGGAAGTATTATTTGATATAAATCAATACTAGTTATATATAAATATTATCAATAAAAAGGTATTGACTAAGTGGAAACATTTTCTCCAGATTCTAGAATTGATGACATCAGAATGAGTTTTTCCAATGCAATACTTTAGGATTTCAAATTTTATCAAATGGTTTTCCAGAGTGAATTCTTGAATGGATATATAAGTGAATATGTATTTTGAGAAAAACCCCATATATTTCAAAACCCTCACTTTCCAAATCATGTTATCAAATTAGAAAAAGATTCATAGGATTTGAAAAAATCTCATATATATTAGAATGATAGGCTATGTTTTTTATTTAAATACATATTACTATAGGTAGATCTAACCCTACTTTCATTATTAAATTAATTTCTAATGTTATTTTAATAGTATAAATATATTTTAATGATATAATTTCTTGATCTAGAATAAATCATCTATGTATTTGTTTTTAAAAAATTATGCAAATGGAATTTTAAAAGTGTTTAATCGCTGAGTTAAAATAATAAATTGGTTTTCATATTTCTCAAAATATGGAAGGAATTATTTTAAATAAAACCAAATTCACTAAATATCCTATAAAACATTTTGGTATAAATATTATTATCGGTAGTGATACTCCAGTGTGTACAACAAAAACTATATCTTTATAAAACTTGGAAACCAATTGATTAATCCACTTATAGAGGTATCATTTGAAGCATACTATATATAACTTATAGTCAACCTATTATAATGTTTAGAGTGTTCATGTGTTCTTGATAATAATTACATCTGAACGAGTCACTTTTACCTGATGTCAAAAAAATTAAATACCTTAATATTCCAACCAATTTGCGGTCATTTTACACTAAAGGGAAATAATTTGATCTTGTTAGTTATTTAGATTATGTTTTATATGGTTATAAGTTTGAAAAAAATGAACTTTTCCAACATGTTGATTTTTGGGAAAATATCTAGTTTCAAGGTGTAGTAAGGAAATAAAATCTGTTACATTATCCACCACTAAAGTTTAGTACATAGATCTAGGTAGTATCTTTGTGTAGATTCTGTGTATGAAACACACTTTTCTGGACTATAGATATAAATTTCAACATGTACTTATAATTTATGATAAAAAAAGTTTTATAAACATTTCTGAGAATCATGTGTCTCACTCTTGACTAAAACATATTGATATAAGACAATAATTTTAAGAGGTGATTTTAAAAATAGAGATATAACTCTTGAATTCATTATAACTGAACATATCCCGGCTTATATATTCACAAATCCTTTGAATATTTATAGAATGAGAAATGTTAGAAATTAAAATGGAATGATATGATTTCATTATTATATTATATGTAAATTTATTTATTTATTGTATTGAAAAATTATAATATCAATATTATCATGATGATTGATCCTGAGTCATGATACCATGATGATTGATAGTGAGACATTATACTATTTTGATTGACTATGACTAATGATTTTGTGATGATCAACCATGAGTTATACTACCATTCTGATCAAATATCATTTATGCATCCATTAAATGGTATTTAGGTATATGATCTACCATTATCCATGTACTTTTCCATTCTACCATTTCATAATACCATTAGAATGATACTGAAGAACCTACTGTTATGTTTCTATCATCCCTAATTCCATGATTTCTATTGTTTTTAAATTAAAATATAATATTCCTTAATTTTTATCATTTTTATTATAATTTTTCGATTTTTTGTTTTTAAATCCACAAATGATAAAATTACAAGAAATTTGAGTCTGAATTGAAAATCATATCTCTCTCACACCTCTTTTGAAACCATTTCTATTCTCCCTCAACCCGTGAACTTCTATATTTAACCTTCAATATTCATACCCACTATAAAAATCATGTGAGTGAATTTTCATGGCGTTTCACCTAATGAGTTTTATCCTTCAAAGAAATTATGAAGAGAATTTTGTTAGCCTATAGAATCAAAGAATACACAACCCATATCTAATTTTCTTCACTAATAATAAAAATGATGTTTTGTGGTTACCTTTGGGAAATTCACTTATTTGGAATGTGATCTAAGACTATGGATGGGTTGAATGGTTCTCAATGAATGATATACCATTATACGCGAGTATGATTCATGATTTCTATCAATGTAAACAATATCATTTTGGTGAAGGGAAAGATATTATAAAAAGAGTGATAGATGGATATGAGATTTTTTTCCCTTCAATAAAATGATATATATTTCTAAGGGTTATTCACAAAGGTGTTCATGGGGATTATCAATGATTATTTTCTATCAATAATGAGAACTTCATGATCAAATATGTTTTTATTTTGTTAAAATAAAATGAAAATGTCATAAGGCCTATGATAGTGTAACTTGGTAGAGAATACATACTTAAGTATAAAGTCATTCAGAACGTGTTGTAATCTGAGAGAGGGGATTTCAGAATATTATGGTGGTAGGAAACTTTCTTCATATTTCTTATCAAAATAGGAGACAAGATTAATTTTTTTTTATTTAATGGTGAATATGATATAATTATAAAATCTTTCCTCATGATATAATTCCCATAACTTCTTGGAGATCATATATGCTCTCTTAGATGACAATGGACTTATCCATATTTGATAAGAATCATTTTCAAATAAAATTTTTTCCTCTTAAGTCAAGTAACCCACAAAATCATGAGAGTGAACTGGATACCAAGGGTAAAAAAGTGGGTGTTGGATAATGACAAACCATATGAAAATTTTAATTCAATAGAGAATAAATCTATACCAAGTGATTTTTGACCCTAGATTAGAGATAGATGTGGTAGTAGAGAATTGATTAGATAAATATGTTGAGGATGAGGGTGACAAAAATATAGATTTAGATTAGTGTATGTTTTTTTTAACTATTTTTGTTGAAGATGTAAGTGATAGAGATTTTATAAAAATATTCAATGTATCTAATGGATCTTCATGTGCTCATCATTCTATTACTATGACATAAATCTTGTTAAATTATTATGATTAAATAGAATAGAGTAAAGTATATAATGGTACTTAGGTTAATAGAATCATATTTATAGATTTATGTTGATGAGGTTTTTCTTTATGATTATTTGGATTATCATGCTAATAGTAGAGATGAGGATGAGCAGTATCACCTCTATCAGACTATCACTTAATCTAATAGGTCTTATAGTTGAGAGTGGAAGGGAATATCCCCATATTATATAGTAAGGAATAAATCTAGAGATATATAGGAACCAATTAATACATATTTTAAGGTTTATCTAAGCCATTTTGAGCCAATTTCTTCAGATAGAGATGAGTACGATGCACTATATAAGTCAGATAAGTCACAAGGATCTTACATGTTTAGATTATCTTATAATGATTCTATTGATGATGAAGGAAATTGTGATGATGGTGATGTTCATAAAAGGCCACCATAGAATGTTAGACCTTCCATCTCAGTTTCTCTATGAAATCCTAATGGATACCTTATAGAGATGATTGATCAGAAAGATATTTTAGAATCATTTTATTACGAGTAACCTATATTAGAGACTGTATATAAGGATATTTCCTTGCCTATCCAGGATAAAACTTCCCTACCTCCTCAAATCCTACTTATTCCATCTATCTAACTCAAACCAGTCACAATGACTTTATAATATATCTCCTATCAAATATTTTTGGGATGTTGTAGTCCTTCCAAGTTCATGAAGCAAATCCTTTTGAAGTTGAAACCAATATGATTCTTTATTTATTAATTTCTCATATTCAACCAAAAAAGATATTAAAAATGGGAAATATATAAATTAAGTTTAAGAGTCTAGTAAAATAGTTGTAATTGCTTCAATATTATATGGAGTACCTATGTTCTATATGCATGAGGAGATAACAATCAATTTTTGAGAGGCCGAAGTCTTTCTATATTGTTGGACCATCTTTTTCCAAAGCTTCACCTCCTAATTCTCCATCTTCAATATGTGCTGATTTGATTTGATCCATAGTGAGAGATGAGATTCAAGTTGTGATTGGTGATTTCTCTATTTATCTTTATGATATGATTCTCTAGATTAAGTCTCATGATGAGAACATTTACAAGTTGGTTAGAATGTTCTTAAATGAGGCCAGATGTGATTGAGAAACTTTCACTAAAGTTGGTATGTACAATCTCTCAAGGATTTATATCATACATGAGCCTAAAAACCTTTTTTATTTCATAGTTAACAATTAACAAATGTCTCCTGTGACTTGGGAATTCAAGGAATAAGAAACCTAATTTAAGTATTTGTATCCCCAGCTCAAGTCTTTTATGGAAGAGAAGGTGTAATTGTTTAATGCTGTTGTGTATGCTTGACATGTGATTACTCGGTTTGTATTATTGATGTAACTAATTTATTATACCACTGAGAATATTTTCATTTCATATCCATTGATACATAGGACTACTTCCCTTTATACACATTTATTAGCCCCACAACATTCATCCTCTATATCATTTATTCCATTTGGACTTTCACAGATTAATTTTATTAGATATCTCGAACCTATTGTGTTTTTTCAACCCGTACCTCCTTCACACCTTTCCACTCATATTTCTAGAAAAGTAAAGTACCCATGGGATCTTACCTTTATTCAGATAAGGATTCTTCATGAGACTCAGAATTAGCTTTGACAAGTCTTGTATATTTTTTATATTGCTTTTTTTATGTAACTTTATAATTGTGTTGTTAAATAAAAATTATATCTATATTCATTTTATGTCTCTTATTTATTTTAATCATACTTCCATCATTTTTATAATATAAAAAGGGGGAGTAAACATGTGTCATACTTTTATTCATGAATGAATAACTATGCATTCTATAAGGACATTTATTAATAAATCATATTTTATTCATTTTTCTCATCCATTATTTATTATATACATCTATTAAAATTATTTTGTATATCCTTGAATTCCATGATTTTTTATCACAAAAAGCAGGATATTATTGGATTATTCTTAGAAATCATTATTTTATTGAAAAAAATAAGGTTTTTTATATTTATATGGAATTTAATGTTTTTTATAGTAAATTAATTTTTGACTAAACAGTTAAAAATGGATTAGTATTTATCTATTGTTTTCATCTACTCTTAGGTCAACTGAGAAACAAGTAGTTGAAAAAGATACCATCCATTCAAAAATTTACCACTAGTTCAATTCTATGATGGCTAGCATATACCATCAGGTAATGTTATATTTGAGTAGAGATACCACCACTAACAAGTACATCTACCATCAAGAAGTTTCTACCATCATTCGATTATACCGTTTGTTCAATAGTGATACAACCTAATGTTGCTACTTTTTGGTAAAAATAATTCCAACATAAATTGACCCCTACTATCCAGAAAATCTACTACTAAGTAATTCTACAAATAAACTATGCTACCTCTCTGAGATACTATAATAATCCAACATATACCATTAAATCATCAATCACAAAGATCTAAATCCAGTGTTTTCTATTGCCATAGAGCCCCCATAGCTTTCCATAATTAAGTTAATAATTAATTCCAAAATGGTTATTTTATATAATTAAATATAAAAATTATAATATAGATTTAAAATTGATTATTCTTAAACTACTCTAGAACTGTCTTAAAGACAATACCAGGACTTTCTTGATATATCATTTAGTATGATGATCCCACTTATTCTGTTATTTTTATACAATGGATAATTTTACTTACACGATGGATATAAATTCAGAATATCTCTCTCAAGTGAACATGAGACATGAGAATTGGAACCCATTTATACTCACATGTTCTTGAACAAAAATAATATTGATACATATGTGTGGAAGAACATAGGACAATTGGATGATTGGGAAAAAAGAGATTTTTATTACTTCAATGACTCTATTTTTTCAGTATTCTCTATAAAGTCATGATTGAACCTTGAAAAAGAATAATTCATAGACTCTGGGAAAATTAAACCTATTAGGATTGAGCAACACTACATTTTCTCATCTCTCATTTATTTCTATTTCAAGGAGTGTTTACTTTTGGCTTGTGTTATTTTTTACTCTGTTTATCTATAAAATAGAGTATCCTACTCTAAAATGGATATTTCTCAACACTCTCTCATAATTATTTTGATTTTTATTCCAAAATATAACTTTTTAAGAGGTAAAGTGTGACATGGATCCTTTTTATCCAACATATAACAATGGAAGAGTATTTATGCCTAGACATCCTAGAGTCATATTCTTTATAAAACCTGATCCATGTTGTGGATCAATTTATTTTTTAATTAAATTTTGGGAAGTGAGTGATTTCCATGTGGAAGAGATTAAGTCTATGCTTGAAACTGAACCATTTTTCTAATTTCTATGATGATTTATTTTATGCACTTTACTTGTTTTGTTTTCATTATTTTAAATTAAAATAAAATCTATTTCTAAATTATTAAACAAAACATTAATGTTATTGTAATTTTTTTTATTTTTAATATATAGTGTCTGATATGATTAAATTAGTTTCAAATTTTAAAATATTTTCAAATTAATTTTAATGGAGTTTTGAGCAATATTTTTGGAAGATTTTCCAATGATCAAATTATATTATTTTTATATTTTTGTGAACTAGTTGTTATTATTAAATTATGGGATATATGTTAAAAAATTATTTTAAGAAAAATTTTCTTTGAAACACAATTAACCCCCTCATGAGGTGTCCACAAAAAAACTAGTTATTTAAATTTAATAACTAGATAAAATAAAATGGAATCATGAGAATTTTTCACTAATGTAAAAGAACTAAAAATATTTTTTATTATCCTAAAATATCACTTAGATTTCAATATTTCAAAAATAGGCAACCAAATTAAACATACTATTTTTAAATGAATTATATATGACAAAATATTTATGATATTTTTTAAATGTGTATTTTTCTTATATTCACAAAAAAATCAATATTTTCAAAAAAATAAAAAAAACATTATGATAAATCTAAAATGATGGTATATAGAATAATGTTAACTTTATATAATTAAATTCCTAAAATTTAAAGTTTAGTTTTTAAATAAAAACATATAATACATGAAAAAATGAGATATTCAAAGTAAAAAATATTTCATTTTCAAATAAAAATTCACATTAATTTTTCAAACATTCATAATTTTTTTTGTAAAAATACCATAATATATATATATATATTCATATAATTAGGTTCATTAATCTCTCTAATAATTAACTTCTTCTTTAGATAGATCAAACTATTAAAAAATGTTAAGAATGTATATATACACGTTAAATACAATATCTTTCCACAAGGAAAACACAATATATTTAAATATATAATTGTTATTTAGTGGATTACATTTCCTCTATTGGGACATTATATATATATATATAATTTTAAAATATATAGATTTATTTTCATGAATATTTAATAACCATAAAAGTTATATATTATTAAAAACACATGGATTTTCATGTTCACCATATTTATAAAAATTGAATATTTAAAATAATACGTTGATTTTTGATGGGAAGGGTTTTATGAAGTCTAAATATTGATTAAAATGGTTTAAAAATTCATTTCATAAGGTCTATGAGGACATTAAATATATATATATATATATATATATATTAAAGTTGTATTAATAATGGAACATTGAAATGAAATAATGGAAAAGATAATAAATGTAGAGTTTAAGATAAAAGAAATATATATAAGTGGGAATAAATAAAATTTATTTTTATTAAACGTGGTTAAGGAAAAACAAATAAATAATAGAAATATATCCTCTATTTTTAAAAATATATAATATGACATCATAATTTTTTAAAATAGGATACATATTTATCTTACAAAATAATAAAAGTAAACATTTTTTGAATAAAATAACATGATATGAAAATAAAATTTACCAAAAGAATATGGGAAGAAATATTTTGATAAAGAGAATTAAATAATATATTAATCATAAAATTCAATGGTAAAAAATGAAATTTTTGACCCAAAAAAATAAATTTAGAATATAATTCCCTTTCAAATTAGGAGAATGAAATGAAAAAATCAAAAAAGGAAAAAATGAATATAATATAATCTTATATTGGAATATGCCAATATTATAAGAATATTAGTGAACTAGGTCATTACGATTTGTGAAATTCCAAGTTAAATTGAATTTTGGGATTTCCCCCCTTTTAGAGATTTAGTTATGTTTTATTTTGCATGTTAGTGAGGGTGCATAGTGTAAAAACCAGTTACCATTATTCAATTTTAGACTTGTGTAAGCATAAAATTAATTACTCTTACATAGTGGGTGGATAGGGGCTTTTCTGACAGACTATATACCACACTATAATGACTTTTTTCAGGGTTTATCTATGGAAATAGAGGAAGTGGGTTATAGTAAAGAGGGGGATGAACTCCCATGGACTTTTTGTGTGCACTTTTAAGATTTTTTTGGTATCGTAGTTGGGTTCTTATTTGGAACCATCATGTTTTTTCAGATTGTGTTAAGAAGTAAAGATGGAGGATCCATCCATGTGTCCCATATCTCTTCTCTTTTATGTCTCTTCAATTTCGGTAATTTAAAATGATTTCTTCATAATTTTTTTGGTTATTTCCCACCTATGATCTCTCTTATTCATCTTCCTTTCATTTCATTTGTGATTTATCTTTTTGATTATGGTCATGTATAGCCAATTTCACCAATGAATGGTGGATTCATCTTTATTTAGAGGGATTGGGTGTGCAGGATGTAGGTAAAGTTCTATAATATTAGGTTTAGGACATCATATATTTTAAGGTATATATCTCCATGTTCTAATTCTGGTTTTTGGTGATTTCAGTTGAATTTTCCATTGGATTGGGTCTTATATTTTGTATTATTGATCAGATTTAAGAGTTTGTTCCATAACTATTACACCATCTGGTGATTTTGGATTTGACTATTCAATTGAGGGATTTTTTATTTTGGAATTTTGTTTATTAATTTAATGTTTTTTGTGGTTCAAATAGATACTTATGGAACCAGAGAAGGATTTTGTGGGAATATGATCTCCTTCAGGTCTTTGGTTGAGGTAGGAGGATATATGCATAAAATTTTAAATATATACCCATAATTTGGTTCTAATATTTAAACCACATTTTGACCCCATAAAGGTTATGATATAAGTAATTATTAATCCTCATCAAATGGTAGTGGTTTCAATTATAGTTTCCATTTCATTTATAAAAATGAATTTCACATCATGAGATTTCAAATACTTTCCTAAAAAGATTAGGGTTCATTAAAAATGTTTTCATTTACTTTTTGAAAAGACAAATAATTATTTCTTTAAATGGTTTCCACCTAATAGTGGGCCATGTTTCATTAAGGATTCCAAATTCCATGGTCATATTTTTATATTTATTTATGATTACCCTTGTAATTGATCATCCATGTTGCTTCTGACGCTTTCGTCGGGGCACACGCATTCGTCTGTGGAGGACGCAAAGTTGTTGCCCTGCATTGTCACTTTCTAATAGAGGGCATCATCCATCGTTTATTATGGGACATTTTCTCCTTGATCAAAACATAATGATGGGATGTTGGTTCTTATTTCTATGTATTCCTCCTCAGAACTCGTCACCTAGTCCAATTCACCCTTATAGACAAAAACATAGTTCGTGATACTCTTCCCAGTGTCATGTCTCATTGGAAGCTAGTTAATTACACTACTTCTATCGGGATATTCAAAGGGGTATGGTCAGGGCAGCAACCTTCGGTCGGGGGAGTAGTCACGTTGGACATCATTGGCCTATCTGGATGTTGGAACACTAGCGCGTATGGGTTTCTTCCCCTTATTATAAGGATTCTCGAGGGTGTGGAAGCCCAAGGAATCCCAAGTCAAATTTAGATAATTATATGCCATAGGCATGTATCTTCATTTTTTCCTTAGCTTCCTATATTTAGCACAAGGTATGTCGTAGGTTTAACGTCTAGCGGAGATGGATCGAACTGATCAGAACATTGTCTAGAGTGGATCAAATGGGTGTGACCCCTGGAGGAAACATTTATTCTAGGAGTTGAATTGGCATGGTATCACCGATTTCTGGCGGCCCTGGTAAGAATCATAATGGATGATGGATGGTTAAATAAAGTGGATGGAGAATGATATGGAGTCGACTTGAGGGTGATAGTGATGTTGGGCCTGAGCCTTGAAGAGACCTCCTACGTATCCCCGTGGTAGGGAATCAAAGTCTGCGTAGTTTATGAAGCGATGGGACACCTAAGGAGGAAAACTGTATGGATGGGACCTGAAAGAAGTGGAACCTCCAGGTTGGGGAATGAAATTGGGGTGCATGTGAAGGATAATGACCTGATGACATGTTGAGGCTTATGCGTGATTAGCAGCCTGAGAGTTGGTCTGACGTCACTGGGACGGACCAGTGATATGGGTCACAATAGAATGGAAAATAGCGTCTTATCGCTGGGCTCAAATTGACAATGGGTTACCGTTGACATGGACTCACAATGGCTTACCGTTGCATGACACCCACAATAGCTTACCATTGGGTATGGGATCTTGACGGCTTACCGGTGGATGGGGTCACAATGGCTTACTGCTAGATTGGGTACCAATGGCTTACCGCTGGATGGGGTCACAACGACATACCACTGGATGGGGTCACAATGGCTTACCACTGGATGGGGTCAGAATGGCTTACCGCTGGATGTGGTTACAACGACTTACCACTGGATGGAGTCACAACGGCTTACCACTGGATGGGTTTGAACCTCATGGAGGCTTCCTACATACCTTGTCTAGGAGACAAGGATCAAAGACCACATAGTTCGGGATGGTGGATCTAGTTTAACATCATGCAGGATGAAAAGGGGGAATACAATTTAAAGTCATGCGGGCCAAATGTGGTCCGACGTAAAGGGGGTCAGAACCAGTGTTTTTTGGGCTTGAACCTCTAGGAGGATTCCTACAGACCTTTCCATGGCAAGGATCAAAGCCCATGTAGTTCAGGAGGGGTTTGGGAACTGATGTGCAGATGGTAGATCCAACGAGTGTTGGGTTTGGACCCTAGGGAGGCTTCCTACGTACCTTGCCTTGGCAAGGATCAAAGTCCCTGTAGTTCCAGAGAGGTGTGGGAACCGATGTGAAGATGGTCGGGGCAAACGAGTGTTGGGATTGAACCTCAGTGAGGCTTCCTACGTGACTTTCCTTGTAAAGGATCAAATTCCACGTTGATGGGATGAGAGTGGGGCATACACTCTATGATTCCTAGGGCATAAGTCATGGTCGGTGATTTCTCTAAGCCCATGTGAGTCATGCTTGGTATGAGAAACAAGAGAAAGAAAATAAATTAAGATCACGTCATGGATGGTGCGTCTGTGGGAAGTGGAATGGGGGCTTACACGTGGTTAGCGGCCCAAAAGGGAAACAAGGGGCTTATTTGTGGTTCATAGACCAGGGGAATGGAGACAAGGACTTACTCTAGGGTGGATGTATGGTGGTGACAAAGCCCAATGAGAGAGGGATTTGGCACTGAAGAAAGGAGGGATCTGGTGCTCATCCCCCCTCTCTGGTCATTGGGACCATAGAATAAAGGAGAAGCTAGAATTATACCTCCCGCAAGAAAGTCTAGGGGCTTAAACCAAGGTGGTTTCCCTTCCCCCATGGACAAACGCTGCTCCAATGAAGAGGAACTCATTCCATGTGAGGAATGATTTCACTCCCATGGAGACCAGTGGTCGTGCCGAATGTCCAAGGTGGGGCACCCCACATATGATTAATGGGGAGATGTTATAGTTTAATGTCATGTGTTGAGGATGATGGTGCTTAGAAGTTTAACGTCCTCTAGCTCGGATGAGGAGGGAGCACTTCGCACCCCTAGGACTAACATAACTGATACCTCCTGCCCCTTGTAGAAGGGAAGGCATCAACAATTCTGTGGAGATGGGGTGTTGTGGAGAGATCCATTGAGAGGTATACGTTAGCGTGGCTATGTAAACAAGCAATATATATTATCGTTCTTATGTGAAGAAGCATGAGGCAAAGCAATGCAACAGAAAGCACCAACCAATGGACTTTGAAATCACTTCGTACGAACTTGAAGAGCCTTATGGAAAGAGATTACGTGATGCAGGTGTGGTGCGAATAAGAGGGGCTCATACCTGGTGCCTTGACGAGAGGACGACATATGGAGCGCACACAAGAGAATAGGTTGTGTGCAAGAAGGAAGGGTTTCATGCAAAATGGAAGGGGATTCACGCAAGAGAGAAGGTCTGTGTGCAAGATGAAAAGGGTTACGGACAAGAGGGCATGGTTGCGCACAAGAGGGCAGGGTTGCACATAAGATGGAAGGGTTGCGCTCAAACCGAAAGGGGATGCATGCAAGAGAGGTCTGACGTAGAGAAAACTTGTGCAAAAACAGGTTCTCTAGCACGCAAATGACTTTGGGAGAAAGGAAATTAAGGAGGATCATGCCCAAGAGGGCCCACCTGAAGGAGGACCCTCGGGGGACCTATCGCGCAAAATCTAATACCTGAAGGCCATGGTGTTTTTTGCGCGGTTGTAGAAGAGGGATTTTTCACGCATAAAAGCATCACTTCATCATTTGTTACCATCTACGAAGGGAGAGGGGTTCATTTTTTTATTTTCTAAGTCCTCAGGGTGGTGCTGAAACAGGTGCAACATGAAAAAAAACATGTTGACGACGAATTGGGCACACAAAGGGGGAGTCATGACCAACCATGTGCTTGACACCACATTGGGCATGCAAAGGGACACTGCATGCTTGACGCCGAATTGGGCGCACAAACAGGATCTGCATGGATGCCCGACCTTGACGTCGTATGGGGCACACAAGATTTTCCGTGTCGGGGGCCGCTTTCATGCAAATTCCAAATCTTGCGTGCATCTACTTCTTGGGTCCCAGAATATTATCTTCCCTTCCTGGGCTCCTTTATTTTCTCGGTATCCTCCTAATGCTGGCCTTCTTTGAATGTGGTCATCAAAAACTTTTCCCCCTCCGAATCGAAGCTAAAGGGGAACCCGAAGGTCAGATTCTGAGGGTACGCCGAAAAATATGGAGTGGTCGGTCGGGGCACGCAAAACCGTATTTTGTGCGCGCAAACTTGTTTCGTGCATGTGGAAGGTGAGTCTGCACCTATAAATGGGTGGAGGCCCCCCATAGGCTAATATTTTTGACTTTTTCTGCACGACAGACGCCTTTCTCTCGTGCAAAAAAATGGTCTCGATCAGTGTGCAAGTTTCTGCAGCCGAACCTGAGTTTTGCATGCCATCCTGCATTTTTCACACAAATCGACATTCTTGCATGCCACTTGATATTTTGAGAGTCTAACTTCATTCATTCACACCAACCACTTAGTATTTCCAAAGTGGTCTCCCAACATACTGATGCTGAGAGGGAGGCCACCGCTGCTGCGAGATGGACTCTGATGGTCACAATCCCTCATATTATTCATGCGAGGAGGGTTGTGTCTGGTAACAATATGTTGTTCGGTATGCATACAAAGGCTCAAAACTATTATTTCATGAGTGATAGCCTGACGCTATGGAACTTTAACCTTCTAGAAGAGGTGATGATTCCTAGTTTTGAGATGGACACACCGCTGTCATGGGTGACGCATGAGGATAGTCTTACACAATTACAAATTACAAACAATAACCATCCAGATAGGGATACGCAAAACACAACCATCTATGTACTAAATCTGAAGACTAGGAAAGTTGTGGGAAGTGATCCGGTTCTTGAGGAATCTCCCGCTATTTATGCATGTACTTTCAGAGGATGCATCACTGATGAGTTGAAGGGTTGGCAGGAATGGGATTTCAGATCCGGTGGGAACTTCACCAATGAATGGGAATGGGCGTAATGTGTATGCCATACATGTGAGGAATTTGAACTAGACCTGTAGTCTATCGGGCTTTTTGAGGCCGCCTAGACATCCTAATTTCATTTCTAATGATAGCAGGACTTGGTAGCAGAGCTATTCAGTCATTGGTCCCCTGATACCAACACCTTCCACCTCCGCCATGTTGACGTGGGAATTAGTCTGTGGGACGTCCTTTATATTGGGGGAATCCCCTTGGAGGGGTATTTGTATGGCGAGTTCCTCCCAACAGGGAATGTATGGGGGGATAGAACATGCACCCAAATCCTATCATGGCACCTCCTGGAGTTGTCTAAGGAGGAGCTAAAAATAAAATATATCTTGAAGTACATACCCTATTTGTAGTGGTTTAGCCTTTTCATGACGCATGACAGAACTGTTAAGATTCCTAGCCAAGGGAAACAATGCTCAAACACATCTCAGAGAGGAAAACCAGTATCATACTTGAGGATTCTAGAGACAGGAGAATACCGGTCATGGGGATTTCGCATTAATGAAGGTTGAGAACCTAATTTTTGATATTCCAGGTTTCATGCTGCGTTCTTGAGTGGGTGGCTATTTCTAGCGTGGGACATGTGGATGGTGGTCCGCCTAGGGATGCTAGTGATGGCTGAGATCATGGAGTTGAAAAACATGGTCATCCTGGTGGTGCTGGTGTTGGCCAGGATGTACAACATTTTGGGGTGTATCTCAAGGGACAACAAGCCCAACAGGATATGCAGACTGTTCTAGATAATTCATGGTTAGGTCGCATCTCACTATGGTGGGTATGACTTCCCAAATTCCATTAGCCCCCTGGTAACAGTATGCTACAATCCCTTTTCAACATCGCAGGAATCCGTCCACTGACACTCAGAGACGAGAGGGTCAAGATCAAGATTGGAAGCCACACCCACTTTGAATTCCACCCATTCCAAACCCTATACGTTCAGATTTTCGATGATATACGGGGTCCATTATAACAGAGGGAATACCTGCAGAGCATTCAGGGTGGTGTACTAGTAGCACGAATTGACGGTAAAATCTTTTGTGAATGGTATGTTCTGACCAGATTTTCTAGGATGTTCGGGTGCATGAAATAGAAGCCGAAGAATATATATATATATAGATGTTCATGAATAACGGAATCCTTGTATTCACCGCTAACTGTGGCTTATGTTCAGGATGACCGGATTGGATGAAGTCATCACTCTTCCCCCTACCGACGTTAATACATGCCTTTCAATAGAGTATGTCGATCACTAGATGAGAACATATCCCAAGGTGATTCTTTGGAAGTGCATCCGGAAAGTCAAGGCAGCTAGTGCAGACCCCAAAGAGCAGGGAGTTAGACAAGGTGTCATGGGAGAGGTGAGGCAAATAATGGGCTGGGTGGCTAGCAAGGCACAAGCCAACACTTCATCGACAGGAGCAAAACAAACCGAGAACATGCCTCCTCCTTCTAGGGAAAGGTGGTCCCACATGAGGCCTCATGGTTTAGCTAGGGAACATCTGGGAGAGAAACTCATGTACCTCCTGATGTCATCTACCGATGCCATCTTCCCATCTCTGTGGTATTGCTGGAGAACATTGCAACAGTCTATGTCTACTGAAGAATTGTGGCAGCAGTAGGTACACACTAGGCTTGATCTGCTAGACATATGATTCATCTAGATGAGGGAAAGGGTAAAATTTAATCATAGGCATGCATACCTGACAGCCATGGATATGTACGCATTCTAGCAGGGGTGGTATGAAGAACCACATCTCCTAGTGAAAGTGATGCTTGTACAGGAACATGACTAAGAAAGGCTACCATATTAGGATTAAAGTATAGAGGATGAGGAAGAAGAAGAAGATGATGATGAAGTAGATGGGGGTGAAGAAGAGGAGGAGGACCAAATTGAAGGTCTTGGTGGTGAGGGGCCATCAGAAGCTCCCACTCACTAGCAGAGATACTGGGAGTGCGGCGAAATCATAGGTTCTAATGTAGAACTGGCCGAGAATCTTGAGGTAAGTTTAAACCCTATCTCCATAATCCTTTATCCACAATATTGATTATTCAACCAAACTCCATCCTATTTAGGATGACATAGGTGAGGGTTCCCAAGAAGCCTTCCCCACAGGGGACGAAGGTGTACCTATGGAGGCCGAGGAGCATTATTGGGAGCATGTCCTCAGGAGAGAGCATAGTGGGTGCCAATTATGGATGGAGTAGGTGACAATGAGCCAGAAAGAGATTCCCCCTCCATCTCTATTGTTCTATAAGAGTCGATGTCAGTGATTGAGTTGATAAGCGCTGAAGGCTCCCCTGTGGCAGTGGTCCCCTCCAGGACATAGGCATTTGACACTGCCGCACTTGGCTCCCATAAGTCCTTTTTCATTGGATCTCATTTTGGTAGAGGCATTAGCTAACCAAGATAGTGATTCTTGATGCAGTGATCGTAAGGTCGGAGGCACGAAAAACCATTGAGTTCGGGACATCTGCAAGAGACCTACCAGTGGCTACATCGGCCATCACAGAAGCAACCATTTTAGGTGTCCCTACCCCAGTACTTGATGAGTGATAGATTGCAATTATGGGTGGTAATACTGTAGGGGTGTAGCTCCATCCTGACAAGTGTGAAGTTGTTGATGAGGAGGGAGCTCCCAAATAAGACTATGTCATTGAACTCATTCCACTTTCCCCGAATACATGCCCAAATACCCCCATAGAAATTGATGATTCTAATGCGGATGTTGCTGAGGAGAGCCATATGACATGAAACAAGGTGTGGAAGTGCATCAGACACTTTCATAGCCATCCTCAGGTAGAATGGATAAGCCGGATAGGGTCACTCTGCATCTGGCTATGCTTTTTATGTGCTGGAGGGGTAGTTTCTCTCCATTCTTAAGTAATGATCCATGATCACATGACATAGAGGATACGAGAGGATATTCGATGTTTAGATGTTTCCTTACTCTATGTGAATTTATAGAATTCTCAGGTCTTCCGGGAGGTGGATTAAAAGGTCCAACACCTTGAGGAACAAGCAGAGTCAAGAGAGGCATTCATTTCAAACCAATCTGAGCTAATTAAGCGATTGAAGGCCCAACTTGTGGATGCTCAGGAACAGATGGCATAGGAAATTTGCCAAATGATTGAGCTATAAACTGAACAATCACAGGCACATTCTAGGGATAATGAGTTACGCCACACTACTACTATCAAATACAAGGATCCCAGGGGACGGGAAGCAATGCTGGAGGCCACAAGCCGAAAGGTGGCAGCATTGGAATAGTAAATCCAAAATGTCGATCCATAAGGGCCCATTTTTGGCCGACCCCCTAAACTTATCCTTCTTTATTACTTCCAGTTCTAAATTGTATATATGGACAGAATATTTTCTTGTTTATTTTAATGCACTTCAACCATAATCCCAAAATAAATAGAAACTCATTCCTAATCCCACATGGGTCATGCCCGATGTGAGAAACAAGGGATGCCCACACCATTACTTCGTTCGAATGTTGGAGTGCCAACCATACTCCGGACATCTGGGGAAGAAATGACCCACCCGAACTTCCGAAGAGATAGGGGAAGACCTGACTAGAGAATGAATCTCTTAGAACAGTCGAATTACTATTTTTTTAGCGTTCTCTAGCGGACGAGCGGGGTAACGCCAAGGTTGTTGGAATTGATCTGATCATGGGGGAGTGGAAAGTTTGAATCACAATACCCAAGAATCAAAACATTGTAGGGGTGGAATGATAATTAATAATAACTATGGACCATGTTTGAAACACATTATATTTATTGAGTTAGCCAAACATGGGGATAAAAAATGAGTGTTGACCACTGACCATGTTCGAAACACAGGGCCTGACTCAAAATTTCACCCATTAGTCATCTAGAACGTTGGCCCGGGATAGTTGGAATGCCATAAACTGAGCATCCATACACTTTGCGGGTCCTTTTATATGTGAATGAGGATGAGGGTCTGAATAAAGGGCATGGAAATCATAGTGTGTGGAGCTATGGGTAGTTTGAATTGGGTCCAACACTCTTGAAATTACGCCACCATGGTGAAGACATATTCGGTGGGCACATCAGCATGATCAGGGACCATACCTAATTCTGTAAAGGACTTCTCTGGTGAGGTCCTAGAATGACATGTAGATTTATGTCATACCAACAAGGATGATAGACACGTAGTTTAACGTCATACATAGAGGACAATGCACATAGTTTTGAGGTCATACTTCCTGGACCAAGGTTAACAATTTATAGTCTTGGTACATGGACTATATGCTCTTAGTTTAAGGTTATAGATACTATATCATGATCAGGGCCGAGGGGCCCAGAGGGTCAATGACTATGGTTCTAGGTCTGATTCAGAATTCCTGGGCATCTCTATGTATCCCATAAGGATGAAAATCAATCCAAATGTAATTCTTGAAGAACTGTGTGTTCAATGACCGACACTGATAGGGGAAATCCTCCCTGACAAAGGATATGGTGTATCCAATGACTAACTTGGGGAATCTTGAACTTGTTCAGGGTAAAACCACAGTTTAGTGTCATGCGACAAGGACATGAGGGATCGTGCTATTTAACATCATACGATAGGATGGAGAGTGAAAGTGAAGGTACCAGGAAGGGAGTATGTGGTGTGGTAGCTATAAACCCAACGTGAATGGGATCTTGGAGTCTATATTACACCATGTATCCCCAGAGTTAGTTCTTTAGGTCAAGGGACCAAAAGTTAATGTTAGGTTGGGCCCGAAGTAAAGTGCACAAGCGTTCATACATATCCCACGAGGATGGGATTCAAGCCATACGTAGTTCTGATAGCATAGTTTAGTGTCATGTTGGATAATGAAAGGCATTTTTGGCATGGATGTTCCAGTACATGTCCTACCAAAACTACTAAGCCCACGCAAGTTGTGATTGATGTGGGAAACAAGGAATAGTGATGGGACTTTCCTATCATAAGAAGGCACATGATAGGGGTGATGGGATACAAGGTAAATGGCATCCCAATAATGTTTTCCCACCTATATAACACACCTAGATGTGTGAAGGGGTAAAACCGAGTGTGATGGAATTCCACTTAAACATAAGGAAGTGGAAATATGTGAATCATGGTGCTCGAGATCTGGACCACAACGATGATGGTGTGACGATATGGGATAATTGTTGAACATGTTTGAAACACATTATCGGTTTCACGTTAGCCTGGAATGAGGACAGAAAAATGAGGGTTTACCACTGACCATTTTCGAAACATAGGACCTATCACAAATATCATCAAAGGTTCTCCGGGATGTTGTCCCAAAACAGTAAGTAAGCCAATGTGGCATGAGACCAAGCCGTAAAGTGGGGGGGGGTCCCTTCAGACATGGAAGAGGATGAGGATCCAAATAATGGGATCATGAAGCTTGGACATGGAACAAGTGTATGTCCCTATGAAAATTCCATACTTTGGGTACTGCCACAACACTTCTTAGTATGACAAAAAGATGTATCAGATAGAGGGAGTCGAGTCCACCTCTAAGGACAAGGGTCCTGAGGTTGCACAATTCCAAAATTAATGGGAGTAGGATGGGACTTTAATGAGAGATTGATTTAATGTACTGGGCGCAGGGCGGAAAAGTAGCCAAACCCAACGCATAGTTCCCATAGGGAGATCTTAGCTTAGGGTCATAAAACATGGACCAATTTGGGTGAATACATGGGGGCGCAAGGTATGACTATTAAAATACTTGATGTGAATGAGAAACATAAAGTACTCACCACACCACATGTTCACAACAGGGGTTAAGCCTAGGTGCCGAAAGAGAGTGGACAATATATTAGATTCTTAGGGTTGGACACGAGGACAATATTCTTAGGCATTTCTACATATCGCATAAGTAAGAGAATCAAATCGTACGTAGTTCTAGAAGATGTCATGCAGTTTAACGTCTTGCGGAAAGGACCATATTGATCTTAGTTTATGGTCATAGAACTCATACCGGAGATAGTAGGGAATATGTGAGACATATTGTGAGGAAATTATGAAACCCGGCGTGAATGAGGACCTAAATCCCAGATCACTATGTGTTCCATGGGGAAGTTTTAGGTCGAGGGACCAAAAACAAAAGTTAGGCTAGGCCCAAGGAAAAGTGCACGAGCATTCTTATGTATCCCATGAGGATGGGTATCAATACACACGTAGTTCTAGGGATGGAATGGTAGGATACCAGTGGTAGAGATAATAAGGTTGTGTGTGTCTGGACCTTGCACCAAAGGAAGCGGTATTTGATAGATCTTCTTTTTCCTTTAGGATGAATGAGTGTTTTTTTGTGAAGCGATGGACCTAAGATAAAAATTATAAGAATCACCACAAGAATGAAGCTGTGTATAGGTAGTGACAAATGGTATGGTGTGTGACTGATACCAAACATGATGTCTGCTCGAGTGAGGACACCATGATGCAGTGCCATTTTTTGTCGTGCGTCCAAGATGATAATGTAACAGTTTAGGGTCATGTGATGTGACCAGACTTGTATTTTAACATTGTGAGGTATAGACATAAACATTTTATGTCATCTGGGGCTCATCATCTTAGTATAGAGTCATATGGCCCAGACATAAATAGGGAAGGTGAGGTTTAATAGGGAATGTGTGCAGCATTATAAAGCATACTGTGCATGAATGAGGACATAATCCTCCATCACGCCTTGCACAATTCAAAGAGAGAAACCTCGGGCCGAGGGACCCAGAAAAGGTTAGAGAATATGGGGTATGAGAGACTAGCTCTTAGTTAAGATAGAACCAAATATGGTATGTCTAAGTGTTCCTATTTATCCCATGGTAATGTGAATTAAGCCATACTTAGTTCTAAAAGAGAACATAGTTTAAGGTCTTAGAGCTTGGACTATGGAAAAGAGGAATCCTTCTAAGTAAATGTGGACCTCAATATGATCCCTAAGCCCAAGTCAGTCAAACTCGGTGTGGGAAACAAGGGCGGAAGAGTTTTTTCTAATACCTGGAATACAAACCCAAGGGAATTCAATGCGGAGCCCTGAATTACACCTTACTGTGTCATTGTCCTCTTAATGTGAAAATGTGCACTGAGGGATAGTACCGGGAGGGTTGAAATTCCTCTTGGACATAATGGGGTGGAAAATTATGTGAATTTTGTAACCTAAATTTAAGGATTTAAGGGTTTGGTGTGATGGTGGAGGATAAATTTTGACCGTGTTCGAAACACACTATCCACATCATGTTACCTCACATGGGAACACCAAATGAGCATCAACCACAGACCATGTTCACAACACAGGACTTATATCAATTTTTTTTTCTGAAATCCTTGAGGAAGTTGGACCTTAATGGTAGGAGAAACCTTAGGCCTAGAATCCTTGCCATTTGGGGGGTCCCTTCAGATATGAAAGATAATGGAAGGCCAAATTAAAGGGAATACGAATCCTGAAAAATGGGTGAAAGCATGTCTAGGCAGAATTTGACACTCCAGGCTCTAGACCAGAGTACTCATGGTCCCATTGGTGAATCACCAAAGAGGGTCAAGAGACTCGACTCAAGGGCAACCGACTCGAAGAGATGAGAGTAGGGAAAGGGAGTGTAGGCCACTCATGAGAGAGAGAGAGAGAGATGTATGTGACATTGTTGTTATAGACCCGATGTGAATGGGGACATAAGCCCATACCGCACCATATAATCCTAAGTGAGAACTCAGGCTAGGGGCCTTAGAAGGATAAAGGACCCGAGGCTAGGCCACAGGTAGAATTTCATATCCAGATTGACGTTTAACGTCTCGCTGTAAGGATGATGGTGATCTTAGTTTAAGGTCATAGAGCTCAAACTGGAGATGCGTAGTTTAATGACATATAAATGGGAAAAAGAGGACAAATAATTGTGCCTATGGAAGGCCATAAAGTGGAAATGATGAAAAAGGACAACTGTTGACTAGGTTCACAATATAGTATCTTCCCTTGTATGATCGGAGTTCGGGGTGAACAATTTAGTGCCGACCATTGACCATATTCACAACACTGGACTTGTATCAATTTTCAGCTGGCAATCCTCAGGGCTATCAGCCCATAATGGTAGGAGAGCTCTTGGGCTAAGCATCTATGTCATCTAAGAGTTATTATGGATATAGAAGGTGATGGGAAACCCAAATGATGGGGCTCACGAAGCGTGGCAGGGTCGGTGCTCGTAGGATGGATGATAAATGGAGGGAGGAATGTCTCAATGGGATCTATGTGGTGTGGCGCAATAGTCCAACACGAATAAGGATATGAGTCCATACCACACCACACATTCCCAAATGAGATCTCAGGTCATAGGGTCATAGGGGTCAAAGGACTTGGGGTCAAGCATCCTAGACAACTATAGACATATAACCTCTCATGCAGGGATTTTCTCATCATATCTCCCAAACCCACCTGAGCAATGCTCGGTGTGGGAAATAGGGAATAAGATTATGATCTCCCCATCACATAAGGGTCCGACAGCTGGAATTACACTCCTGCTTGAGGAAGACATAGGTTTGGAGAGACGACAGGGCAGAATGAACCACTACACTCCATGTTTGGGGCATATGGGGTTGGTGTCAACAACAAATGATAGTTGTTGACCAGGTTCAAAACACAACATCGACATCATGTAACATGGTACGATCATGTTGAACTTGACATGAATAAGTGAAAAATCATGCACCACACCATGTGTTTCATCCCAATGGGAGGTCCCGATGTTTGGGTTTGGGCCTATGGATGAGACGCCCCGGTGGTCCTACATATCCCATGATGATGAAAATGAATCCATACATAGTCCTGAAAGGGTTGTGCAGTTTAACGTCATGCGGTAAGGACGTGGAAGGATTAGAATAATGAAGGAGGGAACATGGTGTAGTCATTGTAACCCTAACATGAGTGGGTCCAAAGAAGCCTACACGACACCATGTTGGATCCTTCAAGAGAACTATACCCTAGGGGAATAGTCGAAGAGGAAACATGGGGTGCTGGACTAAAAACGAGGCGTCTGAGCATTCCAACATATCCCATGAGGATGGGAATCAAGCCATACATAGTTCTTTAGGTGAAGTTTAACGTTTTACAGGATGAAAAATAGTTTAATTTCATGCGAGACATTTCACAGTTTAAGGTCATGCAGGACCATAATGTAGTTTAGGGTCACGCGGGACCATCACGCAGTTTGGGGTCATGCAGGACCATACAGTTTAAGGTCATACAGGACCGTACATCTTAGGAAAACTATTTCTTCAAGTACTTGGAATTGGTGGTAGGAGTTATACGCTCACCATACGTTGTAACCAGTGAGTATATGCCATTGGATTAAACCTTGTGAATTATGTAAGGTTCTTCCCATTTGGGTTCCAAATTGGGTGGTTTTGCTGCCAAGTATCATTGGTGCCATCAAGGTCAATACCAAGACACCTTGAAAGAAGGAGTGGAGGTGAACTTTCTTATTGAAAGCTCTAGCTATCTTTTTCTGATGGATTTCCAGATTCTGTAGGGTACGAATCCTATTCTCATAGAGCGCTTCCAACTCAGCCAAAGAGATTTTATATACTTTATCTGGTGCTTGCAGATCATAGACAGTTGTTCACAATGAGAGAAATTGAATCTCAACGGGAAGGATGACCTCTATCCCATACACTAGGGAATATTGGGTCACCTGGGTGGAATTAAGATTCGTCTTCTGATAATCCCAGAGGGAATTTGGGATCTTGTCACGCAAACTCTTCTTATTCTAACCAACCATTTTTTGCAGAACGTTAGAGAGGGTTTTTTCGAATGCCTTGATATGTCCCTTTTCTTTCACATGATAGAAAGAGGTATGGTTAGAATGGATGTTGTAATTAGCGTACAATTTATTCTGCTCAGCTACTCGGAAGATCGTAATGTTATCGGTGAGGACAACATGAGGGACTCCAAATCGATAGTTGATGTTGGATATCACAAAGTCAACGATGGAACGGTCCTTGACCTCCTTGAGTGGGACTCCCTCTGCCTACTTGGAGAATAAATCTATAGCAGTCAAGATGAATCTACACTGGTGAGATGTCACTGGTGGATATGGTCCCACGACACTGAGTACCCGTACTACAAATGGCCAAGAGTACTTGGTAGAGTGGAGAGGCTATAGTAGAAAATGAATGAAGTAAGCATGAATTTGGCATGCATGGCACTTTTTGGTGAACTCGATTCAGTCATGGATCATAGATAGCCAAAATTACCCCAGCCTTTGCATCTAGTGAGATATTTTTGGCCTAGTCTGATGACCCCCACAGGAACTGGAATGAAACTTCTGCATGACATGGGAAACCTAGACTCCTTGAATGAAACTAAGGAGAACCCCATAAAACCTGCACTTGTAGAGGATTTTCTAATGACTAGGACTGTCCTGGTGAGTAATCTGTAATGCGCAGTGTCAAATTCACTCGCGCTCGGCCCGATCTATTGGGAGATTACCATTCTAGAGATACATAACAAAGGGGGATCTCCAGTCAGGATTCACTTCAATCACTACATCCAGGGGACCTAGGGGTCCGGACATGGAGGCGTTGGCGGTAAGGTGGCTCACATGCAGGCTGTCGTCATCATCCGGGGTGACAGGAGCAATGAATCTCTGGAGTGCCATGTGGATAATTAGATCATCCTGTTCAGGCTCTGCAAGTGATGCAACTAGGCTAGCCATGGCATCAGCTCAACCATTCTGAGATGAAGGGACATGAGTAACTTCTGGCTGAGATGGGAACTGGGCCATTAGCTAGAAAGTGTGTTCCGACAATGGTACAAGCTCTGGTTTTCTGACGATGAAATCACAATTGATCTACTTGATGATTAGTTCAGAGTCCCCTTTCACATGAAACTAGGGAACATCTATCTTGTGGGCCTTATCAAGGCCAGTAATGAGAGACGGATACTCTGCCTCGTTGTTGGTGCAGTCTTCTGAAAACAAAAATGAGTACAGAAGAATAGCTTTTGATAGGGCAATGAAGACAATACCCACACATACTCTATTGAGCCTCGAGTCATTGAGCCTTCTGTCGGTGGGGCTCTTGGAAGCACTATCGAAGTGAATTTCCCAAAACGGGATAGCATGGTCTACCGGAAGGATTTCCTTATCAGAAAAATCAAGGTCCAAAGACTGGTCCACCAGGTCTGGATGAGTAGCAAGAAAGTCTACCAACGCTTGACCCATAATAGACTTTTGAGGGACAAATCTAATGTCGAACTGATGGAGAATCACTGCCCACCAAGCTAGATGGCCTGTCAGCTTGGGGAGGTTTAGGATTTACTTCAGTGGATCTACTCAAGACACCAGTTGTACCTTGTGGTGATGCAAGTAATGTTGAAACTTCTGTATTGATAATACAAGTGCAAGGCCACTCTTCTCGATAGAGAAGTATCTAGTCTCTGTATTGAGGAGCATGCAGCTGAGGTAGTTGAGGATATTATCTTTTTTCCTCGTTATTCTTCTAGGGGAGAAGGGATCCGAGAGATCACTCTAGGGAAGTCACATAAAGGACCAATGGATTTCCAGAGATGGGTGGCATTAAGACCGGAGGCTAGAGCACATACTTCTTGATTTCCTCAAAATTAGTTTGACAGTCTTCGTCACACTCATAGATGGTGTTTTTCTTCATGAGCCGAGAAAATGTCTTACAATTGCTGGCCAAATTCATGATGAATCGGTGTATATAGGCTAAGTGTCCTTGGAATCCTCAATGTTTCTAAATGTTTCTCAGAGGATACATCTAACTAATGGCCTTGATCTTCTCTGGGTCAATCTCAATGCCTTTGTATCTGACAACGAAGCTAAGAAACATTCTATAGGTGACCCCGACGCACACTTCAACGAGCTCATCTTCATGTGGTAAGAATGAAGGAATCCAAACAATTTCTCAATGTCTTTGAGATGGTCATGATGCTGGAGAGATTTGACCACCAGGTCATCCACATAACATTCCACCGCAATTCCAAGGATCGTCTTAAATATGCGATGCATAGCTCACTGATAGGTGGCACCTACATTATTTAAACCGAATGGAATGACATGATAACAAAAAGTACCTTGTGGAACCTTTAAGGCTATAGACACCTCATCCTTGGGGGCCATTCATATCTGGTTATACCCGGATTACCCATCCATGAAGAAGAGGGCTTGGAACCCAGTTGTAGCATCGATCAACAACTCAGTCACAGGAAGGGGAAAATCATCCTTCAGATTGTGATGGTTGAGATCATAGAAGTCGATGTAGACTCTAATATTTCCATTCTTATTCATGACTAGTACAATTTTGTCCAGCCATTTTGGTTACTGAACCTCCTTAATGAAATTGGATCTGATGAGCTTATCAACTTCGGCATTGACCATGGCACCTTGGGAAGGGTGCATCTTCCTAGGTGGCTTCTTGAACCTATGTAGATTTACCAGGAGACCGAGGCGGTGGAAAACTACCTAAGAATCTAGTCCTAGAATCTCATCATAACTCCAGCCGAATAAATCACGGTGATGATTAAGGAAGTTTATGTACTGTTTTTGCTCCTCGAGGGGCATGGAGACACTGATCAATGTGGGTTTTGGGTCTGCCTCACTACTGAGGTTAACATATAACAACTCATCAAACATAATAGAGACACCCTCTTTAAAGGTGGGGGGATCAACCCCTAAATCCTCTTCTTCACTCATGGAGGAGGGATCCTCGGTGGGAGGATTTTCTTCTAAGTCGATAGATCCCAATGGGAGGTTGGTACCAGCCTGAGCGGTAGTGGACACTACATTGGGGAACTCCTATGCTACCGTAACCATATAGATGAAGGTTGTTGATCCAATACCATCTGGTATTCATCCCAAGGGGCCACACTTGATGATATCGAAGCAGTCGTGGCACGTTGGCTTGAGCCAGTTAATTCCAGCCTAGCGAAAAAAGAAAGTATGAAGTATTTTTTTTTCATGGGACGGACATCCTAATATATTATGAGAGTAAGAGGCTCTGGGATCACCTGATCTTGGTTTGTTTTGGAGTATGAGGTGATCTTCCGGTGTCTCTTGTACTTGGGAATGTCCTCCCCACTTGTTACAAAAACAACAAAGCATTGTCCGTTGTTCGGGGTCGTATCCTCTAATCGGTGGATTGGAATGATGTAGGTATCATCTAGATCTATCAATGGGTCAGTCTCAACTATGGAATGCTGAACCTTGTTAGCCTGAATCTACTTGTCTTTGATCTTGTAGTAGTCAACATTTAGATAACACTTTTCACAAGAGGAAAAGGGAGACTCTTCACCTTGAAGCATGCCCACTCAACCATTAAGAGAGTATTTTAGGCATTGGTGATATGATGAGGGAACCACTGCATGAAGGTAGCGCCATAAACATTCCATCAATACATTGTAGGCGGTGTCTTGTGGGACAACTATAAACTCGGTTCTGGAAATTAGACCACCGAACTAGGTTTTCAAATTGATATTACTGACTGGTGTCTGCTCTCTTGTGTCATAACCTTGGATTCTTTTATTAGTGTGACTCAGATCATCCTTAGAGAATACCAGTTTTCATAGTGTCCAAGTCGGGATTAGGTTGATTCTAGAGCCCGTTTTTACAAGACAACGACGAACCTCCACGCCATTGAACTATACGATTATGTACAGTGGGAGAATATTCCCATTTATAGGAGAGCTTTCATCTTTTCCAAATAATGAGATGATGGCCTGACATTCATCATTCTCAACTTCCTCAGCAAGAAAGGATTCTGCGGCTGCTATCTCCATCTCAAACAGAAGGGGGATTCTTAAATCCATGATGAGGGCCTCATGCATATCTGATGATAGGCGAAGGGCCTCCTGGTTGGATAGCTTAGCTAGAATTCTAGAAATATATTTGAGAACATCATACTTCTGTTCCAAGTGTGAACTTCTGCTTACAGGAGTTCGCTCTATGACATGAGGTGTGGTGGGCCCTGGCAGCTGGACTGGCGGCTGACTGGTGCTAGGAATATCCCTATGCTTACTATTCGAAGCCTATGGAGAGATTACCAGATGAGGGCCAAACGATTGAGACCGTCCTGTAGTAGGGTGTGTCTAGTCATGGTGTGTTCGAGGTGTCTCTTCCTGATCCAACTACATGAACAGTGGCGAAGGAGGTTCTGATGTCACTAGGTGAGAAGGATGTGCATGTTGAGCTCTGTGCTGGGCCTACTGCCTGGTTTTGATCGCGTGCACAGCCTGTCTGGAAGTACTAACCGAGTCACTCTGACGACCAATATTGCCACGACTCCAATGATGCTTACGAAGGCTAGGTACATTGGGAGGGGCTTCTTAGAATTCCTCATCATCAGAAATCATGTAGGTTTTTACCATCTATACGGTGTTAAACGAGGTGTACCCTTGACTATCACTTGAAGAGTCATCCACTATTGGATGGATCCTGGAAGGGATCTCCATCTCTGAGGGGATGAAATTTCCAAGAGTATGGGATGACAATGACATTAGCAGGGGAATATTTCTCCCTTGCGCCTCCAGTGTTTACTATTATGTGAAGAGGGTGGCTGAGACCACGATGCATAAGTAGTAGCTGCAGCTTCTAAAGGCTTTGGGAAATTCAAGCATGCATAGATAACACCATGGGAGCATACGACTGTTTTACTATCCATATATGCGTCATACTTCTAGGACCCATGGTTAGAAACCTGATTCCACTTTCCTTCGTTGTCGTTGTTGCTTTCTGGCCTCACGAAGACTCATGCCACGTGTGCCGGAGCTGGTCTAAATGAGACTATGTTGTTATCAATCTGGTCTTGAAGCCCGTATTTGAACACATAGCACTATTTGAAGGTGTTCCCCAAAAATATGATGGTAGGGGCAGTAATTAGGGCGATCATTGAGGTTCGCCTCTTCTGGCCTCATGCACTCAGGAAAATGCACAATCCCCTACTCTAGGGCACTTCGAAAATAATCAGGGACTTGTGTCTCACTGAATGAGTAGGTCTAGATCCTCCTTTCCAAGAAGGGGGCCCTAAGATCCTAAACCTGATGAGGGATGGGAGGAGCCTACCGAGGAGGTGGAGCCTGGTTATCTCACCTAGGCGGTGACATCACATTGCGTGGGAGAACCTGCCAATTCTAAGCTGCGCACTGCTAGGTCAGAGGCTGCACCTCAGGTAGAGGGCCTCTACGAGGCTATAGAGGTGGCTTTGCTGGTAACAACTCTAGTTGCCTGGGGGATTATCTTTGATCTATTTTTGTGGGCTCGGCCTTGGCATCCCTTCTCGTGGGTATTGTAGGAGGCAACAGATGTGCCTGCTTAGCTTGTTGTACGGCTTCCTCTAGGTGTTGGGCCTTATCAGAGAAGTCTCGGAATCCCCTGGGGTAGTTTTGGGTTATCAAGGAGGGGACCAGTTCTGTCTTGACATTCCCTACGTACATCGTCAACAATTGATCTTGAGTTAGTGTCATGTCAAGGGAATATGTGAGTCCTTTCCACCGGGGGAACAAGTCGATAACGCACTCATTAGTCCTATGATTTCACTTGAAGAGGTCTGCGATACTCATCTTTCGAGTGGTGGAACTGAAATGGTAGAGTAATTTATTACAAAGGTCCTCCCATCCAGCACTGACCCGATGGGGAGCTGGTTGTACCAGAAAAACACAGGCCCTTCCAATGACTGTACAAAACATCGGAGTTTGGCGGGCTCCTACTGCGTTGGAGATCCCAACATGGGTCCACATCTTGAGATGAAGTGGGCCAAGTTCTGTGGTGGGTCACTTGTCCCGTTGAAGGGGGAAAAGTATGATTTCCAAAACCCGGGGGTGCTGGCATATCATCCACCCATGCTGTATATTGCTTTCCATCGGGCGAGAGCGCCACCTCTCACATTTCTAATGCCTCGAGATGAGCAATGAGTGATTCCATTGGATCATCTGGGTGGGGGTTCCTTCTTTGAAGGGGATCCCTAACTACCAGTGTGTTGGCAGGTTCTTCAACATGATAAGGTAGCCCAACGGCTCATGGAGCGGTTGGTGGAACGACATGTGGGCAGCTAGGGGAATCCAAGCTGGGTCCCAAGGACTGTTATCCCGCTCAGGGGGATTTGGTGAGACATACCGTGCCCTTTTTTCGTATGTTCTAGCCTCAACCCTGTTTGTGTGGGTAGGATTTTCAGGGTTACCTGGGGGATATTCTCTAAGGGGATGTTGTACCTACCCCTACTTCCCTAGCCGAGGATCACCGTAGTTCGGTCGTTGCTCTGCAGCGCATTCATCCAGGAGGTCATCGACCATCTTATTTTGCTCCATGATCTATTGACACAACACAGCCTTTTCAATGTCTTTATCTTTCTTCGGCACTGAGCTAGATGGGTCAGAGGTATTGGTGACTCCGAGGTGTTCCTTTCCCTTGTTGGGATTCTGGATGAGGAATAGTGCCTTGGTGGGCACAGAATGACCCATTAGTTTTTTCTGTTGATGGGTAATACTTTCCGATGGATCCAAGAAGTTTGAAAATTCCACAGTGGATAGGTCCTCTCCAAGAATATATAGCTTGTTCTCACCATCCTACATCTTGTCCATGTTAACCATGACTCATCCTGGGGGCATATCCTTTATGTCTCTTGGAAAATTAGGTTGTCTCCGGATAGGACTAAAGAGGCGGGAAGCATACTTCCCCCACCCAGGGATCTATACATGGAGAGAAGACTCTTTGATTATCTTGTGGAGGACTTTAAATCTCTGGATGAACCGTTGATAGAGGGTCTTATGGTGGCCTGGTGACACAGGGCGCGAGGCCGCAGGGACTTCCTCCAAATCGACCAAACAACATTGTTGGCTGATATCTTTGATGTGTTCCTGGATCGTGGGGTAGGTCACTCATGGATGACGACAGCAGAAATGAGTCTCCCAAAGGGTTTGGAAAAAGAATCCAACCTCCTTCGGGTTGAGCACTTTCGGTGCCCTAAAATTTGGTGATGCAACTGGCCAGAACATCTTGGGGAAATGGTCTGCTGTGAGGATATCCCATAAGCTCCTTGGTCCTGTTTCAAGGTCTGGCCCTTCATTTCCCCACTCATCTACTGAAGGTTACTGGGGAACTAGTAGTGGTACTGATGTAGACCACTGAGATGGTAGTTTGGATGGTAGATAATACGTCAAGCGATCTAACAAACCACCACATCTTGGGCTATCCTACAAAGAGTGTAGTGACTTGGCCACCATATCGCGGTAAGATGGGCTGATAACCGCAGTTTCTAGCATAGGGAATATGACTGCTGGTGAGGGTTTACACTGTTTTTCATCCACCATTGGTCCCCAGAATAATTCTCTATGATCTCAAGTTGTGGTAGAGAGTGCTTCTGGTGATGATGGTGGTGATTGCACAACTGTAACCTGTGGGGTTGTCAAATTTTCATCCTTTTGGATATACTAGTTGTGGGAGGCGAGAATATGATGGACCTAATATTCTGTAAGTATGGGGATAATTTTCCTTGTTCTGGACCTATCCCTCAACATGGAGGATCTAGGTGGGGGCTCCAGCGCTGAGTCATATTCCATCTCAGAATCTGAGAGGCAAACTGGTTTAATCTCAGCCTGAAACTTCTCGGTGCTCTTTTTATGGTGGAGAAACCCACCCTCCATCCCCGGGATGGTTCTTTAGGACAGGGTAGATTTCTTTCATGAGGTGGTCCTTCTGCCGTATTGGTACTGGGGCGGGGTGGACTCCTATCTGAGTAATCCAGCGTGCGAGGCGTGGTAGGAAAAATATCGAAGGGAACACGGGGAGGACCTCCGTGTCCACTGACTGATGTGCAGAGGGAATCTCCACGGGGAATACTGGAGTGGGTAGGACATCCATGTTGGGTGCTGGTGAAGCGAAGCTGGACTTCTCCTCTCTGATTTCTAAGGCAAGGAGGACCTTCTCCATTGGTTGTGAGGATATGGGGAGTCCCCCCCCCCATGCTAGATATTGACCGGTTGTGCGTCGTCCCCAACCTAGTGGTCTATGCTCGGAGGAATGACTCCATACCCGATGTAATGAGCACAGGAGAGGTTTCCATACTGAGTGTCATCATCATGGGGAGGTCCCTCATTCATATTGAAGGTAGCATGAGGCAGAACACCACGTCGAGCTTGAAAGTGGGGAAGACCTGTCTTCTCCATGGTGGAGGTACGGGGAGGACCTCCGTACTGGAGGTGGCCCCTACCTACACCGGCGGCCAAGAGAGTCAACCCATCCTTCCTGTGGGGTGGTTGGGGGCCTGATTCGGGATGAGTATACAAGTTCCCATGCTCAGTATATGCAGTGGTCGATGACACAAGTTGTTGGTGGTGTGAGACATAGTAGTTGATTTAGATTTTCCTTGGCAGGCGTCATCCTCGGCCAGTGCCTGACGCTGGTGTCGGGTCAGCCAGACTGGGGCTAGCAGTGCTGGTGCATGGTTTACCTGCTCCTCGAATCGTGGGATCGGATGGTGGTGCTAGCACGGCCTGGTGGGAGCCCTCCTCTAGAAACCCTGAAACATGATCCCGATAGAACTAGCCCAAATATCCTCTACCTCGTCGGCATAGGGGAATGTGTCATCAAGGATTTTTGGGGAAAGTCTCCTGAAATTATTGTATATTGGGGTTGGGAGTAGTGGCTCCCTACGCAGCCCTTGGGGTTGGTGGTGGTGATGAGGCACATACACCTCTATGTCCTAGCAGGCTATATCCCGAGTCGGGATAATTCACTCCTCCTTATATCGACACACAATTTCAATTATGACCCATCATTAAACTAATTCATAAAGAGAGATAGGGTGTGGGTTACTAGTAGTTTTGTTTGTGGAGATTGTAGCTGAAGCGGTTGATCCATGCAGGGTTGCTGCATTGGCATTGCCTCTGCCCCCGCGTCGGTGGGTGGGTGTTGATCGGGCTCCTAGTGCAGCAGCTTGGTTGCTGAAAATCTGGGATATTAAGCAATTAGAGTTGAAACAAAAAAATTGACATCCAGTTCCCCATCACTATTCCATCTCCCATGGCTGGTACGAAGGATCCACACTGACAATGTCGCAGATGAGGATATCCAAAATTTTGACTGCCCCAACTTCTGGTGAGTTCCACGCGTGGCCTGCTATTTTCTTGGTGAGACCAGCTGCAAGATAGATGGATTTGGTGAAACGTTAATCCATTTATGTCTTGAAATATACTAATCTCCATATTGAGGAGAAGGCCATTTCACATCGGGTTCACCATTTCTGTTTCCAACACTTTCTCCTGGACACTGGCATCCGTCTGTGGAGGACGCGCAGGTGTTTCCCCACATTCCTGCATTCCAAAGGTAGGCGGCATCCATCACTTATTCAGGGACTTTTTCTCCTTGATCTAAACGGGATGATGGGATGTTGGTTCTTCCTTTTGTGGATTCCTCCTCGGAACTCATCACCTAGTCTGGGTCTCCCATATAGACTAAAACATAGTTCGTGAAACTTTTCCTAGTGTCTTGTCTCCATGGACACCGGTTAATTGAACTACTTCTATCATGATATTCCAAGGGGATTGGTCAGGGAAGCAATCTTTAATCAGGGGAGTAGTCACGTTGGACATCACTAGCATGTCTGGATGTTGGAACACTAGCGTGTTTGGGTTTTTCCCCCTTATTATAGGGATTATCGAGGGCGCAGAATCCTGAGGCATCCCATGTAGAATGCGGGGAATTATATGACATAGGAATGTATCAGAGGTTTTATTCACCTTACTTTTTTTAACATAGGGTATGCCGCATGTTTAACGTCTAACAAATATGGATGATACTGATCAGAACACTGACTAGTGTGGAACAGATGGGTGTGACCCCTCGAGGAAACACTGATTCTAGGAGGTGAATTGTCATGATCTCACTGGGATGTGGCAGACCTAGTAAGAATCAGAATGGTTGATGGATGGTTAAATAAAGTGGATGGGAAATGAGATTGATTTGAATTGAGGGTGACAGTTATGTTGGGCTTGACCCTTGAAGAGACCTCATATGTATCCCTGTGGAAGAGAATCAAAGTCAGTGTAGTTTGTGAAGTGATGGGACACTTAAGGAGGTGACCAGTAAGGATGGGACTTGAAGTAAGTGGAACCTCTATGTTGGGGCATGAAATTGGGGTGTGTGAAAAGGACAACGACCCGATGACATGATAGGGATTTCATGTGATTAGCGGCTTGAGAGTTGGTCTGACGCCACTAGGACATACCAGCGATATGGGTCCCAATAGAAGGGACAATCTAGTCTTACCGCTGGGCTCAGTTTTACAATGTCTTACTGTTTACATGGTCACAAAACATCTTACCATTGTGTGATGTCCACAATGGATTACCATTGGGTATGGGATCGTGACGGCTTACCTCTTAATGGAGTCACAAAGGCTTACTGCTGGATAGGGTCACAACGGCTTACCAATGGATGGGGACACAACGACTTTCCACTGGATGGGGTCACAACAACTTACCACTAGATGGGGTGACAACATCTTACTGCTGGATGGGGTCATAATGACTTACTTCTGGATGGGATCACAATGGCTTACCGCTATATGGGGTCACAATGAATTACTGCTGGGTGGGGTTACAACGACTTACTACTGTATGGGGTTGAATTACATGGAGGCTTCCTACGTACACTATACAGGAGACAAGGATCAAAGCCCACATAGTTCGGGATGGTGGATGTAGTTTAACATCATGCAGGATGAAAAGGGGGAATGTAGTTTAACGTCATGTGGGACGAAGGTGGTCCGACATGAGGGGGGTCCAAACTTGTGGGTGTTGGGCTTCAACCTCAGAGAGGATTCCTACGTACATTCCATTGGAAAGGATCAAAATCATCATAGTTCATGGGAGGTGCGGGAACTTACAAAAAGATGGCCGGGGCCAATGAGTGTTGGGATAGAACCTCAGGGAGGCTTCCTATGTACCTTGCCTTGGTAAGGATCAAAGTCCCTGTAGTTCAGGAGAGGTGTGGGAACCGACGTGAAGATGGTCAGGGCCAATGGGTTTTTGAATTGAACCTCAAAGAGGCTTCATACGTACCTTTCCATGGCAAGGATCAAAGTCCACATAGTTCAAGTTGAGTGCGGGGCTTATACTCTAGGCTTCCTAGAGAGGATGTCATGGTTGGTGCTTTCTCTAAGCCCACGTGGGTTGTTTTCAGTGTGAGAAACAAGAGGTGGCAAAGACCTGATGATCAAGTTGCAGAAGGTTCATCCGTGGGAAGTGGAATGGGGGCTTACATGTGGTTAGCGGCCCAAAAGGGAAAATTGGGCTTATGCGTGGTTCGCCGACTATGGGAATGGAGACTGGGACTTACCCTAGGGTAGATGACCGGTGGCGACAAAGCCTTTTGAGAGAGGGATTTGGAACTGAATAAAGGAGGGATCCAGTGCCCATCCCCCCCTCTATGGTCCTTGGAACCGAAGAATAAAGGAGGAGTAGGAATGCTACCTCTATAAATAATGGCTAGGGGATTACACTAAGGTGGTTTCCCTTCCCCCTTGGACAAACGTTGTTCCAATGAAGAGGATTTCATTCCTTGTGAGGAATGATTTAACTCCTGTGGAGACCAGTGGGTGTGATGAATGTCCAAGGTGGGGCACCCCACGTATGACACAAGTGGTGAGGTCACAATTTAACGCCGTGTGCTGAGAATGATGGTGTTTGGCAGTTTAATGTTCTGCAGCTTATACGAGGTGAATGCACTGCGCACCCCTAAGATTTACATAACTGATACCTATCACACCTTGGGGAAGGGAAGACATCAGCAATGTCGTGCCTATGGGGTGTTGTGGAGTGATCCATTGAGGGGTCCATGTTAGCATGGATATGCGAAGAAGTGATAATCGTTAGCATGCATATGCGAAGAAGCATGAGGCGAAGCAATGAAATGGGAATCACCACCCAAGGGACTTTGGAATCACTTCGTGTGATCTTGAAGATCTGCATGGAATGAGAGCGGGTGACATAGGTGTAGTGTGAATAAGAGGGGCTCGGGCATGGTGTATTCAGGGGAGGACAACTCATGGAGTGCGCACAAGAGAATAGGTTGGGTGCAAGAAGAAAGGGTTTCATGCAAACCGTAAGGGGACATGTGCAATAGATAAGGTCTACACACAAGACGAGAGGGTTACGCTCAAGAGGGTAGGGTTTCACACAAGAGGGTAGGGTTTTACACATGATGGAAGGGTTGCACACAAATTGGATGGGGACGCGTGCAATATAGGTCCGACGTAGAGGAAACTTTCATGGAAATGGGGTCTGTTGCAGGAAAATTACTTTGGGAGAAAGGAATTTGACGAGGATCATGCCCAAGAGGGCCCACTCGAAGGAGGGCCCTTGGGGGACCTGTTGTGAAAAATCCAATACCTGAAGGCCATGGTGTTTTTTTGTGTGGTCGCGGAAGAGGGAGTTTTCACGCAGCAGAGTATCACTTCGTCTTCTGTTACCATACCTGAAGGGTGGGGGTATGTTTCGTTTTATAACCAAAGTCCTCGGTGTGGAACGCAAACAGGTGCATTGCGGAAATGGCTGATTGACGGTGCAATCAGCGGACAAAGGGGGTGCCGCGTGCAACCATGTGCTTGATGCCTCATTGGGCATGCAAACAGGCGCTGCGCGGAAGGTCACCCTTAATGGCGAATTGGACACGCAAATGTGCGCTTGACGCCACATTGGGCGTTCAAATGAAAGCTACGTGGACACCGACCCTTGACATTGTATGGGGTGCACAATATTTTGCGTTTCAGGGGCCGTTTACGTGCAAACTCTGAATCATGCGTGTCGCTGCCTCCCGAGTCCCGGAATCTTCTATTCCCATCCCGGGTTCCTTCGTTTTCTTGTTATCCTCTCGATGTTGGTCTTTACCAAATTTCGGCATCAAAAAATGTGTTTTAGTGGTATTTATAAGGGATTTAAATGTTTTAAAATGGATTTTAAGACTCATTATTTAGTTTTGTTTCTAAATGGAAGGCTGTTATAATCTGGTATATTTTTAAATGATATTTTCAATGTCCTGATTTACACATACAATAGTAATTATGGTTTTTTATTAAAAATAAATATATGGAGGTTAGAGAAGGAGTTTTTTTGAGATACCATATTATTGTTATCATTTATATATGAATTTTATTTGATAAAAGTTAGATTACCAATATGACTAACTTTTAAAAAAACATAGTTTCTTTGGTTGGTTATCCAAAAATAGGATGAGGTTCTTTTCACTAGTTATGGTGTTTTTATTAATAGATATATATTGTACTATTCATCCATCTAACCCGGTGAATTATTTTTAGTTACATTTCTCTAATTTAGGGACTCCTTATTAGTAATATTGAATTTCAGTTTTCCTCTTGGATTTATGACCATAGTGGTCCTCCTATTGTATCATATATTATTTCTATTTGATTGAGTAATGCTATGAATATTTTTAATGAATTTACTTTATTTATTTTACCTAAGTAGAATTTATTTTAAGTTATAATAAATATATTTCTATTTATCCATGTTTTGATATTTCTTCTTAGATTTAGTTACGGCCCTTTTTTAGTTGGAAGCTATTATCATTGGTTACATCTTATTTCCCTTTATTGATTAATATTATTTTTTATTTCTTAAGTGTTGGTTATTACATGATTTTTATTTCATCATTAAAAGTATCTTGGAATTTATGTTTTAAAATAATATACCTATTCACATCTATTTTTTATGATGTATTTTCAAAGTAAGTATTTAAAAATGTTTATTTTATATTATTTACAAATGAATTTTTTTCATTGGGGGTGAGTTTGAAACTATTTATTCCTCTCTATATGATTATCTATATTATAATTTTTTAAGATTATGTATATTGGAATTAACAATGAAGGCAAGTTTTGGATAAATTTTTTTATATTTATGTTTTTAATGGAATTATTTTTGTTTAAAATCTCAAAACATACATTTTTATTTTAATTTCAAACTAGATTAAGAAATATTTATTTTTAAAAACATATCCATGGAGTGAGGATATAGGATACATTTTTTGATCTTATGGTTAATCCTATGTATATTCTAGATTCTTCATAGCTTCCATTTTTATAGAGACTAGACTTAGGTTCATATTTGATTTTGTTGATGTTTCCAAGAAATAGTGATTTCTTAACATAATTTAGTAGACATTGAGGTCCTTATTTTGTTTTAATATTTTATTTATTAACTATATCATTCAATATAAGTTAGTTCTTTCAGTTTATAATATTTATGATTGTTTAGTTTTGTATTATGATTAATGATTTGTGTTTTACAAGTTAATGGCTCATTTTTTTTGTTTATATTTATACCTCTTTATTTGTTTTGTGTTATTATCCTATACATGGTATGGTGATAATATATGTATTGGGGGGATTACCATAAAATTTATGATTATTTGGGACAAAAATTCCTGAAAAGGGAATCATTGAATCCCAATAACTGGTATCTAGACTATAGTGATTTTCAATTCCTTTCGTTCCATGTCATTTGTTGGATTGGCTTTTGGAATCTGGGGTACAATGAGTTATTTGTTAGAAAAAAGTACTAATACCCGACTATGTTTTTCGGTAATTTGGGAAGTCATGGGTTGAAGGAATAAGACTATCAAAACTTTAGATGCATATTATTATTAGGATATTGATAAAAACATCTCATATAAAACCTAGAGTTACAAATGGAAGTCAGGGATGTGTAATTTTAATTTTTATAATTCATCATTTCTTATGGGTTAAGTTCAATATTTGATGAAAGTTATAATAAGAAAAAATGAAATTCAATGGAAGGGTTCATGGGTAGAGGACGATGTACAAAAATCAGGAAAATTATAATGGTGTGGTTATGTTTGAGTTTTCCAAATTATATGATTTCTTAATGTGTTTTATTGATATCGATATATTTATGTGATCATGAGTTACCTTTTCAGAGGTAAACATTTAATTTGTGATAAATTGGGATAATTTATTTAATTTGGTTTTGTTTCCGGATGTTATTGGGTTTCATTTTATATGTTATGTCTTTTTTATATTTCTTTTAAAAATAAACTCCTTGGAAATAATTTTAAAATGAATTGGGTTTTCCATTTTATGAGGTTGAATTTAGGAAAATGTAACAGATTTATGAAGAAATAAAGAGTATTATTTTATGTAACATATATGTTTTGGAAGAATTAGTTGATTCCTTTCATTAAATTTATTATTATGTAAAATATGTTTTAATAGGTAATTACAGTTGTAAAAAATTAAATGTGGTCAAATTTAAAATTTGAATCATTATGATGCAAGAATTTTGAGAATTTAGTAGCACATAAATTGGTGGAAAAAAATTGAATAACTAGAATATGTATTTCTTCCGGATATATAATTATTTTCATGAAAATGAATGACTCATTGTATTGGGTTGGATAAATGGTTTTTAAATTAGTGATAGGGACTCATAAAAAGAAATTATAAATACATGAATTTAATAATCATAAAGGGGTTATAAGTTCAATTTATGGATTAAAATGTTTTGAATCAGAAAAATATTTTTTATAGTTAGAATCCTTATGTTTTTCTCCTCACATTAATGTGTTTAACTATAGATTCAACATTATTAGATTTTTCATTCTCTATAAAATGATTTTGTGTAACATAGTAATAAATAACAACCTGAATGGAAATGTTTCATTTAGATTTACTTTATAACTGAAATGTATTTTGAATAATTTAAGATTTATTTCTATTTCTATAATTAAAAATTTAAAATTTTGGTTTTTGTGGTAAATATTTAATATTTTGGTTTTGATGTGTTCATATCAAGTTATCAAATGTATATTTTTAAATTGAGTGAACTATATTATTTAATAAAATTTGGCATTTGTTTTGGGATTTTTTATATTATTAATGGGGAAAATTATGTGTTGAAAATAATTTATGTTATAAGATATTGTGTTGATTTTATGATTCAATTTGACTTAAGAAAATTTAGTGAGTATGGTTTTATTCACAACTATTGATGATTCCCTAAAAACATTGTTCTTATTTTGATGGGCTTATTATTGGTGTATATAGATTGAGGGGGTTTATTTATCTAAATTAATTTTATTCATAGTTGGATTTCCCATTTTTGATATTATAATATTCATTTATAATTAGGTGATGTTTAGTTTGGTTTTTGTGTGACTTTATGATGTCGGGTAGGACCCCACCAGTGTGTGGAGTTTCAAATTCGTTTTTTAGATTAGTCTCATTGTGTTAGGATTCCCTAGGAATTTCTGGTGATGATAATTTTTATATGGGGAATATTATAACAATCCAGGTCATTATGTTTTGTTAAATCACCTAATAATTTTTTGTTGGTATCATAAAGAGAGTTTCAATCATGTTTTATATGATTTTAGATGTTTTATGACTATTTTCCTCTTGGGAAAATACAAGGAGTGAGTCTCAAGAACTATTTTTAATGTATTTGGACTCTATAAGGATCCCATACATTGCCACATGGAGCTAAATTGAAAAATTATTATACTAGGAAGGCCCATAAAATGGTGGTAGGGGATGCATTAGGTGATCCCTTAGATTTATTCTTTTCAATATCACTAAATACCCATACCTCAATGTATGGATAGAGAGGAAGTCCACTCCTCTTATTTATAGGGCCTTGCATCTCCGTCTATGGACCATGAATCAACATTAGTTAGTGATGCTATATAGGTGAAGCACTAATTTCCAATACACTATATATGACATGTGTAAGGGTATCACTAGTTACCCATATTCGTGGGGGCATGGTGCTTTCATAATGGTCTATAAAGAACACCATGGTGCATTGTGTCATGGTTTAACCAAGGTTGTAGGGGAGATGAGTTATGAAAAATATGGGGATGAAACACCTTATACTTGTAGTGTGTTATATTTTTAGGGAATTATTTTCTTATAATGGGGTTTCTATCTGGAACACCTCAAACCATTCCACCTCAATCGAATGAGAGATTAAGGAGTTTCCCTCTTGAGATCTCTCATTTTATCCCCCTTTTATCCCTTTAATCCAAGTTTATTATATTGATTTTTTCTCATTTAATCCATATATATTCCCTCATATACCTTCTTTTTTTCTCTTCCATGTCATTTATCTTTGTTTTGGTTAACCATTTAGTGTTTTGGAGATCCAAATACACTATGGGATGGTGAAGTAATCATATATCAAGAGGCATGGATGAGTGGATTTTAGAATAGGTCTAAAAAGAGGGTTTTCATTCATCCATTCATGAAGAGGTATATCTCATTATGATAAAATATCATTGTTTGTTTATTATAGATGAATTTTCATTCTTTTTGGGTTTTATATTTTAGTATTTTTCATGTCTTGGTGCCATAAGTGGGTTGGAAGTTCACCGTATTATATAGATCATCATTCTAGAACTAGAACTCCATTATAGTATTTTCCATTTAAGATTTTTTTTAATAATTTAATGGGTTTTTTGGTCGATATTATTTCTCATGGACCCAAAGGGGGTCACTTTAGGATCCAGATTATTATATTAGTCATTGGATAAGGGAGGTGGATATAATGATACGTTTTTAAAAATTATCCCTTTATTTCTTACATATATGTAGACAAAATTTTGGGTTCATAAATTTTATAATATTTTTAGTTAGTAATCCTGATTAAATTATTCTGATTTTTCTTCCAGTTTCCATATAATTTATAAAATTGGTTTTAGCTCTCGATTTTTCAGATACATCCCAATGTGACCTTAGTTTTACAAAAACACCATATAGTCCATTATTAAGGTAAAATGTTTTTATAAAATTGTTTATAACTGCTAGTGGTTCCCATTTCCTCAATATTGAATTATACTTTAACGATTACTTTGATTTTTTTAATTTTCTTCATAATTGGTCTTCAATGTGACCAACTAAAATTTATAAAAGAATGAAAAGTATTAAAGATGATATCAAGTACCATCTTTTAGTTTGGTTTCTAAATATATTGTAATTATATTATGTTTTATTTATGAAATAAATTTCTAAAGGTTTAATTGGATCCTTTAATAGTAATTTTGGATTTGTACTAAAATGGGAATTTCATGGTGGGATGATGAGTAATTTGAGATAAAAGTTTTTTATTGATAGATTATTTTTATTTGAAAATTTTACATTTCTACCCCTTTAATTATCTCTTAAGAAAACTTGGGTGCTTGGGTATGTAAAAATTGAGTATGATAAGGTCCCTTCCATTAGTTATTGTGATACCCTGACCCGTGAAATAATTCCAGGAAAATCTCATTGGTATAATGAAGTATTTATAATTATGTTATAGTAATTGAGGATATATATAATTAATGATATATAATAACTAGGTTCCCCTAGAATTTGTGACTATATGTGTTATCCTATATTATTAGTAAGCACTTTTCTTTTGACTTATTAATGAATCCACTATTTTTATTTATTTTTATTTATTTCATTTTACCTTTGTATAAACTATTTTTTATTTAGTTTCATTCTCTTTATCAATGTGTTTCCATCGCTTCTTATATTTACTTCTATAAAATTTTTATTAAAGGATTTTATTAATGATTACATCATATTTTCCAGTATTGAACATCTTTACTAGCCGATTTCTTTATTATAAGTTATTATACGGATATTTTGTAATTATATATCATTTCATTGAATTTTATTCATTTTAAAAGTATAAAACTATTCCATTTTATTTTTTTAGTGAATTTTCATAGGAGGCATTTAAAAATAAGTTATTTTTTATTAGGAAATGAAACAGTTTTATAAGAGCAGAGTTTTAAAACTAATTTTATACTCTTTATGGAGTTATATTCTTTAATTGTTTAAGACATTTTTATGTTCAAATGAATAACGAATTCATTTTTAGGTAAAATTATTTATAAGAAATTCTTTTGTGACTTGTTTTTGTTTTAAAAATAAAAACATTATTTTTTATTTTATATTCAAACTTTATTGAAAATTATTTATTTTTAAAATTTTATTCATAGATTGAGGTTGTGGATAACTTCTTTGTTTTTATAATCATGTTTAGATATATTAAAGGTTCAACAAATGTTCTATTGAATGTTGTTTTTGATCTACAATTTCAATTTGAGTCTTTTTATGCTTCTATGCAAAGGATTTTTTCATGACATGAGGTGGTGGGAATTGAGGTCCTTATTTAAATTAGGTGTTTTATTTATCACTTTTATCATTCCATGTGGGAAGTTCTTTCTATTTCACCTATTTTTAATTATTTAGTACTATATTAAGATTCATAAGTTGTGTTCTATATGTGTATGGAACATTTTTATAACTTACTTTTTTTTATGTGTGATCATACGATGTATTGAAAGGAAATGATAAAATTTTAGGTTTGATCCCCATTCTATTCATGTATATTTAGATGAAACAATTCCGAAGTGGTTTTTTGTTGCCTAAGGTAAAGTTACTAACCTATATGGATCAATAATTTCCTACGATACATGTCACAGGTTGGCTGGGTTATCGTGACATTTTATAGCTAGGGTTGGTCTATGAAATGAACTTATTCAAAGAGTTGTGCTCATGAATAAATGAAAATTAATTGATTGAAGAAAACCCTTTTGAGAAATAAAGTGTGAGAACTATAAATTCATAAGAGAAGAAAATAGACAATTGATTAGATAGAGATTTATATAATTCATCTATATTATTTCAAGTTAATTTGGAAGATATAATATGAATGAAATGAATAATTAATGAAAAGAATAAATATTTGGAATAGGGGCCTTATAAATAGGAAAAATGTTAATTACTTATTATCCCAATGTTCTACTTAATATTCTTCCCAACAGTTATTGATCATCAAAAAGAGTGTATCCTGAAATAGAGACAATATCAAATGTAGATTTTATTAAGAGAACTATTTCATGGTCATGACTAGGAAACCAATCATTTATTATATATATATTTTTAAATCCATGTATCTACTACTATAAGACACATATTTTTGAACAAGTTACTAAAGGCATTAAATGATAGTTTAATGTTGTTTTCCACACAAGACTCAATAAATATATCTTCTTATTAAATGATTGAAGAAAATTATTTTAGAATGAAGAAAAATATTCTAAGAAAAAACACTTTTGTGATTTATTTATCTTCAATGATCGCAATTTGATGATTTGGTTGTGTGTTTGGATCAGTTCCCACCTATGTTTCATTTCATATTAAAAAATGAATAAAAAAAGAATCCTACAATATTATCAAAAAATTAAACTCTTGATGGGTTTTGAAAAAACAAAAGTTTATTATTCTTCATTGAATAAAGTATTTTACGAGAATTAATTCCGTTGTTTGTAGCCAATTATAAAAAAACGAAACAGATAACGTGAGGAATGTTAAAAACCAAACCTTTATGAATAAAAATTCATATTATAAAAGTAATTAATTAATCTAAATAATTCTACATATAAATATTACCCCTCATAATTCACTTATGTCACTCCATAAATAACTATAACCTAAAAATCATTAGAATGTGATTTCCCAAATTCAAAACCAAAAAAATCAAGAAAATATAATCAGATATAAATATGAAAACAAAATATTGTCTATCCATAGACAATGTTAGCTTCACATAGTTTCACATAAGAAATATTAATTGTAATACCCTGAGATTTTATTTTATATTTATTTTTAACTACATTTAATTACATCGGTATATTTCTTTACATGTAGCACTATGTTTAAACAAACCACGATATACTGTTAAAAAATTATTTTATAATAAAAAATTTATCATATAGATTTTGTATTAGTGTGTATTAATAATACTAATTAAATGATGTAAAATTTTTATTTATAAATTTTTAAAATGAATTTTTTTTATCAACATCTTAGATATAAAAATAATATCAATTCAAGGTAAAATGTTTTTTCTGTTCTGAAAAATTGTTTGTATTTTCACATTTAGTATTTATAAAAATAAGTGAAATTAATTTCTAATATTGATTAATAATAATGAAATTTATTGATTATATATTAAAATAAATTTATTAATAATTCTTAAATGGTTTTTAATAGGCATGGAATAATAATAAATTTCATTTAAAATGATTTTCTCTAAAAAAAGATTCATTATGTTTTGCATTCTTATTTTAAAATGAATTTCTACAAAATATAGAAATTAAATATTTTAAAATGGATTCTATATTTTTAATAATAATAATTAATATAGTGTAATAGGGTTATCTTAATAATTTTCATTGTGAATAGTAATCAGAGTAATGATTTTTCACATGGGAAAGAGGTAAAACTTAGATAAAACAATGCGGTAAAACATTAAAATTTCATTAAAACTATTCTTTATCCTATTATATGAGTTTATATCCAATATATTTATTTTTCGTAGGTTTATAATTTATTTTAAAACATTATTTCTAAATTTTAACCCATTCTAGACTTTTGTGAAAATATGTTTTATTTTATTAAAATTTAAACTATTTTGAGAATTTTTTTTATTTTTTAGAGTTTTTTTATTATTTCATTATGTTATTGATTTCAAAAAAAGTCGAAAAACATTAAAATATTAATTATTTAACTATAATAATTTGCGTTAACCTAATAATTACATTATTTGATGGTGAATTGTATTTACTCTAAAATTGGGTATTTTTCTAAAAACTGTTTTCATGTGTTATATGTTCTTATTTTAAATTTAATTTATACAACAAACTGAAATTGAATATTATAAAATGGATTTTAAATTTTTATTTATCATTTAAAAAAATGGGTTTAATTAAATTTTTTTTTCAAATTTTTAGGTTATATTGGAAAAACAAGTTATTATGATTAATGTTGAAACATGTTTAATGATATTTAACTCAGAGATATGTCTTACAATTTTTATAAAACCAATATAAATGTGATTGATTAAGTTTATAATGATCCTGTAACATATTATATTTTAATAGGGTTTTCTTGGAACCAATTTACATGTTTATGATATTTATATACATATATATATATATAATTAAATCATTTATGTAATTCTATATATGTCATTTCCCTCACTTATAAAAAGGTACTAGTACTCATCCCTTATTCAGAAGGTTTTAACCTTATTTCACGGAAAATACATGAAAATATATAGTCTTATATTCCTTAATTATTTTCTATATATATTTTTCTTGATATAAAACAATATTCTTTAATAGCTTAAGGGGTAAACCAGAGGTGGTTTCGTAACGAACAGATATAAATCCCAACTGAGTACATTGAATGTTATTTTTTCTTACACCTTCTATATATATATGGTTTTAATTATAAAATAATGAATTTAATATATTTAATGAATTTAATTTTTTTATAATGATGTAATAGGTATTATCCACCTTTTCTCGATCCCATGATAAAATAGAAGATCACTCGTGCTTATATGTGGACCACCACCTCGATGATACAATGAATTATGTTACTAATCACAACTTCACATTGATTGTTATACTAATGTATTTAATCAATATAATATATATTTATGATATTATTATATTTCATTAAAGCTGAATTATTATTTTCTTTTTTTCATTTCATCCATTGAAAATTCGTAGCACCACTCATGTGTACATACGAACATTAGTCTCCATGAAGTGAGATTATTCATTTTACATAAGCACTTATGAATAATTATAAAATTATATATACTGAATAAATTTTATAAATATTTAATTATTAGGTTTTTTATATGTTGAAACTATGGCCATAGATCAAGGGATGGAACCATCAAATGAAAACATGCATGAAAAAATATATAGTTCTCAACTAGATATCCATTTTAAAGAGGAATTGATAATAAAAGGGTAATTGAAAATTATAATAGAATGGTACATATAATGTTCTACATGAATATGGTTCAGGAATAGATTTATAATAATTCTATATTTATTAAATAGGATGTTTAACCATTTGTAAGACAAGACAATTCATGAAATAATGGATTTATGCACCAATATCGTTTTAATTAGGATTTTTTTGCTTGAATTTTCATTGAGAGAAATCATATGATCCTTATTCAATTAACCCCATTGAATTTATTCTTCAATATTAATTTTTTATTTTATGTTTTAGTTCCATTTTTTATTGAGTACCTATAATGTTCCGAAAATGTTTTTAATAAAACCCCACCTTATGTATTCTCTTTTAATTGGGAATCGTTCTATCAATGTTCTTAAAAATGTAATAAATAATTTTTTCTATACTCTAGTTATTATAAAAATAAACTTTTATCCATAATTTATTTCATTATATAGGTTGAAAAGTAATATTGTTTTCATTTTCATAAAATGTGACTTTTTATTGAAGGTGTGAATAGAATCATTATTTTCAATGATTACGACATGAATGAAATTTACCACTGTAATGACTTCTTAATGCTTTTTATATTCCTTTACAAGTTTCTATAGTTCTATTCTATGAAAATTATTTCTATAAATTATTGTAAAATTTTATATTTTAAATAAGTTATTCAAAATGAAAAGGGTGTTTTCCTCAAGAAATATTCAAGTGTTCTTTAAAATAATTTTTATTCTACAATAAAATCATTATTTTCCAAATTATGATTTACTAGGTATATGATCTAATAATACAATACTTATTCTTTATATGGAGTTTCTATGATTCTAATGATGATATTTTTAAAAACCCCATTAATTGTTCATGGGTTATTCTTTGATGATAGGACAAATAATTTTTGATATTGTAGAATATATATGAATGGATTATGATATGTGATAGGTGGTCATGAAATAATATATACCACTAATGAAATTTATAATGATGAGAAATTTAGAAGCCTCTAAAATTTAAAAGACTTAATATTATTCTATGATGTGACATAGTGAACAAGACGATTGTAAATACTAATTTTTTTTGGAAATAAATTGGAAGGGATTTAAATTATGGGACTTCATCCATTATGATTGTATTGGGGTGACCTTTAACACCCCAAGATTTCATAGAAAGTTATCTTCTTTAAAGTAATTCAATAGCTTGCGCTACACACAACACTGAGATTGAATGCACCCCGACATACCAAATTAGCCGTTCAAAAAGTGGTTATGAATAGTATTAACTGAATTTTAAATTTTATATATACATATAATTTTAGAATCCATATTATTTTTATTATACATAATATAATAACAAATTCAATTTTTCAGATAAAAGAATTATTTTTCAAAAAATGAAATTTTATCGCCTTTTAATGGTGAAAATTTTGAAATCTAATATTTGACAATTTTATATATTCAATTTGACAAAATAAACTTTTGATTTAGAATTGGGATATAAAAATTTAGTTTCGATAATTTTTTTTTATTTTTCTGATAACCTTCATATTTAGGTGAATAGTGAAAAATACTAAATTTTAATTGAAAACACATTTTTTAATCAGAATAATTTATAGTGTTCAATTATACATTTTAATTGTTTTTAAGTATAATTAGATTATATTTTTACCATTTAATCCAATCTTTGTCATTGGAATTAATTTCACTTTGAAAATTATACATAAACAAGTGTCAATCTTTTGAGAGTTATTTTTTCTTAAAAACGCGCTATTTGTTTTGACAACAAGAATTAATTTTAAATTAATTAATACAAATTATATGTTTTTAATTTGGTAAAATAGACACAATTTTTTAATTCGCAATATCAAATATATATTAGGCTGAATTTTTGGTATTTTTCTGAAAAACTACAATTTTTTAAGAATAATAAAACCACTTAGTAGTAGTTAAAAAACTAACTTTTTCATTTAGATGAAATTTTACCACTTTTGTGAATTGAATATTGAAAATCCAAAATAAATTTTTGTTATTAGTAAGTAAAATTTGGTTCAATAAGATGAAAATAATTTTTGGTGAATAGTAACTTTTGACTATTATTTACCGCGGTTAAAGGTAAATAGGGTAATTCAAGGTAAAAAGAATATTATAATAATACAAAATTACCTTAACACTTGTCCTATCCTCATTTGGATGATTAATGGATGACCATAGGCATCCTTGGGTCGATTTTGAGACCCCATTGTGCCACTTAAGAATGATAATGACACTTTATTTTAATTAACTTAAAGTAAAGACAAAAATGACATCAACAAATATCTTTTAGTATATCAATTTTTACATGGGATTATATACGTCGTATTTTCGACTATAAATAATCATTGTAAAGATAAAACGAGTTCCTACATTATGGTATTTTGTTATAATTTTTAGACATCAAATAAATTAAATTATTTATGACATAATAATGATGTAGTATTTACCTCATTAATAAAAGATTTAAATAAATAATATTATTAATATTAAAACTGTTTGAAACATGGTCATATTTTCATGAATTGAAGTATGGTTTGTGTTTATTGTCAATCCTCAGAGGATGTTCAGAATGTGTGTCAGCAAAGTGCTCATACAGGTCAAGAAAATTACTGTATTGAAGGTGGCACCATTTTCCAGTGTTTGCCAAATTTTAGGGCCTGAAAATCGACAAATGGAAAAAAAGTGTTTTTTCCAAAGAGGCTTGCACGCCGTGTACTTGAAGGATAGGAATCTTTCACACCAAGTGTTTTTCAGAAACAGACCATGGAAAATGGCAAAGGAAATAGGGTCGTGCATGTATTGGTTTGGTCGCGTATGTGACTTGCGCGCCGTGAAAGGACCTGCGTGCCGATGTCGAGGAGGGTTGGAAAGTTGTGCGCCATATGTTTTTCAAGATCAGATCGTTGAAATATGGCAAAGGAAATTGGGTCGTGCAGGTGTCTTGTAGGGGAAGAAACCAGTGCACCGGGACTTGCGCACCTAGGAAAGACTTGCGTGCCACCACGCAGGGGGTCCAGTTTTCCTATAAATAGAGGAACACGCGTCCTCATTTGACAAGAAGTTCAAGACTTAGAGATTTCTTGAGCTCTCATCACGCAAGTGGTTGAGTCGCGTAAGTGGTTGTTGGGCCGCATAAGTAGAGGTTGCACGCTAGTTTTTTAATGCGTGTCCAAAGTGGTTTGGGAGTTAAAGGCACTAAATCACACATATTTAGAGTTGAAGGAGGCAGCGTTGCTCAAGTGGGTTGGTTTAACCAGCATGGTGAATTTGTACCGCGTAGGTGACTTGTGTGTCGGTCTTGATACTTGCATGTCGATCTTGGAGAAGCGCGCCAGGTGAGGTTAAAGTATGCCTGTCCTTTGTGGAGCTGCACGAAAGCTGGAATATTGCATGATACCTTCGGTGAAAAGTGAGACTAATATACAAGTGAAATTTGGACTTCAACAGAGCATCTACATATAATAGAGGATGCATTCCTTTGAAATGATAGAGAGACCTCCACATCTATAAACTGGGTGTGACTTCACCAAGGGCAGTGAGCCAGGGGGAGTCAATGGGAGTGACCTGAGGGATGAAATGAGTTATCCCTGAGCCTATGGTAAAGGCAGTGAGCCTGGGATAGAGTGACTCTGCCCGAACCTTTGTAATCCACAGCTAGTAATGTTTAGTGAAATTTGGTATGACCGACAACCTGTTGGCGTATGCTCCTTGGACGTAGCCCTTAGTGGTGTACCAAGTAAAAATTGTTGTGTCATCTCTCTACATGTGAATGTTTTCTTTGTTTTCATATCCATCATACAGGTTTAACAAGTTCCTACCAACATGGGAACAAGATCCATCACTTTAAAAGAAAATGTTGACACCCTGATTCACCCCTCCCCTCTCAGGGTATCTCGGGGTCCTATAAGTGGTTTCAAAGGGAGGTTTCTAGTGTTGAATCTATCCTTTGGCATCATGGAGAATGTAGTCAATGTTAGGGGAGTACCTCTCTTTGATGGAAGTAATTCTCAGATCTGGAAGAACAAAATGAGATCTCATCTATGATTCCTTGGAATGGAATTTCTATTTTCCACTGTTCAAGGTATTAATGTTTATGATCCAATAGGGCTATCTATGAATGATACAGATAGAAAAATTCTTGATGCAGATGCTAAAGCATAGAATTCTCTCAATGCAACACTTTCTGATCAGATTTATCTAAAAGTGATGAGTTGCACCTTAGCAAAGTCCATGTGGGATAAACTTGAAAATATTTATGAAGGTGATATAAAAGTGAAGGAGGTGAAACTACAAGTGCTACACAATAGATTCTATGATCTGAAGATGCATCCTTATGAGAATGTAGACTCCTTCTTCAATCAAATTACTAAAGTGGTTGGAGTAATTCGAGGCCTATGAGAAGAAATCAAAGACATTGATATTGTGAAGAAAATATTGTGAAAGCTACCACCCCTGTACAATGAAAAGGTATCAGCCCTTGATGAAAGAGATCTTTCCAAACTTTATTTGGATGATCTGTTGAGAGGTTTGGTGACATATGAAATGAGAGTCAAACCAGAAGATGCCACTACACGAGTAAGTAAGGAAATGGCATTCAAATCCATGGAGAAACTGAAAATCTAAATAGATAGTAGTGGTGAAGACAACAAGGAAAAAGAAATTCTCTCTCTCATAGCCAAGATTTTCTAGAAGGGAAAAGGGAATTTCAAAGGGAAGTTACCTCTAGCTTTTTTTTTTGGAAAATTCGGTCACATTGCTTGTCAGTGCTTAAGAAAGATCGATGATGATGATAGCGATGCTGAAAACATTGAGAAGCCGTAGAAAATGTTTTTCAAGAAAGGAGACATCAAATCTAGAAAGAAATTTATGAAGAAGAGTTTTGTCTGTGAAGAGGAAGAATATGATAATGAATTCTATGAGGAAGAAGAACCATAATTTAAAACTGTGAAACATGCTTCCATGATGGCCACTGTTGAAAAATCAGAAGACACTGGTGGAGAAAATCAGTTTAAAACTAGTGCAGATCCCGATTTTCAAATTAAGGATGTTTTTAGAATTCTTAAGATTAAATTTTAAGATTTGTAATAAGTGGAAATATATGGTAGAAGAATCAACTAAATATGTTGATCAAATTGACGCTGAAATTGAATGACTGGGAAAATTTTTGAAAGTACAGTCTAGAATTATTTAAATAAATGATGATGTAGTGGATTTGAATATGAGAATTGAAGAGCAGGGAAAGGTCATCAATGACCTCACCTCTAGACTAGAATAAAAATACAAGACTATTGAGGGTGTTGAAGAGGAAGTTGTTTCTCTTAGGAGTAAACTTGAGAATGAATCAATTTCAAAAGAATCAAGGAAGAAAATATTGTTTAGAAGATTCTCAGATGCAGAATTACTGGCAAGAGCCAAAAGTGGTTCAGATGGGGTAAGAAAAATCACGAGTGATCAAAGTCATGCTTTCATGGGAAAGAGTATAATTGCCTGTGAAGATGAGACATCAACTGGTGGAAGTAAAGAGAGGAAAAATAAAGACATGATGAAAGTTGGACATGTTGAAATGTTTCCTGAAGTTCTGAAAAAGAAACCTTCAATCCAAACTAAAAGGAGAACTGAAAATTACCCTCAAAAATTCAGAAATGACAGGCAGTCCAACTATTATCCCAAGGAAGAGAGTATGAGGAGAAATTCATGTGAGAAGACATTTCTTCTCATGAAGTGTCATTTTTGTGGCTATCTGGGCCATACCATGTCATATTGAGAAGAGTCAAGGAGCTATTTGAATGGGGAAGATCTGGGACATCAACAAAAGAGACTAACATCATATCCTCCATCTTTTAGAAGAAATGGTTTTTATGGATACTATTTTCATTACTCTAACATTGGTCATAAGGCTGTTAATTGCTGGCAGAGAAGGGACATGGACACCTCATACTAGAATTCAAGTCAAGTCAGATCTCATCGACAAGATAATGTTTCTCTTTAAAACATATTTTCTCCTCTCTAAGAAGACTTCAACTATGAAGAACCAATGTACACATATGAGATAATTGAAAGGCCATCAGTTATCTATACTCATTCCAATGTCTCATGGAAGAAAGGAAGAAAATTGAGAAATCCAACCTTGCAGAGGTGGCCCTCAAAGCTACAAAAAGAAGCAGTACGTGGATTCTAGATAGCTGTTGTTCATCCCATATAACATGTAATCCTGGCTTGTTGACAGATATTAAAAGGAAGGTTGATGGAACGGTTCGATTTGGTAATGATGGAGCTCTGAAAATCAAAGGTAGTGGAAGTACAGAATTAGCTAATAGAGTGATAAAGAAGACTCACGTCCTTTACGTATTTGGCCTATGTCATAATCTACTCAGTGTGAGTCAAATCTGTGACTTGGGACATATTTTTACTTTTAATCAGAAAGGTTGAACTATCAAGGGGAAGACATGAAATTCAATTATGAAATGATGCAGAACAAAAGGCAACCTGTATTAGGTTGATAGTAAAGAAAATTTTTGCTACATGACTGTTGAAGTAGAAAACAATTTGTGGCATAGGAGACTGGGTCACATCAATCAACAAGACATGGAGAAAATATCAAAATTTAGGATTTTCATGGACATTCCTAACCTGAAGCGTGAGCGTGAAAAATATTGTGATGCTTGCTTTCATGGAAATATGGTCTACAGTTCATATCGACCAATGAAAAAAAGTGCATCTCATCTTCTTGATCTTATTCATACATATGTGTGCGGGACGATAAATGTTGTTGGAACTCATGGAGAAAGTTACTTTGTCCTTTTCATTGATGATAACAGTAGAATGGCATGTGTTATGGTCATTCACGAGAAACAAAAAGTTCTTGACTACATGAAAACATATCTGTGAATTGCCGAGAATGATACTGGATGAACAATCAATGTTTTGCATTCTGATAATGAGGGGGAATACACGTCCATTGAGTTTGATATTAAACTTGAAAAACATGCAATACAACATGAGGTAGCTTCTGTGAGAACTCCACAAAAAAATGGAGTTGTTGAGTTCCAGAATTGATAGGACAACAACATGGAAAGGTCTATGATGATTGAGAGTGGTATCTATCACCATTACTGGAAATAAGCTGTTGAATCTGCAGTGCACATTTAGAATCGAACATGGCTTTATATGGGAGAAACAAAGACACCATATTAATTGTGGCATGGAAGGAAGCCTTCGTTGAAATACTTTCATGTTTTCGAAAGTAAATGATTCATTCGGAATAATGAAGGAAATCAAGGGAAGTTTTGTGACAATGCTGATGAAGGAATTTTTCTTAGATATCCAATGAACAGCCAAGCCTACATGTGTTTCAACAAGAGATTAGGAAGGATTGTGGTAAGCAGTGATGTTAAGATAATTGAAGACAAAAACATAAATGCTTCAAGAACATCATATGCTTATGTGATCAAAAGTGAGGAAGAAAGTGAACGTGGAGAAAATACGAATACAGAAATAGAGGAAGTTGTACCAAACACTCAGCATCTACATCATGATTTTCACTCAGAATAAGAATCTGAAGAAGAAACTGTGGGTGGAGAGAATGAAATAGAACCACACAGAAGAAATTGTAGAGCTGAGATTGATCCATCTAACATAATTGGGGATAGGAGTGTACACACTCAAACAATGAGGATAAGGAATAACATGCAATCTTCATTTCTGTCAGTTATGGAGCCTTCTTCATTTGAAGAATCTGCAAAGGATGAATCTTGGGTGAAATCCATGAATGAAGAGCTAGATCAGATTGACAAGAATCAGATACGAGATCTTGTCCAGAGACCCGAAGGTCACAATGTTATTGGTACAAAATAGATCTTCAAGATAAAGTTTGATGAGAATGGAAGTGTTAATAGAAATAAGGATTGACTGGTATGTAAGGGATATTCCCAGATTGAAGGTGTTGATGTTGAAGAAACCTTTTCTTCAATGGCTAGACTGGATTCAATCAGACTTTTCCTTGTAATGGAACTCCAAAGTGGATATAATGTATATCAAATGGATGTCAAGACAACATTCATGAATGATGTACTCGAAGAAGAAGTCTACATTGAACAAACAGTGGGTTTTGTTCTTGGTACTAATGAGACAAAGGTCTGCAAACTGAAGAAATCCTTATATGGTTTGAAGCAGGCGCCATGAGAATGGTATTCCCGCCTGGACTCATATCTCAAGAAGATAGAGTTCAAAAGGGGAGGGGTGGATCACAATCTATATGTGAAGAATTATCTAAAAGATCAATTCATGGTTCTAGTCTACGTTGATGATATCATATTTGGTGGAAACAGGCAGAAATCCGTGGATGAATTTTCCAATCACATGAAATCAAAATTTGAAATGTCTATGATTGGGGAGCTCACATATTTTCTGGGGATACAGGTGATTCAAAAGAAGGATTAAACATTTATTTCTCATGAAAAGTATGCAAGAGAGTTGTTGAAAAAGTTTAATATACAAGACTCCAAAACAATGTCAACTCCGATTGTAGTTGGAACTAAACATGGAAATCATGGGGATGGGACCTCTGTAGATCCCACCATGTACATGATGATCATTGGGAACCTACTATACCTGAAAGCGACAAGGCCAGGTATTGTCTTTTCCACATGTCTTCTGGCCTGCTTTCAGAGTAATCCAAAGGAGGAATATATGGCTTCCATAAAAAGAATCATGAGGTACATTCAAGTTACACATAACTTTGGGTTATATTTTGCTGCAGGTAGGTAAAATGAATTATCAGCATTTTCTAATGCTAACTGGGCTGGTGATGTAGTAGAAAGAAATTCCACTAGTGGTGGAGTCTTCTATATTGGGCATAAATGTGTTGGCTGGTTGAGCAAGAAACAAGAAAGTACTTCTCTTAGTACTGCTGAAGCTGAGTATATATCTGCCACAAAGGCAAGCACTCAACTGCTATGGATAAAGCAACAACATACATATATTGGTGATGAGGGGAATCAACCAATGGTAATTTATTGTGATTACAAGAGCGCAATTCATCTCACAAAGAATCCTGGTCAGCATTCTCATACAAAACATGTTGAAATCAGGTATCACTTTATCAAAGAAAAAGTTGATCAAGGGCTGATTAGAATGGATCATGTGGGAACTAATGAGCAAGTGGATGATATCCTGACCAAGCCACTGTCAGTGGCTGTGTTTGAGAAGAATCGGTTGAACCTCAGTGTCCAGTCACCTCCCAGTGCATAAGGAGGTTACACAATTCCCCTCTCCCCATTTATGATAACTTTTTTTATCTGTTTATGGATGTGATGTAGGTTTGTGGGGGGGGATACTATCCTAGGGGAGTATGGTTTGAGATGAACAATGAAAAATTTATCAGTTTTTGGGTTTCTTGTCAATGGGGGAGAAAGGAATAAATTCAGGAATGTTCAGTCATGTTATTCTTATGTGACACGATGAAAATTTAGTGTCAGTGATAGGATGAGAAGGATGAGAATGAATTCATTATTCATGTAATGCTTGGGCATCATTGAGAATTCCAAAACATGGGAAACCAATTCAATCTTTCTCTATTGTTTTCTACACCGAGCATTGCTCACGTAGACTTAGAGTGTTGGCTAAGTTGCTTCTTGCGTTTTTAGTTTACATGTGGATGGGGATCTTTTGAATTTATTTTCTGATTGCCAAAAAACCCAAAGGGGGAGATTATTGGAACCGTGGTCATCATTGAATGAATTGATGTATGGTTTGTTTTTGTTTTCAATCCTCATAGAAAGTTTATAATGTGTGCCAACAAAGTGTTCATATAGGTCAATCATATTATAGTATTGAAGGTGGCACCATTTTCTAGTGTTTTCCAAATTTTTGGGCATGAAAATCAACAAATGGAGAAAAATGTTTTTGCCAAAGAGACTAGCATGTCGTGTACTTGAAGGATAGGAAACTTTCCAACCAAGTGTTTTTCAAAATCATAACATGGAGAATGGAAAAGGAAAGAGGGTCGTACATGTATTGGTTTGGTCACACAGGTGCCTTGCGCGCTGTGAATGGACCTACGCGCCGGTGCCAAGGAGGGTTGGAAAGTTGCGCGCCATATGTTTTTCAAGATCAGATCATCGAAATATTGCAAAGGAAATAGGGTCGTGCAGGTGTCTTGAAGGGGAAGAAACCTGTGCACCGGGACATGCGTGCCAAGGAAAGACTTGTGTGCCACTGCACATGGGGTCCAGTTTGCCTATAAATAGAGGACCAACCCTCCTCATTTTGAATAAAGTTCAAGACTTAGATATTTTTCGAGCTCTCGTTGCACAAGTGGTTGAGTCGCGCAAGTGGTTGTTGGACCACACAAGTGGAGGTTGTGCACCAGTTTTTGGCTGCGTGTCCAAAGTGTTTTGGGAGTTAAAGGTGCTAAGCTACGCATATTTAGAGTTTATGGAGGAAGTGTCACGCAAGTGGGTTGGTGTCACCTGCGTGCCGAATTTGTACTGCGCAAGTGACTTGCGCGCTAGTCTTAAAACTTGCACGCCGGTCTTGGAGAAGCATGCCAAGTGAGGTTGAAGTATGCATGTCCTTTGTGGAGATACACAAAAGATGGAATATTTCTTGATACCTTCAGTGCAATGTGAGACTAGTTTACAAGTCAAAGTTGTACTTCAATAGAGCATCTACATACAACAGAGGATGCATTCTTTTGAAATGACAGAGAGACCTCCACGTCTATAAACTGGGTGTGACTTCACCATGGGAAGTAATCCCGGGGGAGTCAATGGGAGTGACCTGAGAGACGCTGGGAGCTATCCCTGAATCCTTTGTAACGGTAGTGAGCCTAGGACATAGTGAATGTTCCTGAACCTTTGTAACCCACAGCTAGTGAGGTTTAGTGGAATTTGGTACGACCGAAAACTTATCGACGTATGCTCCTTGTACGTAGCCCTTAATGGTGAACCAAGTAAAAAATTTTGTCTCATATCTTTGCATGTGAATGTTTTATTTCTGTTCATATCCATCATACAGGTTTAACAAGTTCCTACCAACGTGGGAAAAAGATCCATGACTTTAAAAGAAAAAGTTGACACCCTGATTCACCCCTCCCCTCTCAGGGTGCCTCGGGGTCCTAAAACACTACATCCAAAACCTGTCCAATTCTTATTAGATTGTTTTATTTCAAACATGATTCATCTTATCTTAGAATTTAATGAGTTTTGGACCTTTTGAAACCAAATATAAGTTTATAATAAAATAAAATTTTCAAACCTTCCTAAAGAGCCCCCCTCTTCCTTATAAAAGGACACCACTTCTAACCCATTACTCACACCTCTCAAGCCCCTTGTATCATCAAAACCCTACCAAAATAAGCCCTCAAGATCCCTCTATTATACCAAAAAGCCTTACCTTAGGCAGAAGTCACTTCGAGTAGTCTGTTTGGTTCAAACCAAAGGGAGTTACCCAAATTAAAGGTAATGGTTTCTCTTAAATTCTTTTCTTTTATTTTACTTATCCAATCCATAAACTATTTTTATTCTTGTATTTTATAACAAAACTAGTATCCTCAATATTCTAGTTTTTTTTATGAGAATTATTTGAACTACACTTAAACACACCTCCATCAAATGGGTAAAGAACATATTGTTTTTGTGGATAGAAAACTAACGCCTCACGAAATGATGATTGTTCAATTATATCCTACCACCTCTCATGGTGGCCATTAAGATGGAACTATATTTATATATGATATATATTATGTCTATGTTTTCTTTATGCATCTTTATTTTCCATTTATATCATTCCTTTATGGTTTCCATTATGGGTAAAACGCGATAATTTCATTTCAGGAAGTGCGGACTACCGCCCCCTCAAAGTGATATGACTTGTTAATGCCTTATGTTGGCTGTATGAAAAATGGATTTAATGATATTATCTATTATATTATACTATAATTATAATATAATTATGTATAATTATGTTTTAATTCCATTTAAATACAAAATATAAATGAAAGTAGCGTTCATGTGTATGTACGGATTACTGTCTCCATGAATGGTGCATTTCATTTCTTATCTCCAAATGTTATGTACTATTATAAATACATATATATACTGGATATATAATATATATATGATATATAAATCATTTATAACATTATTTAGATAATTTAATTTTTACCACATGGAAAAATTGTAATTATAACAAGTTCATTTTTGACTCAAGTTCCGAACATCGATAAAATATCCAATATGAACTCATATAATTAACTAATTGTTATAGCAAGGTAATAAGTGATATAAAATGAATAATAAATTTTAAAAATGTTCTTTATCAAGTATAAATTAACTAGTATTTATTTTTTAGGAATAAAAATGAACATACAAGACATGTCGGACATGAGGTAATGGGTTTTTTATCTCATTTTTAATTCCGTGAGATTTCCATTGTTCGCCACTTATTTATTGAATGTGGTGTATTGTGTACTGACATTTGATATATATTATCATGATTATATTTATATTCATGTTATTATGTTAATTATTTTGGGTTTATTAACTTTTGGTCATACAACTTGATTGATTACAACGTGGTAAGGGGATTTTATCTCACTTCTTATTCCCGTGAGATTCACGTTGTATTGTCACTATTTCCTTTTGTGTGGTGTATGTAATTTCCATGATTGTATTCCTTGTGTAATATACATGAATCTATGGGTATTTAAAACTTCATTGTATGATCCTTCTTTCATGGGGTGTATGATTCCTGAGTTACCAAATCGGTAAGGAAATTTCAAATTTCAATTTCTACTTATTGGGCTTTAAGCTTACTTCATTGATTATTTACTCAAAGATTATGTGTGGAATAACTATTAATTATTTATGTATTAATTTACACTCCCATTTGTGTGGATATAATTTTGATACACCTAATCACTCCATTGATAATTTATCAGGTCATTGATAAGAACTTGATAAGAGTAATCTTTACTCAATTTCCATTCATTGAGTTAAACATCCAAGTCATTGGTGTTGTTTTTTCAAGAATATGTGTGAATTTCCTCTGACGGATTTACAATAAATATCCAATCATATAGAGTGTATTTATATTTTCCACACATAATTATGTCATTGATCTATCCTTAACCTAAGGATGCAGTCTTTATAAGGGATTTCATCTCAATTTACATTCCATTGAGACTTCTTTGTTTTTATATACCAATTCAATTTTATATGGTGTATATAAAGTAATTTGACATACTATATCATGAATCCATTTATTATCATGATATTATAACGTTTTTATTACTTCAATTATTTGTATTCAAGTGTCCTTCAATGGGTTATGAACTCTAACAAAAATATCATTTTAAATGTTTTGAAGATTTATTCTTCTAAATATTTCTCTTTAATGTCCATGTTTTAAAAAGGGTTTTAAGGATTTATTTATATGAACATTATTTTTTAAAAATTAATATTACTTTTAAATGATTCAAAGTGGTATGGGACACTTTGATTCAAAAATCTATTTTAAATGACTTCTTGATAAATAATGTGACTTTTAAATGTTTAAAAAAAGGGGAATATTTCTCTCAAATAGTTTTGATTATTATTTCTATCTATGTCAATATCCTTCATTATTCTCAATTGAGGTTAATATATTACAATACAATATTCTATATCGTATTTAATGAGTTATGTTTGACTGTGGATGTGATATTTTTATGACATTCATGGTTTTTGGTTAAGATATTGATATTTCGTATGCTAGTTTTAATACGAATGTTGAGATTTTGTTTCAACCTTTTAATATGAGGAATTAATTGGAATTAGTAATTGATGGGTAGAGACCGCTATAGCTCCTTGATGCATCGGTAGGTCCCATGAGACAAACTAGTTTCTTGGCATAAGGCCCTGAAAAAATATTATTTGTAGTCTTGTCACGAGGCCTTGACTACGTGGTTATGATGTCGACCATTATGCATTCTATCATTATGAGATTAGCTATTGATATTTCATGTGGTTATTAGACTAGTAGAATACCCAAGAATATATTTTGTTATGGAATTATTTACTCATCCCATATTCCTGCCATAAACTGTTAATGTTTACTATTTGTAAAGGCATGTGTTTTCAATTATTCATCATACCTAATGTTTATGTTATCTTCCACTATATTGATTACTCTTACTGAGCGTTTGAGATCACCCATTTCTTATGTTTCATTTTCCCAAGATGTGAAGAAGTATATTATGACGGACATGTAGGGATAGTATAAGGGATATGAGTGTGGCCTATGGAGACTATGTTTTTGTAGTTTTTCTTTTTATAATGTAATGTAAAACTTATGAATGTATCTAGTATTTCCAAGGCTAATAAATTAATTTGTATTTTAAGACTTGATCTTTTGTGATCATGCATATGTTATATAATAATTCACCGACTCTGGGTAACTGGGGTCGGGGTGTTATAGCTGGTATCAGAGGAAGTTTAGTACAAACCTTGAAAAATAGAATTAGATAAACTCTGATTATAGAACATTACCCTAAGATAGACTTTGAGGATTAGTATATAAGAACTTCCTAGAATTTTGGTAATGTAGAGATTTTGTGTATTTTCCAAGCAATACATCCCTATCTAGATACAATAAGGTAGAGGCAGCTCTGGCACAGATGTACCTATGAGTGAAAACTCCGAAAAGGAGTTTCAGGCTTGACCCATGGTATCCTGGAACACGAAAACGGGCCTTGCTACACTCTTGGTTACGACACTCCTAGGGGATATGCTTAGGATAATTGACCTTTTATTTACAAAATGATTTTAAGGATTTTAATATAAGATGATAATAAGTGACCTTGGGTAATCCTAAAGTGTTTTAAATTGAAAATAAGGTTTCATGGTATTCTCTAAATGATTTTATGACTATTTTCACTCACACAATGCTTTCTGGTTTTAGTCAATGGCTGGATTCAAAAAAAATCATAGTAACTTTGAGAATGATGTACAATGTGAGAATGGTGGTGGAAATGAGCAAAAAAATGGAATGTTGATAGGCATAAAAGATATCATGTTCATACCAAATTAGTTTTCCAAAAATATGATCAACAACTTATATATTAACCAACTCCTAGACTCAAAAAAGAAGATAAAGTTGATGAATGATAAGAGCTCCAGTAGTGGAGACCATTTAGAAAAAAAAACCTCAATTTCCATCATATAGGAAATGTGGAATAGACACCCAAGAAAGTGTCTCAATTGAACAAAGAAATGCTTTACGTGTGGGAAATAAGGACATAAAGTAAAGAATTGTTGTGGAAAAATGAAGTGTACTATGGATGAAAATAAAAATGGTACCGAGAATCCATTTACAATCATTTTTTATAAATTTAGGAGACCTAGCCATTACATGAGTGAATTCTCTATTCAATAGGATATCCTCTTGGTCAATGAAGAAGCTATGTGGAAATAAATTGATGGCGAAATGTTTAACAGTATTAGTGCTCTTTGTTGATGGGATAACTTTAGAAGACTTTTCTCTTGTATTTGTAACCCTGCAGTTTGTCATGTGAAAATAATATTTGGGGAAGAAGTATATTTTCTCTAGTGGATATAGTTATAAATAACCATTAGGTTTTATATGATCATTGAGTTTGAGGAAATTACAAGTTATTAAATTTTGGGATGAAAATGTGAGGTATGAGATAACATTTGTGGTTAAATTGTGTTATGTTTATTTTGAGGAATTTATCACATTTTTTAAATTTTATAAAATACTTTATTGATAAAGGACAACACGCAGACTATGTGACAACCCGTCGCATCAGACAATTTTGTGGGAATCGAACCCACAACCAGAGTGCGATTGGGATTTATCGCCTACCACTGGGATACGTGAAGTCCCTGGTTAGTGTTGCTAATTATTTTTAGTTAAATGATTTAATTGATCAATAATAAGTTGATTCGGGATATTATGTCTTATCAAATGTATACCCTTAGTATAGGAAAATGATTTGGTTATTAAGTGACAAATGTTATTTGGGAAGAAGATCGCTCTGTTGGGAACACTATATGCCTAAGAAAAATAGAATACTATGATATTTCATTTGAGGAGTAATGGTGGATTTTTATCTATGTTTTTATTGTATATTTATAGTGATTTGCATTATTTATAGAAACAATTAACCTATCATAGAGAATATGTGATTAGGTTAATTACTTTTAATAATGTCTCTTTAAGAGTAGGGGATGTCATTTGGAGATACAATTTATCGTGGAAGACTACATAACCAAATTATTCTATATTTTAGGTTTCAATATTAGTTTAGATTATATTGAAGGATTTTAAGGAAAATTGTTTATTAAATGGTATTTATTTTACTTTGGGGTATTGTTGGTTTAATTTTAGAAATTAAGATTAGTATTTCTTTCTATAAAATATTATCTTATTTGGGGATCATATGATCTTGTACTAACCATTTTGGTTTTGGTTAATATCTAAATACAAGATAAATATATAGTTTATCCTTTGGGGATCATGTGATTCTCTAGAAGTTGATTCTAGCTCTTCCAGTGTGACCAAGTCATCTTGAATACTCATCGTTTGAAAATAAGATGTGTTAGCGGTAGAAATTTATTAAATAATTAAACTATACTTAAAAATTAAGTATAACTCTTTATGTTCTTAGTCAATCTCATAAATAAATTCTTCAAACATATGAAATGGAACTTAAAAAAATGTTCTCCGTTTAATTTTCCTTCTAGGAAACTAATGATCGTTTATCCCATCACAATTTTTTGGTTTTCTTATTGTTAAATTTCTCTTGATCATCTTCTCTATCACTCTCAATAATAACTTGGTACTTAGTTTATCTTCCATATCCTTGTTTTCCTACATGAAATCATAGTATGGGTTATCTTAGGTGACCTTTGTACTTCTCTTTCTTTCTTTTAAAGTGATAGTTTTATTGACTATTTTTTTGATGTGGGACTTTCGATGAAGTTCCCAAGCCTAATTTTAAAAATTGTGAGGGTGAAATTTCCAAAAGGGGGGAAGAATTCAACACCCCAAGATTTCATATTAAGTTATCTTCTTTAAAGTAATTCAATAGCTTGCGTTACACGCAACACCGAGTTTGAGCGCACCCCAACTTACCAAACTAGCCATTAAAAAAGTGGTTATGAAAAGTATTAACTGAATTTCAAATTTTATATACTAAATATAATTTTAGAATCCATATTATGTGTTTTTTTGACAATATATAAGAACAGATTCAATTTTTTCAGATAAAAGAAGTATTTTTCAAAAAATACAATTTTACCGCCTTTTAACGGTGAACCCTTTTAAATTGAATATATTACACTTTTATATATTTAATTTGAAAAAATTAAATTATTATTTATAATAAGGACATAAAAATTTATTTTTGATAAATTTTTGGTGTTTTTCTTATAACTTTCATATTTTGGTGAATAGTGAAAAATACTAAATTTTAATTGAAAGAAACTTTTTTAATCAAAATAATTTATAGTGTTAAATGATAAATTTGAATGGTTTGGAAGTATAATTAGGTTATATTTTTACCATTTAATCCAATGTTGGTCATTGGAATTAATTTCACTTTGATATTATATATAAACAAGTGTCAATCTTTTAATGGTAATCGTTTCTTAAAAACACGCTATTTTTTGACAACGAGAATTGATTTTAAATTAATTAACTAAAGTTATAGGTTTTGAATTTGGTAAAATAGAAATAATTTTTGAATTTGGAATATCAAAAATATATTTGGCTAATGTTTATGTATTTTTCTAAAAAACTTCAATTTTTGATGAATAGTAAAACCACTTACTAGTAATTAAAAAACTGACTTTTTCATTTAAATGAAATTTTACTGCTTTTGTGAATTTAATTTCAAAAATCCGACATACTTGTCTGTTATTATTAAGTAATATGTGGTTCAATAAGATGAAAATAATTTTTGATGAATAGTAACTTTTGACTTTTATTTACAATAGTTAAAGGTAAATAAGGTAATTCAAGGTAAAAAGAGTATTATAACATCAAACAATTACCCTAACACTTGTCATAACATTATTTTATGATTCATGGCCAACCATGGGCATCCTTAGGTCTATTTTGGGACCCCATAGATCCTCTTAAGAATGATAAAGACACTTTATTTTAATTAACTTAAAGTAAAGACAAAAATGACATTAACAAATATCTTTTAGTATATCAATTTTTAAATGGGTTAATATAAGTAATATTTTAAAATATAAATAATAATTGTAAATATAAAAATATTTCCTACATTATGGTATTTTTTTTATAATTTTTAGACATCAAATAAATTAAATTATTTATGACACAATAATGATGCAGTACTTACCTCATTAATAAATGATTTAAATAAATAAGATTATTAATATTAAAAAAATATCCAAAACCTCCAAAATTATTATTAGATGACTTTATTTTGAAATTATTCATCTTATCATTGACTTTAATGAGTTTTGGAATTTTTGAAAAAGAAGATAAGTTTATAATAACATTACATTTTCAAACCTTTTTAAAGAGCCCCTCCTCTCCCTTATTAAAGGACACCACTTCTAACCCATTCATCACACCTATAAAGCCCCTTTTCTCGTCCAAATCAGACCCAAATAATCTATAAATATCCCTATCTTCAACCTATAAGGATTACCTTACGCATAATTCACTTTAATAAGTCTGTTTGGTTCAATCTAAAGGGAGTTTCCCAAATTAAAGTTAATGGTTTCTCTTAACTTCTTTTATTTTATTTTAAATCTACAACCCCTAAACTCTTTTTATTCCTTTATTTTATAACAATACCAGTATTATAAATATAATATGATGTTTATATGATAAGTATTTTAACTACACTTACACACACCTCTATCTAATGTGTAAAGAACATATTGTTTCTTTGGATGGAAGACCAACGCCTCACGAAACTATGATTGTTCAATTATATCCTACCGCCTCTCATGGTGGCCATTAATATGGAACTGTATTTATATATGATATATATTATGTTTATGTTTTATTTATGCTTCTATATTTTCCATTTATATAATTTCTTCATGGTTTCCATTATGGGTAAATTGTGATAATTTCATTTGAGGAAGTGCGGACTACCACCCCCTCAAAGTGATATGACTCGTTAATGCCTTATGTGGAATGTATAAAGGATATATTTAATAATATTATATATGATATTATTCTTTAATTATAATATAACTATGTATAATTATGTTTTTATTCAATTTAAATACAAAATAGAAATGAAAGTAGCGTTCATGTGTACGTACGACGTACCATCTCCTTGAACGGTGCATTTCATTTCTTATCTCCAAATGTTATTTACTATTATAAATACATGTATATACTGGATATATAATATATATATGATATCTAAATCATTTATATCATTTTGAAGATAATTTAATTTTTACCACGTGGAAAATTTGTAATTATAACAAGTTCATTTTTGACTCACGTTCCGAACATCGATAAAATATCCAATATGAACTCAAATAATTAACTAATTGTTATAGCAAGGTAATAAGTGATATAAAAGGAATATTAAACTTTAAAAATGTTCTTTATCAAGTATAAATTAACTTAAGTTTATTATTCAGTAAGAACAAGTAACATACAAGACAAGTCAGACATGAGGTAAGGGGTTTCTTATCTCACTTTTAATTCCGTGAGATTTCCATTGTTCGCCACTTATTTATTGCATGTGGTGTATTGTGTTCTACCATTTGATATATATTATCATGATTACAATTATATTCATGGTATTCTTTGAATTATTTAGTGGTTATTAACTTTTGGTCATACAACTCGATTGATGACACTGTGGTAAGGGGATTTCATCTCACTTCTTATTCCCGTGAGATTCATGTTGTATTTACACTATTTCCTTTTGTGTCGTGTATATTATATACATGATTGTATTCATTGGGTAATATAATTTAATCTATGGGTATTTACAACTTCATTGTATGATCCTTCTTTCATGGGGTTTTTGATTCGTGAGTTACCAAATCGGTAAGGAAATATAAAATTTCAATTTCCACTTATTGGGATTTACGCATACTTCATTGAATATTTTACTCCAAGATTATGTGTGGAATCACTATTTATTATTTATGTATCAGTTTTCACTCCCCTTTTTGTGGATATACTTTTGATACATATAATCACTCGGTTGATAATTTCTCAATTCATTGATATGAACATGATAAGAGTAATCTTAACTCAATTTTCATTGATTGAGTTAAACATCCAAGTCATTGGTGTTGTTTTTTCAAGAATATGTATGAATGTCCTATTATTTATTTACACTGAATATCCAATAATATAGAGTGTATTTATATTTTTCACACATAATTATGTGGTTGATTCATCCTTAACCTAAGGATATTGGCTTTATAAGGGATTTTATCTCAATTTTCATTCCATTGAGTCTTCTTTGTTATTATAAGCTAATTCACTTTTATATGGTGTATATAATGTACTTTGAAATAGTATATCATTAATAACTTTATTCTGATGATATTATAATGTTTTTATTATGTCAATTATTTGTATTCAAGTGTCTATCATTGGGTTATGAACTCTAAAAAAATATCATTTTAAATGTCCTAAATATTTATTCTTCTAAATATTTCTCATTAATGTCCATGCTATAAAAATGGTTTTAAGGATTTATTTATATAGAAATTAATGTTTTAAAATTAATACTCCTTTTAAATGGTTCAAAGTGGTATGGGACACTTTGATTCAAAAATCTATTTTAAATGGCTTCTTGATAAATAATGTGGCTTTTAAATGTTTTCACAAAAGGGGGATATTTATCTCAAATAGTTTTGATGATTAATTTCATCTATTTAAATATCCTTCATTATTATTAATGGAGGATAATATATTATAATACAATCTTCTATATTGTATTGAATGAGTTATTTTTGACTGTGTATGTGCTATTTGAATTCCATTCGTGGTTTGTGGTTAAAATATTGACATTTCTTATGCTAGTTTTAATAAAGTTGTTGAGATTTTGTATCAACCTTTTCATATGAGTAATGCATTGGATTTAGTAAGTGATGGGTGGATCTTACTATAACTCCTCGATGCATGGGTAGGTCTCATGAGACAAACTAGGGTCTTAGCATAAGGCCTTGACGAAATCTTATTTGTAGTCTTGGCACGAGGCCTTGACTATGTGGTTATGATGTATGAAATTATGCATTCCATAATTATGAGATTAGATATTGATATTTCATGTGATTATTCAACTATTAGAATACCCATGGATATGTTTTATTATGGAATTATTTACCCAGCCCATATTCCTGCCATATAGTGTTCATGTTTACTATTTGTAAAGGCATGTGTTTTCAGTTATTCACCATGCCGAATATTTTTGTTATCTTCTTTTGTATTGATTAATATTACTAAGTATTTGAGATCGCCCCTTTCTTATGTTTCATTTCCCAGGATATGAAGAAGTTAGTTATAAGTGACTTTCATGAATAATCTTGGAATCTTGGATGTTTCTAATGGAATAAATTAGTGTTGTTTTTCATTTCAAGTCATAATGTTGAACTTATGTATGTATCTTATTTCCAAGAATACTAAACATATCGGTCCTTCGGGACTTGAATCTTTTTAGTCATGAAAATGTATTAAAATAATGCATCGACTCCTGGATTCTGGGGTTGGGGCGTTACATGACCCTTGAAAAAGGAAGTAATTTTATATATGTATATTTTTGAAAAAAAATTATTAGGACATGGTCTCATGGATATAGATTTATTATTTATGATACCCCATAACTATGATTATGAATATTTTTATGATAAAGAATTAGGGCATGATTTTTTAGTAATTATCATTGAATATCTGGGTAAGGTTATTCTATGTTAAGATAATTTTCTCATAACTTTATGCTTATCATATTCTCACTTATGATCATTGATTGATATGCCATATATTAACACTTACTAAGATTCCAATCCCAAACATTCTTCGGTTTCCATTCCCTAGGTTATAAATAACGGTTTTTAGTATGGTATGTCTAAGAAGTGTTCTACGTGAGATTATTTTTATCAAAAATGTTGGAGATCCATCATGAAATAAGATGACTATGTATCTAGTATCTAAAGACTATAAGCCATCATAGTTCTAAAGAATGTATTTCATGAGATTTGTTGAGTATTAATATAAAATTATGTAACATAAATGAATGTAATGCAGGGGTTAACTCAGTTGGTATCAAATGAGGGTTTAGATAATCACTAGCGATTATGGTCTAAAAAATTATTGAAAACTATGAGGATAATCCTAATTCATTTGATAACAACCTAATTTTTTGGAAAAGTATATATTGTGTTGTTTTCTTAGAAAATATAGCCATATCTTGATACCAATAAGTGGATGCACCCAGAGCACGGATGAACTTGGGATTAAAAACACTAAATGGTTTGGATTGGGTAGTATATTAATAATCATGAGGTCACAATTAGTGGTACTAAGACTAAAAACCTAGATATACATTCATAGGGGATATTCTTGGGATAATTGATGTTTTATTTATATACTATAATGATGTATTTTACCAGATGACGACTATAAATGACCTATATTAAACCTATCATGTCATCGTTTAGAAGATGGTATCATATTTTAGAACACAATAATAATGATTTTTATAAATTTATGAGTGTTTACATTTATTATTAATGAGTGATGATCTCCCTGAGCATTTTTTCATTAAGGGAATGAAGAATAAATGATTATGTTGAGGAGGTGAAAATAATACTAAAATATAGAAGTTTATCATTTGATATAAATTAATTTATTTCATAAAGATTATATAGGATTATTGATTAATATAATCAATTATTATATGTTGAGTTATCAAAAAAAATTACTAATCTTATGTTGATCCCATCTCCAGTCTACAACTCCTCTCTACAAGATGTTCATGAAAATGTACTTCCTTTAATTCCAATGATTGTCTGTATATTTGAATATGATGTGATAATCAATATGGATTGGATCTCTCTTCATATAGAGTTCATATAAATTAACCGAGAAGTGAAGTGACATTATACATTACAAATTAAAATATTTTTATCTTAAGGAGAGAGGATGAATATGAAATTCTAATGGTTTTTTATTTTTTTTTATGGGTATTACTGCCTATTTATGGGGGATAAGTATCTCAAATGGTTGGGAAGAAACTAAAAATTGAATATATTATTATCATTTTGTATTATGTTGATTATTTCTTGAATAAATTCCTAGTCTTCTCCAGAATTAGGAAGTCGTGTTTTCAGTATGACACATACCTGGTGTTATACCTATTTCATGAAATCCCTTTATATTGACACTCATTTAGTTTATTGAATTGAATAAGTAACTCCAAAAATATTGTGATAAATGAATAGTAATCCCAAGAGTACCATCATGTAGTGAACCTAATATTTTTGTAAAATAATAATGAATGGATGATGCATCTTTCCATTTATTATCATAAAAATAACAAGATTACTATAAATAACAACTACCCTCTACACTTCATCGATGATGTATTTGATCAATATTGAAGAGATAAATATTTTTTTAATATTGATCTTATATATAGATATCATAAATAAATATTCAATAAGGATGAAATATACATAATATCCTTTTTTAGGAGGTTTTGTCATTATTAATTTAATGTTATACCACTTGGACACACCAATGATCCTATAGTACCCCCCATGTTTTGGTATGTAACCCATAATTGATTCTTTTTATGGTTATAAAGTGTAAGAGTTATGGATGAGAGATTTGGGAGACCATCAGAAGTGTTTTGGGGGATAAATAGAAGTCACACATGCAGCACACAGTCTGACTAACTGTGCGGCCAAACCATGTGCAGTGGTGCTTCTTCAGTTAGTATCTCCATCATGGTTGGGGAATAGTTTGAGAGACCATGCAAGGGGGGTATGTGTGGGTAGTGCATATTGAATGGTTATTGCACAGTTTTCCTAACCGTGTGGTCAAACCATGCACAGATTCAAAATGAGATCCTCAAAAATAGGATGTCACTCATTTTTTCATAACTCCATATTTTTTCCCATAAAATGATCTAATTCGAGATTAATGTCCATTAAATATAGGATAAACTATCCTAAGAGTTTTGGTGTCGATATGAATTCTTGTATTAGTGAATTGAAGATGGATTCTTTCTAGGAGAAGAGAGCTAAGACGGGTTCTTAAAGAATCAACCTAGTTGTCTTTTGCTTTCTTCATTTATTATGGTTTTCATCAAATACCTTAGATGCAGGAGGCTTCAATATCAACTATTATTATTATAAATGACTATAATTAATTATAATTGAATGTTTTTTTTGAATTTATTTTGTTTAGGTTGTTGAACACTTGTTGGAAACCATCTTTAGTGGCAGTTGTGAAATCTAAAAAATTGGGATTTTGAATGAGTGCCTTGGTTCTTGGTTTTAAAATATTGTTTTTAAATAGGTTATTTCACTATATTTTTGGAACATGATTTAAATTTGATGTTTCTAATAAAAGGGAATGTTTTATAGAAATTAAATGTTTTTTGAAATTGGGTTGTTCTTTGTTTTTCCATAAAAGTACAATGCCACTGAAATGGTTTGAAATAGTTATTTTCAAAGGTTTTGGAATTTATTGGGTTTTGTTTGAGTTCATGATCGATATGACCCATAATAAGGTATGTGTACCATTAGGGTACAAGGTGCATTTCCCTATATCATAAGCGTGTGTCCTTGGGATCCAACGTAATTGGACAAGAGACCGCTCATTAGTATGGAACTGTCAAACGAAGCATGCAAGTGTGGGAATGTTGTGAACTATGGAATGGGTATTCCAAAATGATAATTAGAATTGGTTTTTAAGATTTTATTAGTTATTTTTTTTGTGAAATAACTTTCTGGAAATTAGTTTCATTTAATTTTGATTGCCCTCGGTTATAATTGGTTTTCGAACTTGTTTATATTTGGTTATAAACTATTTTGGTCAATTTTTTTGTATAAACTATTTTATATAATGTGTTAACTATTCTATCCTAGTGGAGTGATTTGGAAAGTCATTGAGTAAAATATACCGAGTTTGATACTCACCCCTTCTTTGGAACTTTGGTTCTTTTGGAGATGATGTTTTTCAGGATAGGTGCAATGGTAATGTTTCCCACGTTTTTAGTACCACCTCGTGATACGTGGGATGTTTGGTGATTGTGGTGCTTGGAACATGTGGAGCATGGAGTCTTTTAGTATCTTGAGAGACTTTTGATTTTTATCTAATGTTTAATTTGATGTTAGTTTGGTCTTCCACTGTTTCAAAGTTTGATGTGGTTCTGAGATACATGAATTTGTTTAGTATTCTTTCTTTTGATCATGCATCATTTAGTGAACGGTTTTTTTATGGTTGGTTGATTTATTGTTTTATTTAATAAATGATTAACCATACCCACTTGTGATTGAAACAATTTAGCATTTATTTCTAGCCGTTGGAATCTTAATAATGTTACTTAAGGCCCAGTAATGATACGTTGTGATCTCAAGGAAATGATAATTATCAGGTCATTACAACTCCTACTATCTTCATTGATTTAATAAACACAGTCTTCATAAATTACATGGATCAGTTTGTTTTATTCGTTAGAGTTGATATTATTATATACTGAAATTAAAAAATCTAGGAATAATAATTAATAATTGCACTGAAGACCCTGAGTAAAGATAAGTTGTTTACTAAATTTGCTAAGTGTGAATTTTGGCTATAGAAATTATGATTCTTGGGTCATAAAAAACTCATGTGAGTGTGTGTTGGTGGATTCATGAAATACAACATCTATTGAAAACTAGCATAAAACAACAATAATAACTGATATCCATAGTTTTCTTGGGTTCAAAGTATACTAATAATTCTTTTTGATGATTTTTCATGGATATATTATCCAATAAACTTGTTTACTTGGAAGGGATCCATGGTCCCATAGAAATATGTATGTGTGTAAAATTTAAAGGAAATGAAAAGAAGATTGGGAAATATGCTGGAACTAATAATTCCCTATAGTGGATAATATTTTATGATCTTTATAGTTACATTGAAGAAGAAGTAAAATGATTAATCCTCATACAACATTACTTTTTTATATCTTAAGCCACAAGGTAACTAAAAATTCATGTGAAATTTTACCAAAATCAAAAAAAATTATTATCATTAATGATTTTTGTACTAAACATATTGAGGAATTATCTTCATACTAAAAGATGTGATATATATAATTATCATAATATATTTAAGTACATATTCATAGATAAATATTTGAATATGTGCCAGAGAGGATGGTTTGATTTGATCAAAGATTATGATTTCTCAAAAAATTACCATCCTAGGAAAGAAGACACAGCGGCTGATGCTCTACATGAGAATGATAGTGGAAGTTTATCAATGATGAGTATTGAAAGAGAGATAATATTTATTCATATTAAAATGATGGATATTGAAATCATGATGAAAGGAGACAAATCATATCTTTATAAGATGAATGTTTAAACATACATCTATGTGAAGATTAAAGAGGTGAAGAATAAAGGCTTGGATCTATAAAAGATGGAGAGATATGTTACCATGTTCAACCATTATTATGAAGGAATGATATGTTTCAATTACCTATTGTGTTTCTAATAAATACCATTTATTAGGAATAAATTTATTAATGAATCTCACAGTTCATCATTCTCTATAAATCATAAAAGTATGAAGATGTATATAGATTTGAAGGAATATTTCTAGTTGAAAACATTGAAAGGGATATTGTAGTATATGTATATTGATGTTTAGAATGTCAAGAAGCAAAGGATAAGACACAAAAGTCTGTGGGGATGTTATAACTATTATCCACACCATAAAGGGAATGGAAAAACATTAACAAGGATTTAATTATTGTACACCCCAAAATACTTAAAAGGGAAAATGCTATTTGGGTAGTTGCGTTTTACCTTATGAGATTAGAGCATTTAATTTCCATCAGTGAAAATGGAAGGTTTAGGGTGTAGCGAAAGTTCATGGGTGGATGTGCCCACTTGGCTTTTTTCATTAACAATGTACAATTAGGGATCAATAGGATGATAAACGCCAGTCTCCAGGAATCGAATAACAGAAATAGATAAAGAAGAAGGATGGTCCCAGAACCACAAAAGTGGATCATTACAAGTTGATTATAATTAATTTAATTAATTGACAAGAAGTTCCTTTTATAGAATTTTTTCTTCGTTGATATTTCTGATCACGTTCCAATGTGATCCGTTGTTGCATCGCAGAAGCCAAGTGTAGAATTTCTCTAGTGATGATCCACACGTGCACCACGTATCTCTGGACATCTCCAAAGGAATCTCTAGGTGCTAGCATGGAGAAGCCTTTGCTTGCATTTTCCGCCTAAGATCACATTGATCTGATGGAAGAGGATCTCTCACAGTCTTGATAGAGTTCTTAGAGGAAGGAGTTATTTCGGTCTTGAGATAATTATCCATAATTTTTGGGCACAACGATTCTCATCTGAAAGGAGTTGGGGGTGTGAGGATATTTATAATCGGGTTTGATGTTGTGATGTTATGAAAATAAAGAAACGTGTTACGCGTTTTATTTATTTCATTAAATCTTTTGAAAAAACCCATGTTGAGTCATTAATTCCTTGACATGTGCCCACACTAATTATAATAAATATCATTTAATAAAATGACATTATATCCTCAAAAACCCAACTGGAAAAACTACACGGAATGTAATCATAAATACAGGGTGTGTACTTGTTTTTCATTGAAAACTACATGGAGTGTACATTCAATGAATGTGGCGTGTATATCTTGTATTAATTTATTCATTTCCTTTCCAAATGAAAACTACATAGAATGTACATTCAATAATACACGGCATGTACTTGTTTTCAAAATAAAAACTACACGACGTGAAATCATTAATACACGACGTGTTCTTGTTTTCATTTTATTGTTCCTCCAACATAAAAATGATTTAGGATTTCTTGAATAATTATTAAACCAAATACTAGAATAATATTTATTCTACTTGAGATACATGAGTACACTTAGTGTGTGACCCTCTAGGCCTCTTTCTCGTTGGCATTAGGTGGGCTTGCCTAAAGTCCAAAATTACTGTCTAGCAACGGGTCATGGCACCCAAGAGAAAGAAGTTGATGCTGCTTTGATGTGTCACCTCATATGAACTCTTACCGTGTGATTTAATCCCTTTGTCTCAATATCTCATCAAGCAGGTTTCATGGAAGTGTCATAAACCTATATGATTGATCTGTCTTTCTTTGACTACCTGAAATAAAACTCATCGTTTCACCATGGCCATGGAATTTCATGCAACAGTTCTATTTCAATCAAAGGGCCGAGATATCAACTTCCATAAATGGAAGGAAAAAACCTTCCTCATATTATCCATAAACAACATGTCATTCGTGGCGCACCCAACATACCCTACTTCCTGCCAACTATTTTCATGACGGGTTTCATCAACAAATCTAAATGCGAGAATCATGACATGAGTTAATGATAATATTCTAGTCTAAGGACAATTACACACGATCGTAGATAGTAATGTCTGATGACACCGAGACATGCTGAATTACTACTGACGGGTCTGTTCTCAAAATCTCCTATCTTGGATATTACCAAGTACGAACTCCATGAGAGAGAGTCTCGTCTTCTTACGAGTACTCGCATATGACAGTCTGCATACTATGTTTCCTATTATAGTATGTCATCTAACCCTAGAACATTATTTAAGAATATTCTTATATAATTTCAAGCCTCCCATCATAGAGGGGATCTTCCATGACCTCATTAATGCAACAAATATTCCAGGACATTATTATATTATAGTCATGCAGAACAATAAACAATATATAATAATTGTACATTCATGTAATCAAAGTACAAAAAAACTAGTTCTCAGGAAACCAACCCTAACAAACTCCCACTTGGACTAGAGCCAACTGACTACAAATTTTAGTCCACTAGACCTCAAATGATGATCATGTTTCTACTGAGTCAAGGCTTTAATCAAGGGGTCCACCACATTGTCTTCTGTGTAAATAATGCTCACTGCAACTTCACCTCTCTGAGAAAAATCCCTCAAGAGATGATACTTTCGAAGTATGTTCTTTTTCCCCTGATGTGACCTTGGCTCTTTTGCAAGGGCCACCGCTACAGTATTATCACAATAGATTATGATAGGAACTTTTAGCTAGGAACTACATCCAGCTCTTGGACAAAGCTTCGCATCCATACAGCTTCTTTAACTGCCTTAGAAGCTGTGATATACTCAGACTCTACTATAGAATCTGCGACCACACCTTTCTTGGGGCTCTTCTAGATCATTGTACCTCCATTCAAACTGAATATGTATCCAATCTGAGACTTCATGCCATCTTGATCAGTCTGGAAACTAGCACCTATATTTCCTCTGATGACAAGTTCCTCATCTCCTTCATAAACTAGGAACATATCCTTAGTACACCTTATATACTTAAGGATAGTCTTGAATACCATCCAATAGAGGTCTTATGAAGATGCTTGATATCTGCCTACCGCAATTAATGCGTAAGCAACATCTATCCTTGTATATAACATGGCATATATGACTGACCCAATCGCGGATGCTTAAGGGATCCCTGCCATTTTCTTTCTTTTCTCATGTGTCTGAGGACACATTTTCATGGAAATATGATTTCTATATGACATTGGGAACAATCCCCTCTTGAAATGCTCCATACTAAATCACTTTAGTATCTTGTAAACGTATGTACTTTGACTTAGGCCCAGCATTCTCTTGGATCTATCACGATGGATCTTGATCCCAAGAATATATGCTGACTCGCCCAAGTCTTTCATACAGAATCATTTATCCATCCATGCCTTAACTAACTGTAAGACAGGTACTTCATTTCCAATTAGTAATATGTCATCAACATATACTATTAGGAAAATGACTGCACTTCCACTAAACATTTTGTAGACAGAAGGCTCACATTCATTCTTAATACATCCAAGTTCCATTACAGCTTCATCAAATTGAATGTTCCATGACCTTGATGCTTGCTTTAATCCATTAATGGATTTCTGCAACTTGCTTAACTTGTTGACATCCTTTGGAGTCACAAACCCTTCAGGTTGTGTCATGTAGACATCTTCCTAAAGGTTCCCGTTAAGGAATAATATTTTGACATCCATTTGCCAAATTTCATATTCATGGTAAGAGGAAATGGACAAGATGATTCTAATTGATTTTAGCATCACAACCAGTGAAAAGGTTTCATCATAGTCAATTCCTTGATGCTGTCTAAAAACTTTTGAAACAAGTCATTCCTTATAGGTGCTGACTTTCCCCTCCATGAATAGTTTCTTCTTGAATACACATTTATTACCAACAGGATTTACATCAACTGGAGGATCTACCAAAATCGAGACTTGGTTTTGGTATATGGAATCCATTTCAGAATTCATGGCTTCTTGCCACTTGGTATCGTATGTGCCTTCAAATACTTCCTTGTAGGTAAGAGGATCATTGTTGTCAACCAACAATGAGTCACAATCCTCAGTGACAAGAAAACCATATCATTCTGGTTCTCTCACCTCTCTCGTGCTCCTACACTGTTCTTGTGTCTCTGGAATAGATTTTTCTTCCATGGGGATTTGTGGAATATGTTTTAGTACCAACTCTTATGTATCTTGAGCCTCGACTTCATCAAAGTCTATCTCGCTCCCAATATCTCTTTTGGATATGTGCTCCCTCTTAAGGAATATGGCATGTATTGCCAATGTTACCTTTTTATCTAAGGGGTTGTATAGGTAATATCCCCTTGTTTCTTTGGGATATCCTCTAAAGATACACTTATTGCCTCGGGGTGAAAGTTTGTTACCTGAAGAGGCCTTAACAAATTCTTCGATACCCCCTCACATGTAAATTTAAGAACATGGCTTTGCGTCCACTCCATAATTATTATGGAATACCATTTATCGATTTACTTGGTACTTGGTTTAGTATGTGTGTTGTTGTTTGTAATGCATATCCCCAAAAGGATAATGGAAGACTCACATGACTCATCATTTATCTCACCATGTTCAACAAGGTTTGGTTCCTCCTGTCACTTACGCCATTCCACTGAGTCGTGTAGGGAGGAGTGAGTTGATATAGAATCCCAAACTCCCGTAAGAAATCAATGAAGTCCTTATTAAGGTATTCTCCTCCTCTATCTAAGTAGAGTTTCTTAATCTTATTACCAAGATGGTTCTCAACTTCATTCTTATATTCTTTTAACTGATCAAAAGAATCTAACTTATTCCTCATTAAGTAAATATATCCATATCTGCAAAAATCATCAGTAAAATTTATGAAGTACAAGAACCCACCCTTTGCTTCAACTGGAAATGGTCCACACACATGTGTGTAAAAAAATTCTAGGATCTATTTATCTCTTTCACCTTTCCCACTAAATGGGGCTTTGGTCATTTTTCTGTGTAGACACGCATGACATACACCAAGTGGTTTTAGTTCGAAAAATTATAAATACCCATGTTGATGTAATTTTGACAAATGTTTCTCATTGACATGACCTATCCAGTGATTCCAAAGTTGGGTGTGGGATGAGTCATGTTAATTTACATTTTCATTGATTTCCATTACTTGGTTTGTGTATTCTAACACATAATGTCCGTTATATAAATGTTCCCTAACAAAACAATTGTTATATTTATAAAAGAAGAAAAATTCATTTCCAAACTTGAAGATGAAGCCATCAGTATCTGATCTAGATACTGAAATAATATTTTTAGTAACATACGGAACATAATAACAACCCTTTAATACCAATATCATTCTAGTTGGAAATGTGATTTTTTAGTCCCCCACAGCTACAACAGCAAGTTTGGCTCCGTTGGTTGCTCATAGATCTACCTCCCCTCGATCAATCTTCCTAAATAAACTTGATTATTGTATTTGGATACATATGTGAGCACCATAAGCTATATCAAATACCCAATTTTTAGAAACATATAGATTTCATTCGATAAAAAATGCACCTAAAGCTTCCCCTTTCTTCCTTGGCTGGGTAGAGTTTTTTCTTCTAGTGGCCCTTCTTGCCACATGCAAGACAAACAACGTCCCATTCTCTTGCCTCCCCTTTGATCTTCCTTTTCTTGGAAGGCCTCGAAGTAGACTTGGTCTTAATTATCTTCTCCTTCCCTTTCATTTTATTCACCATAAGTACATAAGGATTTTTACTCTTCATATCATTATCAACTTGGCGAATAAGGATAAGAAGATCAGACATAAACTTCTCAATGTTGTTCATGTTGAAGTTTACAACAAAGTTAGAGAGGCTCTAGGGGAGTGATGCAAGAATGAGATCAGTACCCAATTCTTCGGGGAGTTTAATCCCTAGAACCTCCAAGCCCTCAATGTAGCTAATGAGCATGACTACATGAGGCCCAGCTGGGGCACCCTCTCCAAGCTTTCTCTAGAATAGAGACTTGGAGATCTCAAACCTTTCCTGTCGTGCTCTCTCCTGGTATAGACCACAGAGGTGCTCAAGAATGCTATAGGCATGCATGTATTCATGAGACTGCATGAGATCACTAGAAATTGATGATATCATAAAACATTGAACGTTAAGTGAATCGTTCAAATGTTTATCATAGACCCGGAAATCTTCATCACTTTCCCCTTGGGCGGACAAATTAAGAAGTGAGGACTCCAGCATGTAAAACTTTAGTTAATGGCGTAGGATAACCCAAAGGCGACTAAACCATTCCTGAAAGTTACTACCGATTAAGATATTGTCTTTGTCTAGAATTGATCATAGAGAAAATGTGGTTGACGAGTTTATCATATTGATTCTACAAATTAAAAGAGAAGATTTATCAGTACTGTCTTGATTACATTTTATGAGAAATAATAAATTCTATTAAGTCTCCCACTATTTTATCAAGTCCCAATGTCCCTCACCATTGAACTCGGAATGTCCAGTTTCATTGACATTCTAGTGGAAGGGATCCATATTCCCCTTCACATAACCCCAACAAGGGTTGTTCAAGCTATTTGAAGGTATCTAGGTAGGCAGGTCTTTGCAAACTATGAGCTTACAGCTCCTTGATCTATTGAGTGGAATCCCCAATCCTGAAATCCTGACTTGGATTTCCTCAACAATTGCCTCCATGTTACAACAAGTATTTAAAGGGCTACTCCTATTGATGTAAAATGTTTAAGTCATCCTGAAACTTTCATAAGAGCTTCCTTTATAAAAGTAAGTGTCCCAAAAGGGGTTGGTCAAACATGTCGATTTATTGAGTCTTTCACTTAATTAAGTAACGAAATCTTGGTCTAACTTAATATGGTATTTGAGGGATTTTATTATTTATGCGTAGTTTTTCATTATCACATGCTTGTTAATATTAATTGATGCTTGATTAAGTGATTAACTATGTTCTGATAATGTTTACGCATAGTCCTGTTTTTATTTTACTACATCTTTGCATGCTTTTTTATTTCATTAATTATGTGATCGCGAAAACACATACATAATAAATAAACCATGTAATTAGATAGAAATAAAATAAGATGGCATGATCATGATATTTTATTGGTTAGCTTATCCAGTGGGTTGATAAGCTATCCCTGACCTAGGAAAAAACACCATGAACCGATGTTTCATGTTTTTCAGCTCCCACATGTCCACCTTTGTATCTTCTTGTGCTGGTTTCGCATCAGATTCGGGTTTTGAACCATCTCCTATAGCTTGGGAGATCCTCAATTACATGGGATTTATATTAAAGAAACCATGGGCACGTAGGCCCTACATTTTTTTGGAAGAATGCTCGCAGGCCATAGAATTTAAATTAATCAAATTTAAAATAAACCATAAACACATACAAAGGTTATTATGTATATCTCATGATCATCTATAACATGGAACTACATTTACGCATATTTAGAATTCAAAATTATTTTAATCATTCTATTATTTACGATTAGTCGCACTTGAAATTAATTAATTATGATCTTATAATTAATCAATTCTTCATCTTAAATTCATTTCTGAATTTCATTGAGATTCTTCTCATCCATATCCCTTGTATAGGTCTTTGTAATTTTGGAGTAAACCTGGTGAAATTACATTTCTAGAAATTATATAGTGTGTAATATACCCTACACGTCGTGTATTTTTCACCCTTTATCCAAAGTACACGCTGGTGGCTTTGGCGTGTTTTCTGTACATTGGAAATTTTGGAGTACACGGTGTGTAGATTAATCTAACACAGCGTGTACTTCCTTGTTACGCTGTTACCGGCTTGGAAATCATGTGTACGCGGAACACGGCTTCTCCTTGTACAAGGTTTCACCTGGTCCGGATCGTACTACATGGCGTGTTGATTGAACATACACACCCTGTATTCTAGTTCCATGTGCCCTTCATTTTTGGTCAACACTGTCTAATAAATACCTAGGCATGATCAATTCACACGGCGTGGTTTGGCGGACCTGTACCGGTTCATTGAACCTAAGTACACGGTCTGTAGTTTTCACTATAGGTCGTGTATTCTTGTGTTGCACAGGCAGAAAGAGAAGCTCCTCTAGATGAGTTCCTCATTTTTATTTTAATCAGAATTAAAATTAAAAGGTTATTTCAATGATGTGAATCGAGAAATGAAGGAGGAAGAACATATCTAATTCATTTAGTGTTATAAAATGATTTATCTTGAATTAAATAAAATATAAATGCATAAATTATCAATGAAAATTAAATAACTATAATCAACGTTGAAACCTTCCTATGATACCAATTGAAGTTTCCGGGTGCAGCGGAAGCTCGTGGTTGGATGTGACCACTTGGATTTTCTTCATTAACAATTATCAATTCAGGATCAATATGAGGATAAATGCCAGTCTCCACGAATCGAATCATAGAAATAGACAAGGAATAACGATGGTCCTATAACCACCAAAGAGGATCATCACAAGTTGATTATAATTAATTTAATTAATTGATAATAAGTACCTTTTATGGAATTCTTTCTTCATTGATATTTCTAATAATGTTCCGATGAGATTAGTCATTGCGTCATAGAATCTAGGTGTATACTTCCTCTAGTGGTGATCCACACGTGCACCATGTATCTCTAGTAATCACCAAAGGAATCTATGGGTGATAGCGTAGAGAAGCATTTTCTTGTGTTGTCCGCCTAAGATCACCTTGATCCGATGGAAGAGGGTCTCTCTCAGTCTTGAGAGCGTTCTTAAAGGAAGGAGTTCTTTCAGTCTTGAGATAATTCTCTAGAATTGTTATACACAATGATTCTCATCTGAATGGAGTTGGGGATGTGAGGATATTTATAATCGGGTTTGAGGTTATGAAGTTATGACAATAAATAAACGTATTATTGGTTTTATTTATTTCCTTAAATATTTTTTTTAAAAACCCATGTCGAGTAATTAATTCCTTGACATGAGCCCACACTAATTATAATAAATATCATTTAATAAAATGACATTATTTCCTCAAAATCCCGACTGAAAAAACTACACTGTGTGTAATCATAAATACACGGTGTATACTTGTTTTTCATTGAAATCTACAAGACGCGTAAATTCAATGTACATGGTGTGTATATGTTGTTTTCATTTATTAATTTCCTTTCATAATGAAAACTACACAGCGTGTATATTCAATAATACACGACATGTACTTGTTTTCAAAATAAAAACTACATGGCATGTAATCATTAATACACGACATGTACTTTTTTTTATTTTATTCTTCCTCCTACATTAAAATGATTTAGGCTTCCTTGAGAAATTATTAAACCACATACCAGAATAATATTTTTTCTACTTGAGATACTTGAATACACTTAGTGTGTGACCCTCTAGGACTCTTTCTCATTGGCATTAGGCTGGCTTGCCGAAAATACAATATTACTATCTAGAAACGGGTCAAAATGCCCAAGAGAAATAAGTTGATGCCGCATTGACGTGTCACCTCATACGACCACTTACTATGTAATTTAATACCTCTGTCTCAATATCTCATCGAGCAGGTTTCATAGAAGTGTCATAAACCAATATACTTGATTCGTATTTCTTTGACTACCTGAAATAAAACTTCTCGTTTCACCATGGCCATGAAATTTCATGCAACAGTTCTATTTCAATCAATGGTCCGAGATATCAACTTCCATAAATGGAAGGGAAAAATCCTTCCTCGACTTATCCATTAACAACATGTCATTCATGACACACCCAACATACCCTAATTCCCACCAACTGTCTTCATGACGGTTTTCGTTAGCAAATCTAAGTGTGTGAGTCATAACATGAGTTAATAATAATCATCTAGTCTAAGGACCATAACACACGCTCGTAGATAGTAATGTCCGATGACACCAAGACATGTGGAATTACTACTGGTGGGTCTGTTCTCATAATCTCCTATCTTGGAGATTACCAAGTGAAAACTCCATGAGAGAGAGTCTCATCTTCTTACGAGTACTCGCATATGACGGTCTGCATACTATGTGTCCTATCAAAGTATGTCATCCAACTGTAGAACTTTATTTAAGAATATTGTTATAGCATTTCAAGGTTATCATCATAGTGGGGATCTTCCATGACCTCATTAATGCAACAAATATATTCCAGGTCATTATTATATTATAGTCATGCAGAACAATGAACAATATAAAATATGTGTACATTCATATAATCAAAGAACAAAATAGTTGGTTCTCAAGACACCAACCCTAAAAAAAACATATATATGGATTATAATGAATGGATATACATTAAGGAAGATATAAAGATGCATGTAGTACTATATTCCATTGTATCTAATTGAAATATGACGCTTACCGCAAAGTTATGGAGATGTATTTTGAAGGAAAAATATTAAGAGTTATGTTCTAGTGCTATATATCAATCTCAAATAGATTATTAGAATAAAATTATCATTAAAACCCTAGAGTATATTTTGAGATCAGATTCTATGGATTTTAATGGTGTTTGGGATCTACTCCATCATTTGGTATACTTTTCTTAGAGTAACAGCTTTAACTTAAACATATAGATGTATCCTTATGAATCCTTCTATGGTTGGATGCTTTGAGCTCCAATGTAAAAATATTTAGTTTGAGAAATAAAACTATTATTACTTAAGCTATCTAAGAAAATTAAATATAATGTTAGAGACACATAGTATAAAATTGGGGAATGTTAGAGTAAACGTAAATTTCATGTTGAAAATAATCAGTGAGGTCTAGAGTTCAAAGATGGTTCTATGGTATTATTATGAATATAACCATGGAAAAAGGGTACGATATTTAGAAATAAGGGAAATCTGGGACTTGGATATATCACACCCTTCAAAATTATTGAACATATCTGTACTATTTTTTATATCTTGGTGATTCCATTAACTCTCTATCAAGTTCATTATGTATTTGAGGTATATCTCTAATGGAAATACATACCTTATCCTTCACACATAGAGAACTCTGATTTTGTGTCACTAGAGAATTATATCTCTTTGGAAGAATAACCAAGGGAGATTATGAATTGAATAAAGAATGTTCGGTGAAACAAGACTGATCACCTAGTCAAGGTTTGGATGAGAAACTATAAAGTTGAAGAATATATAAGGGATCATAATCTGGTGATGAGGGATAAGTATCCTCATTTATTGTTATTAGAGTTCCATAATTTTTTAGGGATAAATTCTTATAAGGTGGTATAATAGAACACCATGAGATTTTATGATATTTTTTTCAAAATAATTATAATTTCTAATATATAATTATTTACACACAACAACGAGGTTAAATGAACAAAGATATACTATTAAAGTATTATTTATTAATTTGATAATTATCCAAAATTCATTGGATTGGTTGTATGAATAAGAATAAATAAATTATGAAAATTTATTGTTTAGATATGTATAAATTTAATCCCTTGATTATCAATTGGATAGAAATAAAAAAAATTATTTCATGGTAAGAGAGATGGGTTTTTACAAAAACATCTATTTATGAAATGGGTTTTTATAATAATAAATTAAATTAATCGATATTATTGACTGATTTTAATCAAATTCATATAATATATATGTTGATAAATCATTTAATAGTCATTTAATGTTTTTTACTAGACATGGAATATTAAAAAATATAGTTTTTTGATTAAAATTCATTTTTTAAGGTGGGTTTCATTTAATTTTGAATTATTATTTTAAAATGAATTTATTAAACATATTGAAATATAATATTTTAAAATGGATTCAATATTCACAATAATCATAATATTCATAATTAACATAATACATTTCATTTATCTTACATTTATATATTCTTAAATAGTTACCTTAGTAAATATTTTTCTCCCCACTAAAAGAGGTAAAACTATGGAGTTAAATAATTTATACTAAAACATTATAATGAAATTGGTAACCCAAGATTGACTTTTTTCGAGATAAATCTTATTTTATTCAAAATAAAAATTATTTTTGGGTGTTTAAATTTAATGGAATGGTTAGAATAATCCTTTTAGTTTTGGCTTACTCAAAATGTCTTACAAACATAATTTATTTATTATATAACCAAAATAGTTAATAGAGACCAAATTATTACTTTATTTCAAGGTGATATGATTTTTACTCTTATATAAGTTATTTTCCTTAGAATGGTTTTCAAGAGTTTTCTCTTCTTATATTAAAATTAATATCTATAACCTATATAAATTAAATAATATAAACTAGATTTTGAAATTGGAAATAAAATTTTAAAAACCTTTTTAAAGGCCTCTTTTATGGTTACTCTTATGAATTTTTAGGGTAGAAAAAAATTCATGTTCTTAGGGTTAATGAAAAAAATAGTTTAAACTAGTCTAACTAAGAGATAAGGATGAAAATGTGTCTAAAACATGTCGAAATGTTATTTTTTGATTTTATTTAGAATAAATATGATATTATATTATATTTTTGTGTTCATTGAGAATTCTTTACATGATTATGATATATATATTATTTAAAATTCTATGTAATTTCATGCGTGTCCTCTTCCTGAATTATAAAATGGAACCAAATAACCTCCCTTATTCACAACATTTTAGCCTTTTAGATTATCCAATCAAATGAATAATACAATAATATCATTCTTACCCACTTTCTTGAGCTTTTAGTCTATAAAAAATAATATCTTATCAAGGATTAATATGTAAGTTAATAGAGGATTCCCAGTGAAGATGTATAACTCTTAACTCTGTAATTTCAATTTTATTTCAACATATACTAACTCTAAATATATGGTATCCATTATATAATAACTATTATGCCATATTAAATATATTAACTTATTATTATTATTATGTAACAAACATTGTACACATATTTCCATCAAATTATAAAACAAAACATTATTCGTTAGTACCTATGGACTACTCCCTCAATGAGGCGGTATTTTGTTTTTCATCATCTCTTCACATTAATGGCTATAATAATGGACTTAATGGATTTATATGATATCTATGATATTATTATAGTTCATTAATGGTGAATTATTATTTATAATTCTTTCATTCCATCAATTATGTAGCAAAAACATCACCCATGGGTAGGTATGGACTACCGTCTCCTCGAAGTGATTTAATTCATTTTCCATAACTGCTTTATTTAAAATTTTATAAAAGTATCATAAATGAATAAATATTATAAACATTTAATTAATTTGATTTTGGATATGATTAATGTATGACTAACATAAAAGGATAGAAAACATCAATATGAATCATGCTTGAAAAAAGAACTGTTGTCACCCGCATATCCATTTTAAAGAATAACATTTAATAAAATAATAATTTTAAATTTTAAAGGAATGATAAATTTTATGTTATGAATAAATATTGTTACGGGATAGATATATAATAAATATCTATTTATAATATTGGATATTTTCACATGTATGAATTAATAAAATACACGAGGTAAGGGATTTATGTTCCAATCTCGTTTTTAATCTTGATTATTTAGGCATGAATTTACATTGAGGTAAATTATATGATAATTATTTAATAAAACCCTTTAATATTCCTCTAATCCATTTATTTTTAAATTTTCATGTTTTAGTATAATTTTCAACTCTTTTATACAAAAATTGTTTAGAATATTTTTTATAAAAGTTAAGATTATTTATTTTCTTTTGTTCTCGAATCTTTCTCCTCTATATCCATGTTATCTATAATGAGTTTAAGAAATTTTTTATTAAAATAAAATTATTTTAAAAATTCAATTTTACCCATGTTTAATATTTTATGAAAATGATTAAATGGAATATTATTATTATTTTTTGAAGGAGGTTTTTTTTCTGAAGGTGTGAAGATAGTCAATGATTTTAATGATTAAAAAAGAATGGAATTTACCTCCATAACGAGTGATAAATGATATAAATATTACTTTATAAATTTTATATATTTTTAGAATGAAATATTTTCCAAAATATTTTTTAATTTTCTATAGTTTAAATAATTTATTTTGAAATTATTCCTCAAAAAATATTTCATTAATATGTAACTTTATTTTTCATCTATAAAAACACCATTTGGTATTACTTATTCTTTACTAGGGATATAATCGCATGATACCATCCTCATCTTTTATATTCATGGTTTAATATTATTATGATGAGGTATTTATGAAACACATTTATTTTCCCCAGGTTATGTTATGATGATATGATGATAGATTTATAATCATGTGGCATAATATGAATGGATTATGATTATTTTACAGGTGGTCCTAGAATTATTTATAAATTCATTGAATTGGGTAATGTTGACTGAGTTCAGAATATAAATAAACATGAAGAAGTTAATAAATTCTTAAGAGATTTAATATTGAACTAGATGGAAGTTACTTCTATGAGAATGCAAGAAATTTCATAGTAGGAATATTCATTATGGGACTTCATTCAAAATGATAGTCCTCAGAGTGAACCGTGACTAGAGAAGTTATATTATTTTCATATGTTCATGAAAAAAACATATGTCTTATGATATATTCTCATGGATTATGATTTATTATTGATGATTCCACACACTTATAAATTTTGTTGTTTATTATGAAAAATCATTATGCCATGATTTGTGATTAAGATCATTGACTAATTGGTTATGGTTATTAAAATTAATGATCATGTTCTTATACCCCTGTGCTTATCTTATTCTCACTTATTATCATTTATTGAGAGAAATTTTTTACCCTTATTGTGCATCTTATATAACCCTTTATAATATTTCCATTCCCCAAGTAATGGAAAAAATTTTAAGTAGATTATATCTAATAAATTATCAATTTTAAAAGATCATTGTGGATGATGTTGTATATATTTCATGAAATAAGTTAACAAAATATGTAGTCTGTAATGCTCCAAACCATTAAGGTTATGATACATGTATTTTTATTATATGTATTTAATATTCATCTAAAATATGTAACATATATATATATATAATGATCGGGTAACATTATAAATGTATCTTAATCATATATTCCCCAAAAATAACTTGAATCTTCATTTAATAAAGCCTTAAAAAGATAATATTTTATTCCATAATTATTAAAATCTAAACTATTAAATAATTATCTATACAAACCAAAAATCATTTAATATTTTTTAAAATACATTGATCTTCATCTAAGAATATATTAATTTTTTTCCAATAAATTACTCTGTAATACCCAATGTTATCTATATGACTCAACTTATATTCCATATATAAAATAACTTTTGTCTTAGATAACCATAACTACATAAACATTAAATCATTTAAAGACCCTAAGAGTTATAAATATATTTCTTCTTTTTCTAATGTCCTAAAAAATACAGAGTATCAATATTCCCAATAACCATTACACTAAATCACACAATAATCATATGGGTCATATATACCTCAATCAAGTATTCCTCATACAACCCAACAAATATCTCCCAAGATATAATTAATCATCTTAAGATCTAATCAAATAAGAGTAAACAAAGGTATATATAACCACCCATAACATTATTATCACTTTAGGTAATGTATTGGTATTATATTATCATTAATAAATAACATCCTAACCTCTAAAGTATTATATACCATTCCATGATACCAGGTATAATTCCCTAGACACATACTCTCATATCTAGCTCATAAAAACATATTCTATATATACATTTTAGATAGAAACTAATGTGAACCAAACATAAACTTATATAATTAAATTATCAATAAAAAATGTTGATTCAATAACATACCTAAGCATGTTTATGTTTAGAGTTTTATAGAATTAGTAAAAATCCATTAATTAATAAAACATATATATTTTCGATCAAATAGATTTTTTCGATTAAAATAAAGATTACTTTTTTATAATAATTCTTCAACATCTCCCAAAACATTTTCCAAATATGATACCCTTATAGATAGTCCATACATAATAATCCTCTTATTTTCATATAGAATAGAAATATAAAAATGGTAGATTATAAACACTCAATAATGGGGTACTATACAATAGAATATATCATTGAATAAACTAACAATGAATAATTCTTATTGAATAAATAATAATAAAATAATTCTATATATCTAATAAAATGAGTAAAAAATGTACTCATGGATAAAAACTGATGAAAACATTGAAAAAATATAAAAAATGATATCATAGTGATTTAATTAATAATGTAAGACATTTTAATCCTCTTATTAAGGCCCCATGACAAGAAATCATAGATAATTAAAACCATAAATTTTTTATGTTAAGATGTTATTGATAACTAAAAATGTTATTTATGATTACCAATATATCATAAATAATTCATACCATCATGGTGTCATGCCAAGGGTTAATAGATAAACAACCAAGCATACATGAGATACCCATGCTGGTTTATTTTAATTAGACTTATAGATGTGTTTAGGGGATACTAAATTTAGGGAAACTCCCATAACTAAAGAAGTATTATCAAATCATCATAGGAATTAATGTGTAAAAATATTAAAATATAATTAAAATGAATTAGTAATCAATAATAATGTGTATTTAAATAACTAATATAAAAAATGTCAATATTTTCCCAGTTAATAAATGGAATTACATTCAGGCTAAAAATCATTCAATATGAATCCATATATATAGAAACAATTGTAAATTTATTTCAATAGACATATAGAAATAATGGAAATGAAATAGAATATGTCCATGAGTTTAAAGAGAACGGACATGAGAATATTCATAATCCCATAATAGATTAATTACCCAATGAAAAATAAATGGGGTTCAACAATATTTCCAAAAAAAGATCCTAATCCATGTAGAGAATTATGGGGATGGTATTAATATATAATATCCATATTTAAATAGAATAAACATTAAAGTATGTTTACATAAATTAAAAAAATCATTGTAACAACTTTTAAATGATCTTTTGTAAAATGAGAAGAAATAACATATCTTTTGATGAAATTTATTTTCAAATGATTAATTTAGAATCAAGGAGAATAGAAATTAAATTGGAAACCCATTAAAATATGAAGAAGAACCTTAACTAAGAATAAATAGTTATAAAATAAGGAAAATTAATTCATTAGAAATATGATAAAATTGATATTCTCTTCACACAATTGAAAATATTGTATAAAATTACCCATGTTGAAACTGATAAAATTATTAAATTTTGAAAATTTTTAAATAAATTAAAATATATTGGAAATACGATTATTTTGGGGCACAAGTGAGTTAGTTAAAGGCAGTGGAATCCTAAACCTGAGGTTATAGGTTCGAGTCCTCTCAAGGAAACATGCACAATAGGCTATCAAACCCCTTGTGGGACCCTCTACCTCGTTGGGAACTAGCCTAAGCCCAAGGGTTGGCCACCATGGGCCTCGCTGGGGACGTTCGACGCACTTGTGGGGAGGCCACCACAATACCTTATTACCCAACAACACATTTGTAGTTAATACTTGATTGGGCTCGGGTTTCAGGGAGGATGTGCGCTCTGTGACTTTGGGGATCAGGTGACATACTCTTAGGGTTTTCGATGACTATCCCACATTACCTTCATTTAGTGCTCATGGATGGAGATCCAGGCTCAGCCTGAAATGAAGGTGTATCATGTCTTCATAGCAGAGCTCTTTCAGTGGACCTTCCCACAGCTAGTCTTGATGTTGTGGAGAAAAAATCGCTCTATAGGGATCATGATGTTCAAGACTCTGTTCATCATGATAGAGGATGTGTACGGGTGACCTCCTCTGATTAACCTCACATTTCAAAGTTTATTTTCCCATATGATGACAGTGATGGCCCCATATGCCAGCCTGCTACTTTGGATCTTGCATATCAGGATCGTATTGATGGTTGTGTGCAAAATATGTATCCTCTTCTTGGGTTAAAGGATTATATTGGTTGTGATTCCTTATTTGAGTTAGATTCTTAGATCAAAGGTGTTCCTCGTATGGATTGCGATTTGTAAGAGTCTAGGGAAGTCTTTCTATCTGTGCTGAAGCGGGTTACTAGTTTTCCCTTTACTTCCATGATTTTTGACCCACATGTGAATATATATTAGGATCCTTCAAAGGTCCCGAATTACCTAGTGAATGGTAAGGATCTGACTGGATGAGATGATGCAGACTGTCCTGCATCGGTACCCCCGTTTTCTTTTCTCATTGACTCCTGTTCTGGTCAGACCCTCCTAAAGGGGTCATCGTCTCATGATGATGTGAATCTTAATGTGTTTGATGAGAGGATTTCAATTTAAAATAATAACTTGATTTTAGGTCTTGTTCTACAAAATGTTGAGATGCCTTGGCTATTTGATGGTTTGGTCAGACAAATCTCATTTTTCTGGGGATCCAATGATTGGATGTGTGTGTCCCTTGGATGTGGATTCTTTCATTACATTTTTTCATCGAATACCTTCAAAATAAATGTGCGGAACATCAGGTCCCTATCACAGAAACATGGATAGATTCACTATAAACACCTGTACATTACATACATTTTTATTACTTCAGAATTGAAGCATACTTATTTCAACATATAACAAAACCATTATTGGACCATATATGTATAGTGTCTTTATAAAATGGAAAACATAAACAAATGGTTCATAAATCATCTATATTGTCTCATGTATATTTCATCATAACTAGAGTCCCTTTTTGGTATATCATACTTAATACCCTTATTCATGACCTGGGGAAAACAAAACATACAAAAGGGTGAGCTCAAATTCTAAGTAAGGGTAAACAAATGAAATATCAATCATATCATATTCATAAGAACATAACATTTTGAAAATCATAACCTAAAAAAGAGATCATAATATCATGACATGGGATAAATCATAGTAGTGAAATGTAATCCCAATAATCATAACATAAAACATTAAAAATTGTTTCGTACACCCATAATCATAGAAAATTATTTCATATTAGTCAAGACTCATTTCCAAGACTAACATAGCAGACAAAGTCCATTACTGAACTGATTTCACTCCTCGTTCCAGTCCTTTATCACTGAACTAGATTAAATTTCCATTCCTGCCATGTCTATCTCATGAGATATAAATATTTACCCAATGAATTGGAGGGAGATATAGGTCCCACCCATCACATAATGAAACCACTCTTATGTGTGTCACAAAATCAAAAATCATACATCATAGCATAAACCATGTAATAAAAATGGGATTCTTAAACAACATGCCATCATAACATAATCCATATAAGATTAAAGAACTTCATAAAAATAATTCCATCATAACATAATAATCAATGTAATAATAGGGATAGAAACAGATCCCTATATTATTTTAGATGGAAAATAATTTTGATAAAACACTTGAACTCAATTCCTGAGGTAAATATCCTTTCTTCTTCAAAAACATTTTTCCGTTCTCAACATGTCATAGAATTTTAAACTAAAATAAGTTAATTGAAAATAAACATGAAAACTTGTAAATGAAGATTCATGGAGACAATGTTCTATGAAATCATAAAAATCCATTCATGCCGTATAAGTTAAAAATAAACATTCATCTCGTACTTTTGTTGGAAAAGTCAATAAGTATATCGTACTGAAAATGAAAAAAGATTCCTTTCATATATTTTTCTAAAAATTCACCAATAAGTAAAATTTTATTTAAAAAAATGTCGGAGGATTGAAATAATATTACATATTGAGGAAACATGGATGTGGATGATAAATATGCCCCAGTAAATTCTGAAGTATAAACTATCTCGGATAAAAATGAGATTGTGAGATTTTACCTTACCATAGGTCAGATATGCTTTGTACATATCCGAGAATCCTCTATAATGATTTAAATAATTTCATTGAGTTATTTCAGAACCATATTCATTGTTATTATATCATATAAGGTCATATTTTATATCTTCTTATTAGTAATATTTCATTGCTACTTGTTATTTTGGTGTTCATTGTTTTATGTACTTATGTGTGTATTGTTAAATAAATTCTCATTCCTCATTTTAAGTTACATATAATTCATTTATAAAATGGTATTAGTATAATATATATCAGATTTATTCGTTCAATTCATTTATATAATCATGGTTTAATGATGATCATGTAGAATGAATCACATCACACCGTGGAGACGGTAAGTCGTACGCACGCACGAGCGACGGTATGGTTCCCATAATTATTGAATCATATTGGAGGGGATGATAGAATATATAATAATTAGTATCATGTTATAATAAACATATCTAGTTATTATTTACACCATTATACCAATCCAATTAAAGTGGTTATGGAAAACAGATTACACCACGGCGTAGAGACGGCATTCCGTACGTATAAACGCGGCGTGATTTCATTTTACATAGGATGGATAGAAGATGAAATAGGGTTGTTTCATATTTATAATAACATATCAGTATATGAGTGATAATCATGTTATTATATTATAATGAAACAATTAAATAAGATGAAGTAGAAGAATAAATAAATTTGAAAGAATCAGTAAAGGATATTACCTCTTCTTCGATGCGCCTCTTCTAAACCTCCTCTTAGCGCACTAAAGTTGGACTTATAAGAAGACCATGACCACTAGAATGTTTCTAGGGAAGTGAAGAAGATAAATGGATAGGGTTTGGGTGATCTTGAAGGCTCACAATGTTGTGAAGAGTTGTGGGAGGAGGTGCCCTTTTATAAGGGAGGAGAGGGGCACCTTTAGAAACATCAAATTTATTAATTTATAAAAAACTCAAACCCCACTTAAATACTTCCAAAATTACTCAAATTTTAAGATTAGATGAGATAGGTTTTTAATATAATCATACAATAAAATTTATACATGTTGGGAATTTATTTTAATCCTTATGAACCCGATTTATCCTCATTTTATCTATTTAATTTTATTTGTGGAAATAATATTCTAAATTTTAAATCATTATAAATAATTACTTATGTGTTGTCAATTTTCCATAATTGGATAAATTATGATATTTTAGACCATATAAATTTCAATTTATAATTTTTAAATATTTTTGTGATTTTTAACAATTTTATAATATGTTATTTTTATAAAATAACAATAGTGTCAATTTTGACACTATTCATTTATTTGCATTTAAATAAAATCCACACTGAGAATATAATCGAACCAAAATATTTAAAATATTCCTAACATGTTATATTCTTATATAAAATTTGTGTAGAACATTAATTGGTTCATATAATATTTATTTTAATATTTTTAAAACCATTCATTTGATATTTCAGTCAATAAAATAATTTCTACGTCACTATTGTGTCATCCTTAATGGTAATTATTTAATACCTTAAAATTATAAATAAATTATAATGATATAGATAATTTTATTATATTTTTTTAGACTATTTATATTCATAGTTTTATGAAGTTTATCACTAATTAAAATTATTACACTTATAAGATATAAGAGAGTGACATGTTGTCACTTTCTTTGGTTATAATAATAATTATATCTATTTCATGGTCAAAAGTACATGAAATGAATAAATTACTACCCTTAGGTGATATGAGTGGACTTTTATTCATCCAATAGAATTTTTTTTGGTGTTATGGTAATTTTATAATCTTATTTTTTCCATTAATTACCCGATTTACCTGTAATTGTAGTAAAAAAATTACCATAGTTATTATTCACAATGTCAAAAAAATAAAAGTAACCTATTAACATAATTTGGAGCCACCGAATCCAAATATGGAATCCGTTTTTCAAAATTCAAAACACAGAAGTTGTAGTAATTTTCCGTTGTTAAGAAAACAGGTTTTAAAAGTTAAAACATCATCAAAGATTAAAATGTTTTTACCTATGAATTCAGTGAAAAATTAATGGTAATGACATAAATAATATTAAATGGTAAAATATATAATATTTATACTTTAAACCCATTAAATTACATCATTTAACCATATAAATTATCTTGATGAAAAAAGTTATTTTTAAGAAAACTTTAGGGTATTTTTACTATTCCTCAAAATATGAAAGTTATCAGAAAAGTATCAAAAATTTATCCAATGTAAAATTTTATATCTTGATTGAAAGGAATAAGTTTATTTTATAAAATTAAACTTATAAACTTTTCAAAAATTAGATTTAAAATGGGTTCTCTATCAAAAGGTGGTGAAACTACATTTTTTGAAAAATATTTCTTTTTACCCAAAAAAATTGATTTTGTTTTCATACCTCATTCTAGAAAATGTGTAAGATGAATTATAAGTTATAAAATTAAAATTTCATTTAATACTATTCATAACAGCTAGTTCATAATATTATAATAATATATCATTGTTTAGTGAAACTCAGTATTGCGTACAACGCAAGCTATCGAGGAGGGTTGCTCTTGTGTGTAACGCAAGCCAAGCCAGTGTTGTGTGTAGTGAAAGATTCATTCGGTGTTTCATATAACATAATACATAAAAAAATATTTCTCATAATATCTCAAAGTTTTATATTATACCCCCCTTAAAATGAATTTCACCCTCAAAATTCGTCACTTCGTAACAAACAGATGAGGATACCTCTCCCTTATCATATCCTCAAGTTCTCATGTAGCTTCTTCTAATTGGTGGTTCCTCCATAAAACTTTAACCAAGAAGGTGGCCTTGTTTCATTGAACTTTTTCACTACGATCTAAAATCTCTATCGGCTGTTCTTCATAAGAAAGATCTTTCTCCAGCACTACAACTTATGAGCTTAGTACATGTGAAGGATCAGGTATGTACTTTCTCAGGAGAGATACATGGAACACATCATGAACTTGAGAAAGATTTGGTGGAAGTTACAATCGGTAAGATACCTTCCCAACACGATCCAGTATTTCGAAAGTACCGATATACCTTGGTCTCAGCTTTCTCTTCTTTCCAAATCTCATTAGTCTCTTCCAAGGAGATATTTGTAAGAACACTTTATCACCCACTTCCAAATCTAGGTATTTTCTTCGGTTATCAGCATAAATTTTTTGTCGACCCTGAGATGATCTTATGTGTTGTTGAATAGATCTGACATTTTCTACCATCTCATCAACAAGATCAGGTCCTAATAGCTTTCTTTCCCCAACTTCATCCCAACAAGTTGGACTTCTGAATTTCTTTCCATAGAGAGCTTCATAAAGAGCCATCTGAATACTAGAGTGAAAGCTATTATTATAAAAAAAATCCACCAAAGGTAGGTGTTGATCCCAACCAGCTTTTAAATCCATAGAGCAAGCTCTCAACATGTCTTCTAGAGTTTGAATTTTCCTCTCAGACTAACCGTCTTTTTGAGGATGATAATCAGTGATGAAACTCAACTATGTATCTAGATTGTGCTGAAGACTTCGCTAAAACTTCAAGGTAAACCTTAGATCTTGATCAGATATAAATTAAAAGTGGAACTCCATGCAATCTTACCACTTTCTTTACATATATCTTGGCAAGCTGATCAAGATAGAAATATTATCTAATAACAATTAAGTGTGTCGACTTCATAAGATGATCAATTATAACCCAGATAGCATTATTGCCATTGTATGTTTTTGGAAGTCTAGTGACAAAGTCCATAGTGATGTTTTTCCATTTCCATTGTGGTATGAGTAATGGTTGTAACATCCCCTTAGACTTCTGTATCTCAACTTCAACTTGCTAAAAAACCAAGAATCGAGAGACATATTCAGCAACATCTCTTTTCATGCCATCCCACCAGAAGTACTCTTTTAGGTCCTTATACATCTTCGTTCTTCCAGAGTGAATAGAGAATGAAGAACTACGAGCCTCATCCAATATTTCCTTCTTTAATTCTGGGATGGGAAGAACCCAAACCCAATTCTTGAAACTTATTATTTCATCACAATCAACATGGAATTCAGGAACATTTCGCACCTTCTTTTGTAACTATACATCTTCTTTTTGTACCTCTTTCATATTCACATGTATAGATAGTTGAACATTTATTTGAGAAAGATAAGATTTTCCCCTTCCATTATAATTCCAAGATCCATCCTTTGTAAATCCATAAATATTAAATCTTTTGTGATCCTCATCATGGATAATCTAGCATGGTTATGATGACTTAATGCACCTACCACCTTGTTTTCTTTCCCCGGGTGGTAATGAATTGAGCAATCATAATCCTTAAATATCTCCAACAATCTTCTTTGGCTCATATTCAGCTCATTTTGTGTGAAAACATAATTTAAACTTTTATTATTAGTCTAAATATCACACCTTTCACCATAAAGATAATGCCTCCAAATCTTTAATGCAATTATTACCGAAACTAACTCCAAATCATGAGTTTGGTAATTTTTCTTGTGGAATTTTCAACTATCGTGAGGCATAAGCTATCACCATATTATTTTGCATGAGAAAACACCCCAATACCTTCTTGGATGCATCATTGTAGATCACAAACCATTCTCTACTACAAGGTAGTGTGAGCACAGGTTCACTAGATAACCTTCTTTTTAACTCCATGAAATTCTTTTCACACTCCTCTGTCCAAATGAACTTAACTCCTTTTCGAGTCAAACTGGTGAGTGGATTAGATAATAATGAAAAATATTTGACAAAACGTTGATAATATCAAACCAAACCAAGAAAACATCAGATTTTATTTAATTTTGTTGGTCTCTACCATCTTTTGATAGCCTTTGTTTTTTGCAGGATCCACAGATATCCCCTCTCTTGAGATTATGTGACCCAAAAATGAAACTTTTTGAAGCCAAAATTCACACTTGGTAAATTTGTAATAAAGCCTCTCCTTTCTCGGGGTCTTCAATACAATTCTTAAGTGATCTTCACGTTATTCCATACTCTTTGAATAGACAAGAATATCATCTATAAAGACTACCAAAAACTGATCAAGATAGTGTCTAAGGACTCTATTCATTAGATCCATGAAGACAACAGGGGAATTAGTAAGACCAAATGGCATCACTATAAATTCATGTGTCCATACCTTATATAGAAAGAGGTCTTTGGTATATCCTCCCTTTTGACCCTTAATTTATGAAACCCTCAACAATTATCGATCTTGGAAAAGTATTGAGCTCCGCTTAGTTGGTCAAATAAGTCATCAATGCATTGGAGTGGATATTTCTTCCTGAGAGCGATCTTGTTAAGTTCTCGATAATCAATGCAAAGACACATTGATCCATCATTCTTCTTAACAAAGAGAACAGGTGCTCTCTAAGGTGACGCACTAGGGTGTATGAATCCTTTATCAAGATTCTCTTAGAGTTGCTTCTTCAATTCCTGAAACTCAATTGGGGCCATTCTATATGGTGTCTTTGAAATAGGCATGACACCCAATATGAGTTATATTGAAAAATCAACTTCGCGATTCGGTGGAAGAACTATAAATTCCTCTAGAAAGACATCATAAAACTTCTTTAAAATTGGAATATTATTAATCACGAGTTTCTCTCCAACCATTTGTGATAAATAACCTTCATTTATTAGAATCAAGACCCATAAGATGGATGAAATTTCCACTAGAAGGTTATATTCATCCTTTCATCGATAGATGATCAAAGATTGATCTGGAATATGAAATGTGACTTCCCTTCTTTGAAAATTGATATGAGCTCGATATAAAGAAATCCAGTCTATGCCAAGAATCACATGAAATTCCACTATAGGGAGGATCACAAGATTTGCAGGAAGCACTTTCCCAAAAACTTCAATCAGAGAAGAATTGTAAACTTTTGATGCGACTGTTGTCCCATTAGGGGTTGTCACAACTAACTCAATATCTAATTGCTGAGGTAATATGGTGATACCCTTAGAAAAGTCTTCAGAAATAAAAGAGTGCATGGATCCAGAATCAAATAAAACATTTGCTACTTTAGAGTGGATGGTAAGTGTACCTTTCACCACATCGTTATAGTACTCCACATCACCGATAGAAATTTCATGTTACTTTTCTTTGTCTTTGGCCTTAAGATTATGTTGACATCGATAATCATAAACAACCCTTGGATTAGGACATTGGTTGGAATAATGCCCCATTTCTTTTCACTTGTAACATTGAAGTGTAGTAGGTTCATTCTGTGTAGCCTTTTCTTTGTTCGCATCACTAGACATATTTTTCCCATCACAGCAGCATTCAATTTCTCGATGACCTTTTTTTCCACACTTAAAACTTTTACATGTCCCTGTAAGACAATTACCTCCATGTTACTTTCCAAACATTGAGAATAATGGAAAACTCATCTTCTTTTTAGTGTGGTATTTAGATTTTCCTTTGAATTCCATTTTCCTCTTCTTATCAAACCCATATAACTGCTGGGTTACTTCAATATCCATATCAACCTTGAGAGCACATCGAACAATTTCCTCGTAGCTATTGACGTCCCTTATGGCTAATTCCCTTCAGATACTTGGTTTTAAGCCACTAAAAAATTGATCGATCTTACACTCAGGTTGGATAATAATCCTAGAATCATACCTTGAAAGCCTTGTAAAATTTGATTCATAGGTACCAACAGATTCATCATCATTTTGCTTCAGTTCTAGAAACTCCTTCTCAATCATTGTTAAAAGAATACATGGGAAGTAATTATTGAAAAATAAGTTATTGAACTCTTCCCATTCCATGGAATCAATTTCATCCCTTTCCCTTGTATTCTTGAGAAGATTCCACCATTGATCAGCTTCACCTTCCAAATGATATACTACTAAGATGAATTTATCATGTTCAGATCATTGTAGGACTGAAAATATATTTTCAATGGTATTAATCCATTGTTCAGCCACTAATGGATTAGAAGACTCGCTGAATGAAGGTGGACGCTGCCTCATGAAGGATTCGACATAATGTTGCTTCTTCCTTTACTCGTTTGGAAGGCCTACATGATTCATATCTTGAGAAAGTTTTGTGAACATAGGTACAAGATTTTTCATTCCATCTCCCATAACGTATGGTTGGTCAGGGGGACAATTGTTACATTACCCATCACATTCAGCATTAACATGGTTCCTTCGAGTTCCATCCATTGACTAAAACCAAGAAGCATAGTGTGATCAATACTAATTACAACAGTAAAACCACATAATTAGTAATAAAATTTCACACTTTAGGTCTTATTATAGGTTATTCATGGCCATTTCTAAAACACTAATATTGTGTTATATTCTTAGACATATCCTTAGGGTTCTTACTAAGGCTTTCACATCCTAGTTTCCAAAGGTTGATTATACCTTTCCTATGACACCAACTATAACGACATGTAATTTACATAAAATGCTATTACTTAAGAGTTAAAGAATACTTATTTAAACATATAACAAAACAATGATAGGACTTTATAGGTATAGTGTCTTTAGAAACTAGGAAACATAAACAAATTGTTCATAAATCATCTACATTACCTCCCATTTATTTCATCATATCTAGAGTCCCTTTTTGGAATATCCTACTTAATACCCTTAATCCTGACATGAGGAAAATAAAACATACAAAAGGGTGAGATCAAATGCTTAGTAAGGGTAAACAAAGGAAATATCAATCATATATTATTCATAAGAACATAACATTATGAAAATACTAACATGAAAAAGAGATAATAATATCATGACATGGGATAAATAAAAGTAGAGAAATGTAATCCCAATAATCATAAATTAAAATATGAAACTTTGTGGCATACACACATAATCATAGAAAATCATTTCATATTCTTCAATACTCATTTACAAGACCAACATAACAGACAAAGTCCATTACTGAACCGAGTTCACTCCTCGTTCCAGTCCTGTATCACTAAACCGGATTAAAATTCCATTCCAGCCATATCTATCTCATGAGATATAAATTTTTAACCAATGCATTGTAGGGAGATATAGGTCCCACCCTTCTCATAATGAAACCATTCTTATGTGTGCTAAAAAATCATAAATCATACATCATAGCATAACCCATGTAATAAAAATGGGATTCTTAAACAACATGCCACCATAACATAATCCATATAAGAGAAAAGGACATCATAAAAATAATTCCATCATAACATAATAAACTATATGTAATAATAGGGATATAAACAGAACCCAATATTATCATAGATGGAAAATAATTTTGATAAAACACTTGAACTCCATTCTTGAGGAAAATATCCTTTCTTCTTCAAAAACATTTTTCCCTTCTCAACATGTCATAAAATTTTAAACTAAAAGAATTTAATTGAAAATAAATATGAAAACTGGTAAAGGAAGATTCATAGAAATAATTTTCTTTGAAATAATAAAAATCCATTCATTCCATATAAGTTAAAAATAAACATTCTTCTTGTAGTTTTTTCAGAAAATTCAATAAGTATCTCGTACTGAAAACGATAAAAGATTCCATTCACATATTTAACAAAAAATTCACCAATAAGTAAAATTTGATTTAAAAAAAATAGGAGGATTGAAATAATATTACATATTTCGGAAACATGTATGTGCATGAAAAATATGCCCGAGTAAATTCTGAAGTATAAACAATCTCGGATAAAAATGAGATTGCGAGATTTTCCCTTACCTTTGGTCCAATATGCTTTGTACGTATCCGAACCTCCTGTATAATAATTTAAATAAATTCATTAACTTATTCACGAATCATATTCATTGTTATGATATCACATAAAGTCATATTATTATCTTCTTATTAGTAATTTTTTATTGCTACTTGTTATTCGGGAGTTCATTGCTTTATGTTCTTATGTGTGTTTTGTCAAATAAATTTGTATTCCTCTTTTTAGGTTATAACTACATCATTTACACAATGGTATTAGTATAATATATATCAGATTTATTCATTCAATTCATTTATATAATCATGGTTTAATGAAGATCATGTTGAACGAATCACATCGCACCGTGGGCACGGTAAGCCGTACGTACACACGAGCGACGATATCATTCCCATAATTATTGAATCGTATTGGAGTGGATGATATAATATCTCAGAATTAGTATCATGTTAAAATAATCATATCTAGTTATTATTTACACCATTATACCCATCTAATTAAGGTGGTGGTAGAAAACAGATTACACTACAGGGTGGACACAGTATTCCGTACGTACGCACGTGCGGTGATTTGATTTTCCATAGAATGGATAGAAGGTGAAATTGGGTCATTTCATAAGTCTAATAACATGTCAGTATATGGGTGATAATGATTTTATTACTTTATAATGAAAAAATTAAAGAAGAGAAAGTATAAGAAGAAATAAATTTGAATGAATCGGTAAAGGATATTTTCTCTTCTTCGACACACATCATCTAAACCTCCTCTTAGGGCACGAAAGTTGGACTTTGAAGAAGAAAAGGACCTATAGTATGTTTCTATTTAAGTGGAGTAGATAAATGGACAGGGTTTGGACAAGAATTAAGGCTGAAATTGTTGTGAAGAGGAGTGGGAGGAGGTTCCCTTTTATAAGGGAGGAGAGGGGCACCTTTGGAAACCTCAAAAATATTAATTTTTAAAAAACTCAAACCCCACTTAAATTCTTCAAAATTTCTCAAAATAAAATATTAGATGATATAGGGTTGTAATATCATCAACCAATAAAATTTATACTTGTTGGAAATTTATTTTAAACCTTATCAACTTGATTTATCTCCATTTGATCTATTTAATTTTATTTATGGTAATAATATTCTAAATTTTAATTTGTTATAAATAATTAGTTATGTGTTGTGAATTTTTCATAATTGGATACATTATGACATTTCAGACCATATAAATTTCAATTTAAAATTTGTAAATATTTTTTTTATTTTTAAACATTTTTATAATATGTTATTTTTATAAAATAACAATAGTGTCAATTTTGACAATATTCATTTATTTGTATTTAAATAAAATCCACACAGAGAATATAATCAAAAAAAATATTTAATATATTCTTATCTGGTCATATTCTTCTAGAAAATTTGTGGAGAACATTAATTAGTTTAGATAATATTTTTTTTAATATTTTTAAAACCATTTATTTGATATTTCAATCAATAAAATAATTTCAACATCACTATTGTGTCATCATTAATGATAATTATTGAACCCCTAAAAATTCTAAATAAATTCTCATGATGTAGATAATTTTATTATATTTTTGGAAACTTTTTATATTTTAAGTTTTATGAAGGTTATCACTAAATTAAATTATTACACTTATAAGATATAAGAGAGTGACATGTTGTCACTTTATTTGGTTTTAATAATAATTATATCATTTTCATAGTCAAAAGTCCATGAAATGAATCTATTCTGATCATTATGTGATATGGGTCGACTTTTATTCATCCAATATAATTTTGAAAGGTGTTAGGGTAATTTTATAATCTTATATTTACCCTTAACTACCCGATTTACCTTTAACATTAGTAAATAAAAAATTATCATAGTTACTATTCATAATATCAAAAAAATAAAAGTAACCTATTAATATAATTTGGACCCACTTAATCCAAATACTTAATCCTTTTTTCAAAATTTAAAAAATAGAAGTTGCAGTAATTAATTTAAAATTAATCCCATTGTTAAGAAAATAGGTGTTAAAAGTTAAAACATTGTCAAAGATTGAAATGTTTTTACCTATGAATTAAATGTAAAATTAATGGTAATGAAATAAATTATATTAAATGGTAAAAATAAATTCTTTTTATACTTTAAAACCATTAAATATTATCATTTAACCATATAAATTATCTTGATGAGAAATGTTGTTTTTAAGAAAACTTTAGCGTATTTTTACTATTCATCAAAATATGAAAGTTATCATAAAAGTATCAAAAATTTATCCAATGCAAATTTTTATATCCTAATTCAAGGGAATAAGTTTATTGTGTAAAATTGAACTTACAAAATTGTCAAAAATTAGATTTAAAATGGTTGTTCCATCAGAAGGCGGTAAAACTGCATTTTTTTTAAAATACTTCTTTTTTCCAAAAAAATCATTTTGTTTTCATATCTCATTCTAGAAAATATTTAAAATGAATTGTAATGTTATAAAATTCAAAATTCAGTTAATACTATTCATAACAACTAGTTCATAATATTATAATAATATATCATTGTTTAGTGAAACTCGGTATTGCATATAACGCAAGCTATCGAGGAAGGTTGCTCGTCCGTGTAATGCAAGCCAAACCAGTGTTGTGTGTAGTGAAACATTCATTTGGTGTTTCATACAACATAAGACATAAAAAAAATTTCTCATAAAATCTCAGGGTGTTACATTCACCTTCATGAATGTTCTCTTGTTGTCAATGTCTCGCGTGTAAGAAAAGCCTTTTCTTAGGTTTGGGCCAGGTTTCCTGGACAGAATTGGGTCCACTTGCATCCAAAGATTCTTTATGACATTGACATGGAAATTGGGAGTCCTATTCTGTAACGACCCAAACTATGATTAATGGAAATTCCTCCTGATTTAATTAAATATTTATTATGGTTATATAAAATGTGAACTTCATTGGTTTTATGTTTTTGGATTTTAAAATACCATTATGAATTATGACCGTTGCAAATATAGTCATTGAACATTGATCACATTGTTAGTATAAATATAGGACTTTAACAAATCCTATTTACTCAGACAAAGGAAGTGATGGCCTCATCCAGTATACTTTCCCCATATGAATCCCATTTTTTGTTGCTCCAAAAGTATGTGTCATCATTGGGATTCTCTCTTAACCAAGCCCCACACGAGATTGAACACGTTAAGCTTGAGCAGAACCAACTATGAGAGAAGTGGATGTTAATAGATATTACCACCGAGCGATGTTATCCAAGCCACCCCAAGAGTCTTTCACCATCACACACCTTACCCTTAGGTCACATAAGGGTGTTATAAGGGGTTATGTAACAATAACCTAGCACAATGACTATGTACATTATTTGTTTATAAATAATGTGCATTCATTTTATTATTGTTACTTTGTAAATAGTTTTTAAAGAACAAATAGTATTTTTAGTTAATATTCAACTATGAAATCTATTTGGATGAATTAATAGATTTTTGAATTAAAAAATATTTTTATAAAATATTATTATTATTAAATTAATTTTTAATAAATATATATTATCGTATAATTTTTTGAATGCAATTGTAATTTTTATTAATGATTGAAAGCTGTTTTTGTCAAATCCCATGAATTTGGGATAAATGTATGTTTTTATATTAAAAGTAAAAATTATAATATTTTTAAAATTATTTATATAAAATGAATATTATTTTTGGAATTAGGATGTCGAAATTATCCACTGGTGAATTTTTCATAATTTTCTGAGATAGTCAAATTTTTGGGTAAAAAATTAAATACCGTATAAATATATAATGTCTTTTATGACATCATAATGACCCAATAGTGGTGTAATAAAATAATATAAACATTATTTTCCACCAATGTATGTTTTATCATTAATATAATGTGATTTTGGGTTTGTTTGATTTACTTTACAAAGCATTAGTGGACCCTTCAAGGCTAATAAAACATTTTGTCTTTTTAAATTGTTTTCCATGATAGTGTGACTCACCTATACAAAAGAAACCCTATTATTTTAAGAAGTTAGGCTATTGGGCTTATAAATTTTTTTATCCACTCCCCTTTGGAAAAACACCATGGTCAAAAACGATGGTATGGTTTGTGGTTTTGATTAGTTTAATGTGAGGTGTCCCAAACCTAAATAATAAAGAATTCCCTCTCCTTTACTATATTAACCCACCCAAGATCCCACTTCTTCTTCACTAAAATACTTTGTATTTCGAAACAACCTGGCCTTCCTCTCTCAATAATCCTCCCAAGGTTCCCCAATCTCCTAATAAGCCTCTCTAAAGCCTCTCCCAATCCTTTGGGATCACACATCCAAGTAAGGGATTTCTTCCTTTCTCATTTTTCCCAATTTTCTTTAAGTTGTTATGACCTTTTTTTTCAATTACATACGTTGGGGTATGATTTTTCACCTCCCCCATACCGTCCTCTTTATTTTTGGATGATGGGAGACCCCTTTATCTCTCATTAATGCCTCCCATGTACGCCGGTTACCATGCTGAAATTCCATGAGGGATTTCCCTCTCCTCTTTTAAATCCATGTAATTATTTTGTATTATGCATATAAATTCCATTAAGTTTGTTGGTACATGTATCTATATGACCATATTACTATCTATTTCATTTATATATTATGATACACCCTTTTCCCTCTCATCAACCATTTTCATGAATCCTTATTTCACGCCATTATGCTGCAGAAATTGCACTGCGTTTTTCCAAGACAATATCATTAGGTAGTGAATAACCTTCCCATGTCTCTATCAATGGTATTAACCTTTATACACATATACATATTGAATTTTACTTTCATGTATTTATTCCACTTTACTTAATCGTGTAATAACTTATGATGTTGATTGATTCCATGATCCATGTGGCACACTTATGCATGAAATGAAATGTTTAAGAAGAGTGTGCCCTGATAGCGCTCCAATGCATTTGGTAAAGTATAGTATCATGATAAATCATGTTAAATGGGTGTTGACTCATTCTAATTCAAGTGAAATGAGGTTTTACTCATTCTTCATGTGCAATGAGGGTTTAATCATGCTCCATATTCAATGAGTCTTAGCTCATGCTAATTCCATATTAAGTGTTGTTTCCACATTTCCATGTTATGATTATCATGATTTTTCATGCCTTTATGTTCATGTTTATCTTGTGCTCCATTGATATGACTATTTTCTAACATGTATTGTTTTACTCATGTTATTCCATTTTTATTCCCTTATTGGGATTTATAGCTCACCATTTTCTTATGTGTGTCCATAGGTTATCATGTGCAATGCTAAGTATGAGGGAATGTAGTGGTCATGTAAAGGAAGGTTTCAATAAAGATGTTGTGTGATTTATGTTCTATGATATTATGTACTATTTCTAAGCCCCAAAGACACTAGACCTATCAATATTCTATGTTGTATCATGTGAAGATTTTTTGTAATAAATCTGGTTTAAGTCTATAATAAAAAGAAGGGTTGTTATAGTTAGTATCAGAGGATAGGTTTTTTTATTTTTGGGATTAGGATTAGAAAACCCTAGTGAAGAATTAGAGACACGAATAAGTTTAATAAAAACATCCCTAAGTATTGGTGAGTATTGAGTAAGTGGTTTATCAAGAAAATACATCCATGTCTGGATATGAGCAAGTAGAGGCGGCTCTGACACAGATGTATCCTAGGGGTAAAACCCAAAAACACCACATTGAGCAAGACCTGAACGGGAACCGGTGCATGAAAACATCCTTTGCTACACTCTTGGTTACGACACTCCAGGGGGATATGCTTTGGTAAATTCAAAAGCTTAGTTTGAACCCTTATTAAGGGAATGAAAAAAATTTCCCTAAGAATATATGTTAGAAAGTAGATCATGAATAACATAGATTGAAGCCTATCAATTCATAAGTTAAGAAAATAAAAGTTATATATATGTGAACAATTTTTTCCTTGGATTACCCTTTATGTGTTACCCCAAACTTTCCTTTTATTTCAACCAATGGATGGTAATAGGAGGACACGGGTTAACAACCGATGTGAAGATCAATGTGATGATTGTGCTAATGAGATGCCCAATCAGATGAGAGCAGAAATTGCGAACATTTTCATGATTTTCTCTTAGTTAACTCAAGATTTTAATAGAAACACCGGTCAAGAAGAACGGTCAACCCCCCTAAGAATGAACAAGTTGCTATCGAGAGATTCATGAGACAAAGGCCTACTACTTTTAATGGATCATCTGATCCCTCAATTGTCGAACAATGGAACAACTCCATTAAAGGATCTTATCCATCCTTAAATGTTCTGAACAAGAGAAGGTTATCTTGGCTTCTTATCGTATCGAGGGTGAAGATTATCAATGGTAGACGTTGAAAAAAAATACGAATCCTGAGGAGGATACCGAGGCATTAGAATTAAAGGATTTCTAGAATATTTTATTTGATAAATATTTTCCACTCACCCTCAAACTTAAGATCGAAAGGGACTTCCTCGACCTCAAGAAAAAATACAATGAATCTGTCAGAGTGTACGAGGAAAACTTCACAAGGCTTTCACAATATGCCTCTGACATTATTGTTAACCCTGAATGCAAGGTTGACTGCTTCTTTGGTGGGCTTAAACCTAGCCTACGGAAAGCGCTGGAGATCCGTGACTTCGACATCTATGAGGAAATTTTCAGATGTCCCCTCAAGGTTGAAATGGAGATTGGATAATCTCAGGGGTATCATGGGGATAAGAAGTGTAATGTGGACATCAATACTGGTGGTCCGATGGATAAATCCAATGGTGCTAAGAATATCTAGCACCCCACTTACCAATGGTGCAGAAATAAGCACCCCAAAAATTGCCTGAAGGGGATGAGGAAATGCTTTAGGTGTGGAAGAGAAGGGAACTCAGGTATTAAATTCCAACATGAAAAACCCATAGCTGCAATAGAGTGTAGGAACGCTCTGTTCAAAACTCAATTCATTATTCATTGCTACAACTGCAAAGAACATGGGTATCTTGAAAATTAGTGCCATAAGACAAGGGTTTTAAAAGTAAACCAACAACCTCCAAGGAAACAAGGGAGAGATTTTTCCATCACTGATGCCGAAGTGAACCCCGAAAACAAAGTGGTGACAAGTAAACTAGTTATTCATTCAAGAATAGAGAACACACTTTTTGATTTAGGTTCTAGGAATTATTTTATACCCAAAAGGTTTAGTAGAACAATCCAAACACCACCACTAATCATGGAAGTAAATATGTCGGTGAGTACAATAGATGGGATAATCATTGCATCCCATGAATATAACTCCTCCCCTGTCATAATATGTGGATTGAATTTCCTAGCGAATCTCATCATACTACCTCTAGAGGAATTTGATGCTATTCTTGGCATGGATTGGATTTTCTTATATAGAGCCAACAAAAATTATAATGAGAGGGAAATCAATCACCTTGTGGAGAATCGACCCCCGATTCTATACAAGTGCAAGGAGGATGATTAATATTCTTTAGCTCCATCAACTCAAGCATTGATATTATGACCCTATGATCATGCATATCTGGATTAGATGATTGAGTCTAAGGAGGAAACCATCCTTGAATACATGTTTATTGTGAGGGAATTTTCTGAAGTGTTTCTCGAGGAATTGCCTGGTTTTCCTCCTAGAAGAGATGTTGAATTCTCAATTGATCTTATACCTAGGGCATTGGCAATATCGAAGACTTTGTATAGAATGGATGTTGTGAAGCTTGATGAGCTAAAGAAACAACTACAAGAGAATATGGATAACGGGTTTATATGCCCAAGTGCTTCACCATGGGGTGAACCTATCCTCTTCATCAACAAGAAAGATGGGTCAATGCACCTTTACATCGATTATCGTGAGCTTAAAAAATCACGATAAAGAACATGTATCCTCTCCCATGAATCGATGACTTGTTCGATCAGCTTCGTGGAGAAAAATACTTCTCCAAGGTGGATTTGCGGTCGGAATATTATCAAGTAAGGGTGAATAAGGAAGATATCCCCAAGACTGCTTTTCGTACAAGATACAGGCACTATGAATTCATTTTAATGCCTTTCAGACTCACAATTTCTTTATCAATCATCATGGACATGATGAATAGAGTCTTTAGGTATTACCTCGACAAATTAGTGGTATCCTTTATAGATGATATTAATACATACTCCAAAACCAAGGAGGATCATGAGGATCATCTAAGAACTGTACTAGAGACGTTGTGGAAGAAGAATCTATATGCAAAGTACACGAAGTGTGAGTTCTGATGGAAGTAGGTCTCATTCTTGGGCCATATCATCACAAGCCATGGGATATCTGTAGATCCCTCCAAAACAGATGCAAGTGAAGGATGGATGAGGCCAACATCGATAACAGATATCCATAGATTCTTGGGTTTAGCTGGATATTATCGACGATTTGGGAGAAATTTCTCATGATTTTCCAACCCTCTTACCAAGCTAACTCAGAAGAGAGTAATGTTTTTGTGGAGTGATGAATGCGAATAAAGCTTCAAGGAGTTAAAAAGGAGGCTTATCACTCTTCCTGTGCTCACTTTACCCACAAATGGAGAACTTTTGTGGTATTTAGTGATGATTTGAAGAAGGGAATGGGTTGTGTGTTGATGCCAAATGACAAATTCATTGCCTATGCTTCAAGGAAATTGAAAGTTCAGGAGAAGAATTATCCAACACGTGATTTGGAGTTGGCTACGGTGATCTTTGCTTTAAAAATATGGCTGCATTATCTCTTTGGGAAGAAGTGTGAAATATATACGGACCACAAAATCTTCAAGTATATATTCACACAGAAAGATTTGAACATGGGCCAATGAAAATGGTTAGAGCTGATCAGAGATTATGACTGCTCAATCCAATACCCCCAGGAAAGAAAACATGGTGGCAGATGCTCTAAGTAGAAAGGACCCAGAAATTATATCATTGATGAGAATTGAGAAGGGTCCAATCTTCTTAGATTTGATGAAGATGGACATGGTAATCATAAGGAAGGGAACATCATCAATCCTTTCACAAATGATTTCTCAACCGTCTCTTTTGAAAAAGATGAAGGTTGCTCAAAAGGATGATTTGGGAATTCAGAAGGGAGTGGAATATATCAGAAAAGGGAAATCCTTAGAGTTCAATGTTAATGAAGAAGGAATTGTGAGATTGGGGAAAAGACTATGTGTTCCATCAAGTCTAGAGTTGAAGAAGGAACTTTTGGATGATTCACATAGTTCAAATTTCTCTATTTACCCAGGAAACAGAATGATGTATCGAGATCTCCGAGAGAATTATTGGTGGGATAATATGAAGAAAGATATCGCTGAGTATACATCAATGTTTCTGGTGTTTCAGCAAGTGAAGGTAGAGAGGCATAAGTATAAAGGGATGATGCCACAATAGTCCATACTTGCATGGAAATGGGAGAACATCGCCATGGACTTTGTCACCAGTCTTTCGAAGATATCCAAAGGCAACAATGAAATCTGGGTTGTTGTGGATCATCTTACAAAGTCTACACACTTAATTGCAATTCAAGAGGATTTCTCATTTGATCGGCTAGCACGAATATATATCAGGGAAGTGTTAAGGATGTATGGAGTACCACTATCTATTATATCTAATCAAGATCCAATATTCACCCTTATGTTTTGGAAGAGTCTTCAACATGCACTGGATAATGAACTAAACTTTAGTATGGCCTATCATCCTCAAACTGATGGCCAATCTGAGTGAACTATTCAGAAACTGGAGGATATCTTATGATAATGTTCTATAGACTTAAAAGGATGTTGGGACCAACATCTTCCACTGTTTGAATTATTTTACAATAACGGTTTTCACTCAAGCATCCGAATGACACCTTATGAAGCCCTATATGGTAAGAGGTGTAGAACACCGTCATATTAGGATAAAGTCGGTGAGTGTAAGCTACTAGGACCATAAATGGTCGAAGAAATGATGGATAAGGTGAAAACCATTCAACGACATATCAAGGCATCCCAGAGACAACAAAAGTGTAATGAAGATAACCGTAGATGAGACATTGAGATTAAAGTTAGATACATGGTATTTCTACGCATATCTCTTGGTAAGAAGGTCATGAGGTTTGGAATGAAAGGGATGTTAAGTCCTTGGTACGTCATGTTGAAATAGTGGGTGCTCTAGACCCAACTATTTAGTTCTTTTGATTACTATATCGTGTATACAGTTAACTATGCATGGTGTCATCTTACCATTATAGTGTAGACAATTTTGCATCTACTATTGAAATGGTAATGTCTAAATATTAATTATCATATAGAAAGGTTATAGTAGTTCCTAGTCTATAATGAGAACCTCTAGATACTATGACATTAATCTTAAATATATGTTATATGGTCTAGATACATATTACTGATTGGACACAGTAGATGTTTTAATATCAGGTGCTGGGGACTCATAAGCATTGTGACTTCTTCTCATGAAGTTCGCACTTGGTGATCTCTAGTAGTGAAATCACGAGAGCTGACCCGCCAATAGAAACACCACATGTTTCGGGTGTCATTGGATGTTCCTATCTACGATCAAGTGAAATGGTCTCCTTACTTTAGATCATTTCCAATTCATGTCTTTTGATTGCGTACTTTGATGCAAGGCGAAAACCATGGCAGTGAAGTCGTGGCGAGATAGTTTGTGTTGGGTGCATCATGGGTGGCATCACATTGGTTGAATGGTCAATAAAGGATTTCTCACATCCGAGTTATGGAAGTAATATATCTCATGACATGTTGATATGGATCGCAGTACCTTTATAAGTCCATGGCCATGGAAGAAAAGGGTAAATCTGTTCAGTTAAATCAACAAACTATAAAGAAAGAAAAGGGCGATGACATCTGAGTGCGTCCTGCTTTATGAGATATTAATGACAAAGAGATTATATTACACAGTGTGTGTTCATAGATTGGTTTTCACTGCTGTGACAATCTTTATTTCTTCAGGTTCTATGATCTACTCTTGGTCTGTGGATACAATTCACTGCTATCGAAATAAGGGCCTAGAGGGTCACACACAATAGCATATTCAAAAATCTTCTATATTCAGTCGAATAAGAGCTTTGGACATAGTGGGCCTCACCACAGGGGTCTGTGATTTGTCCAAATTTAAACGATAACCAATGAAATAAATAAATTCATATTATTCGAGTTTATGATCATGAGTATTTAATTTCTTTATTAAATGTATTTATAAGTTTTAGTAAATGCATCGAAAATATTAATTGATGAATATTAAATTATTTAAGGTTCAATTAATATTTATGGGAGCTATGAGTTGAGTTAATTACTCAATTATTATCGCGTAATATATTTTAATGTATTACAAGTAAATGATAATAATTTTTATGACTCAGTTTAGTAGTCATAAAATGTCATTGATGGTGCCTTAATTATTCAGGGGCCGGGTTGGCATTTCCGGGTAATTAATTAACCACTATAAATGTTAGAGGAGAGGATATTTCTAATTACTATTCATGTAACTTCTCTCTCCACTCCTCTCTCCCATGATCTAGAGAGAGATTACTTGGATCAAAGGAGCTCAGATCGAGCTCTCTCCCTCATGTGTCATTAGCGAAGCGATGTGGTGATCGTTGAAGCATCGAAGGCATCGTCGATATTCTGCGCTAACACCCAGATTATGACGAACGGTGCTCTCGCAGATTCCTTGAAGCATGTGTGGACAATCTAGAGTAATTTAGCTTCGGATTCTTTGTGCAGCGATCACCAACGATGAGTAGACGTCGTTCATGACTTTAGATTTAAACGAGGTATTTTTATTGTTTATTTTGTGCTTAAAATCCTTCACGTGTGATCCTCGGCTTTGACCGGGCTGCTATTTACCCACATCGACAAGTTTATGTCGATATTCGGTGGAATTTTTTTAAAAACCCACATGTTTGGGGCTTCCGCTGCACACCTGGTTCCAAAAAGTTGTATCCGAGAGAGAACATGTCGATTTTAAGCCAAGAAAAATTAAATTTTCATTAACTTATGAAGAGGGTGTTGATACGGTCCCAACACCACAGACCACGTTTTAATCTGATAATGGATGACCATTCTGCGGTCATCTGAAGTTCTAAATTCGGATTAAAACTGATAGTTTAACGAGATTCTATTTTGATGAACCAATTTTATCATAATCATTTTACACCGGAATAGTATTTTCCGGTGAGGATTATTATTTTTATTATTATATTTATTTTATTATAATATTAATAGTTTAATTATAATAATAATTTTATTATTATAATATTTTATTATAATAATATTTTATTTTATTTGGTTTAATATTTTCTTGCCTAAATATAGACTTTAGAAAATTTTATTAAATAATGTTACTATTTTTTTTAAAAAGTCTAATATAGGATTCAGAAAAATCAAAACAAGGAAAAGTGGGTAGACAACAGTTGCACAATGTTAAAAAAAAACAAAAAAAAAACTGCTAGGGCCGATCGACCCCCTTGTTCACATGTGCGGCGGACCGATATGCCGTTGCACCAAGTTATTCCTGCAGAGCTCATGGCGCGGCACCAGCCGCCCATCCTTTCGAGTCGGCGCGTGCCGTACCCCAGTGCCTGGCCTCTCTCGTAGAGCCGCACCCGGTTGGCCTCCGTCCCACATGGAGAGGTGCTGCAACGCATAGCACCAGCGCGCAACACTAGTGCGTAGCACACAGGGACCCCAGGCTCCACCACTCTTCTGCGCCAGGCAGCAGTCCCGCACCCCGGCTACTGCAGCCCCACGCTGGCAGCCTCCACCTCGTCGACGGGATCCCTTCAGTCTGGCTTCCCCATGAGCCCCTCTCCCAGATTCACAGTCCAAGCACCTCAGCAGCGGGCCACCCCGACACTCCGGGATCCCTACTGTGCTGCTCTGTCCAGGCCAGCTGCCCAGTGCCGGGTTGCCTTCTTGCACCAGCAGCGGCTGCTGTGAGTGACCCAACCCCGGACATGCTTCCTCAGAAATGCAGCAGGCACAGAGTCGGCCTCCTCTCTACGCAGCAGCAGCAGCAGCACACCGCCTCACCGGACGACATCCCGGCCGGCGACCTGTCGCCTCCTCATGGTTTCCGCGACCGGGTTTCCACCGCCCCTTTCGTGCGCATAGCAGGTGCAGCGGTCAGAAGACTGAGCGGCCTGCTCCCTCTTTTGCACTCGCCGATATCCCATAACACACCCATGCAGCCTGCACCTTTGCGCCGCTGGCGAGCAGGCCCTCACCTCTGACAAGTTAACACCCTTTCCACTCCACACAAACCACACAACCCGTGAAATGGGTCCAGGTAGATTATCCCAGCCCGAGACTTCCTTGAGTGGACCCGCTCAGCCTAGAACTTCATTGCACGTCGTTGACACAGCCCGAACAAGCTTGTCCGGGTACGCCCCGACCCGCAGAGGCCCTGCCCCGGGTTTCAAGGGCTCAGGTAATTTTATTTTAATCAAAAGTTAATTAAAAAAATTAATTTAATTTCAGTCGAGAATTAAATTAATTAAATATTAATTTTTGGTTATTAAATTTTAATGTATCTAAATTAATTTGATGGAGAGATTAATTAAATTAAATAATTAATTTAATTTTTTAGTTTTAAAATTAAATTAATTAATCGAGACCGAACGTCGTATTTATTGAATTAATAATTAGAGTGAAATTTTTAATTCAGTTAAATGCCCTCAAGTTTATTTTAATGCAAGTTTAATTTTATTCTACATTTAGTGTATATATATGCGAGTTAAAGCGTATACTGGTCATGAGCCGCGGACCTACCAATGTATGTTTGGTGCATTAATTTAATTTATTTATTTAATTATTGCATGGTATTATAATAATTAGTTTAATAAAGTTAAAGGAGACCTGCATGTCGTCTCAGTTTTATTATATGTATAAGGACATGTGTGTCCGCTTCTATGAGTTGTACTTTTTTTACTCCCCGACACCCCCTCGCCTGCGTGCGAGTAATGTTGTATAATGAAGAGATGACAAATGATGCACTTCAAGACAAGTGACGATGATGCACCAAACATGAGTTGGATATATTGGATGTGGAGACTTTGTTATTCAAGTTGCAAGCCACACGACCAAAAGGCACTTACCCCTAGGGTTTTGGTTGGTCTGTTATTCACTCAATGGATCAACTAATAGTACCGAATCATGATCAGGTTTTTCATTTTACTTCTGCATGGTTTATTATTTTGTGAATGTGTAATTTATTGCGTGATCACATAGTATAATAGTAAACAAGCATGCAAGATAAAATGAACATGTGACGCGATGAAATTTCAATATCTTGCATGGTCAGTTGTGAGAGAGAAAACATAGTACATGGTTATAAAAAATAGAAAATGATTTCATTCATCATATAAAAAATAAAAAAACCCTCAAAGTGTATATTAAGTCATAACCGCCTTCCTTCATTCAAGTTTGGACAAAACCAGCTGTTTGAGGTTCCGGTCATGCCATGGTTGAGGGTGTCTCTTACTACCGGGGAGTCCTTATAAGAATGATGGGTTGACTTAACTAAAATTGTAGCAAAGAAATATCCATAGCTATCTTGTTGTAATTTTAGAGGCAAGAGTTGAGTAAATCATGATTTGATTTTAAGAAGCTGGGACTTCACTCATCAGATCAAGGAGCCCCAAGTTAAAGTGGTAGACCAGCCAAAAGCGTACCTAGAACCCTCCAAGAAGTGGCGTAGCCATAGCTTGTAGACTATGAGGGGTGGTTCCAGGATCCTTTCCACTAGAATACTCAAGCAATAGAGTATTCTGATTCTAGCACAGAGGGTTCCTATAATCTGATAAATTAGTTGGAGACATTAAATGATTTATGTAATTAATCAAAAATGTCTAAACTGGAAATTCAAATAAAAGGTACTAACCTACTCAAATTCATTTATGTAGAAAATGGAAAGTTTTACCACAAGATAAACACTGTGATATAATAATGTACAAAGTAAATGTAAACACTGACATGAGTATCCATGAATAGTACAGGTGTGTGCGCATAGTACTATGATATAGGAAACTCAAGGTTTTAATGTCCCCAACATTGTTAAACTACCTCAAGAAGCGAGGGTAAAAATTGATTACCTGAGACTAATGTACAAAGTATATGATAGTTATACCATTATACTTTCATCAACATCCACTATCAGTTGCGGTCACTACATCGGGACATAGATGATATAACATAAAGTCTCATCTCTGAGAAGTTTTCAAGGAGAAAGAAAAGAAAATATATGAATAAGATAAAGTTTACACCAGCATGTTTAAATTGAAAGAATGATCATGATTTTTAAATATCATTTTCACAACATTACTCAAGTCTCATTTTAAGTTACAAAACAAACAAGTATTGATTAAATACTTCATTACCAATTTAGGTAAGATTCACCAAGATAATAAGAATAAAAGAAAAATAAGATTTAATTCTTATGGAGGATAAATTGAAAAACAATGTGTAAAGGTCAAAGTAATTTAATGACAATGACACTTTCACAACATCCTTTAATTAATGAGTTATTAACAATGGTTATTTACATTGAAAATTATAAAATAATACCATGTAAGTTTAAAAGAAATAAACTGATTTAATGAAGCAACTAGCTGCTTCTACATCAGGAATATTCATCAATGTAATGTTTCCTTTTACTACATAGTTATTTAATACTATATGTTTTTTTCACAAATGTGTATTAAAATACAATAATCATGTATGTATAGAAACATTACTATATGTCAAGTGTATTCTCCAGGTTGTTGTGAAAGGGTGATACCTAGGCCAGTGGTGAGAAGTACACGACCACCTTAATTGTCAAGTGAAATATTCATGTTAAACTATTATTGACTATAACCACAAACATTAATTTCATGTGTCCTTGGACACAAGGATACATTCTTTCAGGTTCTGGAATGAATGTTGTTTTTTGGTAAACTCAATCGCTAGTTCAGTAATACATGAATCATAGTCAATTAATGAAGAATATAAATGTAAGACTTATACCCAGTTGTGAAAAGATAATTATTTTTAAAGTAATACTAAAAGTGAACGTCATCAACATACCAAGTATGGTATTTAGGCTCGGTACAGCTAAATACTTTTGGTTTTATCGACATCTTTAGTTTGGAGAAAGGAGCCTTTAGAAATAAAGGTATGTCACAAATCATTTGGAAATAGTTAAACTAGTAAGCGTGAACTATTCCAAGTATAAGATATATGTATATATACTTCATAATATTCCTTTAAGTAATTAATGAATAACAAAGTGATGTATATGCATGGTCAGGAGATATGAGTTGCTTCAGGTTGGGATACCAAAGAATATCTTGACCAAGCATTCATCAATCATGATAATGTAGCGTGGAGAAATTCATAAACACACATTACCTTATCGACATCATGAAATTGATGTTAATTATAAGGATTTATTATGATGTTTTGCATATCAACATTGATCAACAAAAATTAGCGTTGAGTAATTCTTAAATGCACATTTTCTACATCAAAGTATTGACGTATGTAATATAAATGTTGGAACTAGCAATAAATTCCATTATATATCATGAAATGATTTGAAAATAACTATGATGTGCCCCAACCATATGCTAACTATAATGAAAAATGGATATCATACGATTCATAGTATGATGTAAACTCATTATTTCATAAGAACATGTATATGGATGCAAAGAGTTTGTTAAGACATAAACAAACTTGCATCAAGACAAACACATTGTGAATTTAGTGTAATAATCCTAATAGTTGTTTAGGATGTTACATAAGTCCCTAAGATAGTAGAGTAGGTATTCAAGAAATAGACTACAATTCTATATAAGGGTGCACATCTCTATTAGATATAGTGGGATCAATATTGACTTCTGTTTAGTCAATGCTCAACATGCACTAGTAGTTGGCATATGAACTAGTTCCACAAGCGCATGTGAAACAAAGTATGTTCCAGAGACACATACTACGTAGGAACGGTAAAACCATGGTGATGGTTTTTATATTCATCATGGATGGTGATCGATTATTCATTGTAAATTATATTTCCTACAAGTAGTGTATAGAAATAAGATAAAATTTATAAGACCAGCTAAAATTCAATTAATGTATTCCATGTATCAAAGTGAAAAGGGGATTATTATTTTGAACACATCGGTGGTTATTTAAGTGAGTTAATACATGGATGGTACAAGTGCAGCACCAATAAGGCTCGATTGGTATGACCAAGTCGTCAGGCTTAAATATGTTAGAATTTTACATATCATATCTAATATTTGTGATCAAATTATTTAGCATTGGATGTCATGACCACCAAATCGTGGATGGTGTTTATAAGACACAACCAGAAATGGATGGCCACGTTACAGAATGCTAATAAAGGTTGCGAGTTACTGAAATACGGTTTAGGATTAAAGTAAGAAACATGATCACAGTATATACATTTGCAACAAATGATTGGCATGTGTCTACCAGTGGTTAGTGGGAACACCAATGTTTTCTATGAAAAAATATGTTCGACAACATATGGAAAATAAACATTGGCCTCACAGTTAGTTAAGACCAAAATAAAATTTAATCTCCTATAGTTGAATTAAATTTGCAAATTATGTTCTAGGGAATGTGAACTACTTAGTTAGATGTATAGGTTTCTTGGTGCCATTCAATCATACATATAGTGACATTGTATTGAAAAATACAAGTTAGAACAATTCAAGAGATGAATTGTTGCCTATGTCATAGGGAATAATCTTCCTATGTTGACATGTCCATGACATGGGAAGAGATAATCATGGTGAGTTACAATCCATATGTCGTAATGACGGATCAATCATGCATGCCATAATATAGAAACAAACTGATATTGTCAAGGTATATAATTTACAGTATGTAAATATCAGTTATATCAAGGAGCACTGCAAGGAATGTAGTCCGAACTATCTAATTGTACTTTGTTAAGTACAAAAGATATGTAACTGGAAATTGGAGAAGAATGGATACTAGTTTTTGGGGATACGAACTATTCTTCCATAGGTAAATGTGATCTAGTACTAGGTTAGGCTAAAGGTGATGAGCGATTCAATCTCATATCATCCAGTGGTGTTGATACCTACAAGACTGAGTGCATTGAAGCTTCTAAGATATATAAGAAGCAGTTAAATGCAATGATTTGTTCCAGTTCATGGAATCGCACTTGGTGAGAAAAGTATTATCATAATGTAGATTATGGTATTCTTACTATCCAATATTTCAAGTTATGATAGTGAACAAAAAGGTATATACTCGGTATAACATATATTGAGAAGTTTTACTCAATAAGATAAGGTCGCAATAGCAGAATAGCCATGCGGGGGAACCGTGGTGGACCCAGTAGCTAAATCCATAGCTCAGCAAAAACATGATGTTTATCATGTGAGTAGCTAACAAGTTTGGTTAGTAGGTAGGCTCTAGTGCAAGAGGGAGTGTTGAAATAGTGGGTTCCCTAGACCCAACAATTTAGTGCTTTTGATTACCATATCGTGTATACGATTATCTATGCATGATTTCATCTTACTATTATAGTGTAGACTGCTCTGCATCCACTTTTGAAGTGTTAATGTCCAAATATTAATTTTCATATCGAAAGGCTATAGAAGTTCCCAGGCTATAATTATAACCTCTAGATACTATAACATTAATCATAAATATTTTTTCTATGGTCTAGATAAATCTTACTGATTGGACATAGTAGATTTATGAATATCAGGTGCTAGGGGATCATAATAATTGAGAAGTTTTCTCATGAAGTTCGCGCATGGTGATCTCTAGTAGTGAGATCATGAGGACTGACCCAAAAAAAGGAACACGACATGTTTTGGGTTTCATTGGATGTTCTTATCTATGATCATGTGTAATGGTCTCATGACTTGATATCATTACCAATGCATGTCATTTGATTGCGTACATTGATTAAAGACAAAAACCATGGCAGTGAAGTCGTGGCGAGGTAGTTTGTGTTGGGTGCGTCATTGGTGGCATGACATTGGTTGAATGGAAAAGAAAGGATTTGTCACATCCGGGTAAAGGAAGTAATATATCTCCTGCCATGTTTATATGGATGGTAGTACCTTTATAATACCATGGCCATGTCATTCAAGGGTAAATCCATCCAGTTAAATAAAAAATCTATAAATCAAGAAAAGGGCGATGACACATGAGTGCGTCATGCTTTATGAGTTATTAATGACAGAGAGATTATAGTACACAGTGTGTGTTCGTAGGTTGGTTGTCACTACTATGACAATATTTATTTCATTAGGGGCCATGATGGGTTTCTAGATCCCACTCTTGGTTTGGGAATACTATTCACAACTATCAAAATATAGGCCTAGAGGGCCACTCACAATAGCATATTCCATAATCTGCCCTATTTAGTCGAATATGAGTTTTGGACATAGTGGGCCTTGCCACAGGGGTCTGGGACTTGTCCAAAGTTAAACTATCACCAATGCAATAAATAAATTCATATTATTCGAGTTTAGGATAATGAGTATTGAATTTACTTATTAAATATATTTACTAGTTTTATTAAAGACATGAAAAATATTAATTGAAGAATATTAAATTAATAAAAGTTCAATTAATATTTATGGGAGCGATGAGTCAAGTTAATGACACAATTATTACCGTGTAATATATTTTAATATATTACAAGTATATGAAAATAATATTTTTGACTCAGTTTAGTAGTCATAAAATGTCATTGATAGTGCGTTAAGTATTCGGGGGTCTGGTTGGCATTTCCGGGTAATTAATTAAACACTATAAATATTAAAGGAGATGATATTTCTAATTACTATTCATGGCACTTCTCTTTACTCTCCTCTCTCCCATGATCTAGAAGAGATGATCTAGATCAAAGGAGCTCGAATCAAGATCTCACTCTCAGGCATCGTTAGCGAAGTGATATGGTGATCATTGGATCATCGAAGGTGTCGTCGATATTCTACTCTAGTACCTGGATTATGACGAATGGAGCTCCCACGGATTCCTTGAAGTAGGTGTGGATGACCTAGAAGAATTCAGATTTGGATTATTCAAGAAGATATCACCATCTATGAGAAGACGTCGAGAACTACTTCATGTTTAAACTAATTATTTTTACGGTTTATTATGTGCTTAAAATCCTTCACATGAGATCCTCATTTTGACCAGGATTCTATTCATCGACATCGACAAGTTTAAGTCGATTGTTGGAGGATTGTTTTTAAAAACCGACCTATTTGGGGCTTCCGCTGAACCCCCGGTTCCAACACACTGGCCCCTTCTGGATGATTGATTGTGTTGGGGTTGTGGCATATCGACTAGCACTTCCACTTAACATGGCCAATGTATATGATGTCTTTCATGTATCCCTCTTAAGGAAGTACATACCAGACCCTTCACATGTACCCTCTTCATAGGTACTACAGCTAGAGGATTCAATTTCTTACGAGGAGCAACCAGTGAAGTTCTTAGATCATAGAGAAAAAGTTCTACGAAATAAGTCAATACCCCTCGTCAAGGTTTTGTGGAAAAACCACATATTTGAAGAAGCAAAATAAGAATTTGAGGAAGTTATGAAGTAGAGTTACCTGTATTTGTTTTAGAGTGTTAAAAGGAAAATTCGAGGGAAGAATTTAATAAGGGGAAACGATTATCACGACCCAAACATTCATTAATGGAAATTCCTCAGGATCTAATTAAATTTTTATTATGGTTATATAAAATGTGAACTTCATTGGTTTTATGTTTTTGGATTTTAAAATAATGTTATGAATTGTGACCTTTGCTAATATAGCTATTGAACAGTGATCACATGATTAGTATAAATATAGTGCTTTAACAAATCCAATTTACTTAGACAAAGAAACTGATGGCATCATCTAGTTGACTTGACCCGTACGAAGCTCATTTGTCAGAGCTCGGAAAGGTTGTAGCATCATAGGGATTCACTCATGACAAATCCCATGTCGAGCATGACCACGTTAAGCTTGAGCGGAACCAACTATGGGAGGAGTGGAATTTAATAGATATTACCACCCGACCGATGATATCCAAACCACCCCAAGAGTCAGTCACCATCACACAACTTACCCTTCAGTCTTATGAGGGTGTTATAAGTGGTTATGTAACAAGACCCTATCACTACAACTGCATACATTATTTTTGTTTAAATAATGTTCATTCATTTTAATATTGTAACATTGTAAATAGTTTTTAAAGCACAAATAGTATTTTTAGTTAATATTCAACTAAGAAATATATTTTAATGAATTAATGGATTTTTAATTAAAATATATTTTAATAAATTAATATTATTTTTAAATTAATTTTTGTTAAATATAAATTATCATATAATTTTATGAATGTAATTGTAATTTTTATTATGGTTTGAAAGATGTTTTTTTCAAAACCCATGAATTTTGGATAAATGTTAGTTTTAATTTTAGAAACAAAATCACATATTTAGAAAATTATTTATAAAAAATTAATATTATTTTTGGAATCAGGAAGTTGATGTTATCCAATGGTGAATTTTTCATAATTTTCCAAGACAATCCAATTTTTGAGTAAAAACTTAAATACCGTATAAATATATAATGTGTTTTATGACATCATAATGAACAAATAGTGCTATAATAAAATAATATAAATATTATTTTTGACCAATATATGTTTTACCATTAAAATAATATGATTTTGGGTTTCTTTGATTTAGTTTACAAAGATTTAGTGGACCCTTCAAGGCTTATAAAACATTTTGTCTTTTTAAATTGTTTTCTTTGAGAGTGTGACTCACCTACACATAAGAAACCCTATTATTTTAAGAAGTTAGGATATTAGACTCATAAAACATTGTTTTCAAATCCCCTTTGGTAAAAACCATGGGCAAAAATCATTGTCTGGTTTGTTGTTTTGATTAGTTTAATGTGAGGTGTCCCAAACCTAAATAATAAATAATTCCCTCCCCTTTCCTCTATAAACCCACCCGAGCTCCCACTTCCTCTTCACTCAAAGACATTAGAGTTCGAAAAACCCCTACCCTCCTATCTCTATATTTTTCCGAAGGTTCCTCAATATCCCAAGAAGCTTCTCTCAAGCCTCTCTCATGCCTTTGGGATCACACTTCCAAGTAATGGATTTATTCCTTTCTTATTTTTGTCCAATTTTCATTAAGTTGTTAATCCCTTTTTTTCAATTTAAAATGTTGGGGTATGATTTCAAACCTCCCCCATACTATAATATTTTTTTGGATGATGGTAAACCACTTTCTCTCTCATTAATTCCTCCCATGTACACTCGTTACCATGTCATAATTCCTTGATGGATTTCTCTCTCCTCTTTTACATCCAAGTAATTATTTTGTATGATGCATCTAAATTCCATTACGTTTGTTGGGAAATGTATATATATGACCCCCCTATTGTACATTTCATATATATATGATGAGACACCCTTTCCTCTCTGATTATCCATTTTCATGAATCCTTATGCCACACTGTTATGCTGTCGAAATTGCACCACATTTTTCCAAGACAAGCTCATTGTGTAGTGAATACCATACCCATGTCTCTATCAATGGTATTCATCATTATACACATATAAATATTGAATGTTACTCTAATTTATTTATTCCAAATTACTTAATTATGGAATAACTTATGATGTTTATTGATTCCATGATCAATGTGGCACACATATGCATGAAATGAAATGTTTAAGAAGGGTGCGCCCTGATAGTGCTCCAATGCATTGGGTAAAGTATAGTATATAGATAAGTCACGTGCAATGGGTGTTTACTCATGATAATTCAAGAGAAATGAGGTTTTACTTGTGATTCATGTGCAATTAGGGTTTACTAATGCTCCATGTGCAATGAGCCCTGGCTCATGCTAATTCCATGTTAAGTGTTGTTGCCACATTTCCATGTTATGATTATCATGATTTATCATGCCTTTATGCTCATGTTTCTATTGTGCTCCACAGATATGCATATTTTTTAACATGTATTGTATTCCTCATGTTATTCCATGTTTATTTCCTTTCTGGGATTTATAGCTCACCATTTTCTTATGCATGTCCTCAGGTTATCCCATGCAATTCTAAGTACGAGGTAATGTAGTGGTCATGTAAAGGAAGATTAAAATAAAGATGTTGTGTGTTTTATGTTCTAAGATATTATGTAATGTTCCTAAGCCCCAAATCCACTAGAACTATTTATCTTCTAGGTTGTATTAAGTGATGATTTTATGTAATAAATCAGTTTTAAGTATGTAACAAAAAGATGGGTTGTTAAATATTCACCTTGAAAAGGAAACCAAGGTGGTTCAGTTTGGACATTTTTCCCAAATACTGGTAGAGGTTGATATGAGTTCCACCTTTATTTATAAGGTAACTCTCTCTACACCCACTAATAATATTTATATTGATGTTGAGTATAAAAGGAATCCCCATTTTTTACTAAATTTATGGCCTTTGGGAATCATTTGAAGTTATGTCGGTGGAAGATCTCATCTGAGCAATATGGGAGGAAGGATCCTCTAGATACTCTCTATATAAGGAATCCCAAAAGAAATAATGTGTCTTTGTAAAAGCCTATTTTTCCACATGGAGACACAAAAAATTCATCTCCCACTAAGGCTGATATGTTGGATGTTGACAAATCCATCCCTTAGGTATTTGATCTGAAAGGTAAAGGCCTCAAGGTGGATAAGTCCCCAATGAGAGCTAATAGTGGTCCATCTAATGTGCGGACAAATTCCCCTTATGAAATTAATTCCAATGATTGTCGTACTGTTACCCCACTGGATATTTCAAGACTAGAAACAATGCTAGAATCTTTATTCATGAGTCTCCTACTCATTCTGAACCTCCAAATTGAAGTATGTATGGTAGTCCTGATGCAGGATTGTAACATGATGGGAATGTGTAGTTGGAACCTAGCTTGGATCACATCAGGACTGCTCAACATGTTGATTGTCATAAAGAATCTAGAATCTTTTGAACTCCTCTAAGATATCTGAGAAGTGGGGGGGGGCATCTCTGAGGCGGAAGGGATGACAACAGTAAGTGGTGTTCTTAACTCTTTCAAGGATGCACTCCAATTTGGAAAAGTGAAGGCAAATGATTTCACTCTTGCTCTATCGAAGAGAATTCTGAGGAATGGCTATTCTAACACACCTTGCACTATGTCTACCCAGTCTTATAAGCTATCGCACAAGCTCAGTACTTATATTATTAAGTTCTTCAATCAGGGTAAGTCTCAATATAAATGGGACACTGTTTATGACTTTGATTATGAGGACATGTCTTATTATGATTTTTAACTTTGTTCTTGATAGATGAAGGTGAGTCCGTTTGTTTGACCTCATCTATATTATTTATAAATTTTATTTCATTTTAACAAATTGTCAGAAGCTTAGCTTCTGACTATACTTGGTCGTAAAAGATATTGGAAATGGACTAAAATAATTAATTTATATTCTAGAGTTTTTTTGTAATAATATAATGAATATGGATCGGTAGGTGAAATATTCTTGACCTGAATGAAAAGATAAGATCATATCCACTTATAAGAATCCTTTAGGATAAATTGTATTCCAAATAGGGGATAAATGATAAGAATAAATGAAATATAGATAAAATAACCCTAGTATAAAAATTCAAATTATATTTTAGGGATATATAATATGTAGTGTTTTTGAAAAAAAATCTACAAACAAATAATCTCACATTCGAATTCATAATGGAAAAGAATATGAAAGGGATTAAATATATTCTCATTAAAAATACTAATTATAATATAAATTTAAATGTAATTTGAAATACAATTAATAATATTAATATCATGACATAATATATCATCATGGTAGAATATAAACCTCACAAAGTAATATTTGTCTATAATATGATGTTTGTATCAAATAATTGAAGTTGTGAAAAAGAACATTTACCTTGAATTTGAACATAGACAAACACACTCTAAAAGCACGTTTAGTAAACTAAGAGTCATTAATAAATTATTTTAATAACCCTATTAATTTTAATTAATTTTTATATTAATCTTATATATTATTTTATTACTTAGCTATTAGTTTTTTTGGTTGATATTGATCATCAGTTCTTAATAACATTAATTATCCCCTATTTATTTTTGTATAAAAATTTCAGCCATCATTCTATGTACACGAGTCCATCATATTTAGAAAATTTAAGGTTTTAAAATATTAATTCCAAAATAAGTTATGATTTTCCATTTCCATTCCATGGGTATTTTATGTACTGTTGTTCAAGATGAAATCCATTAAACGCCTACTACTGTTAATTTTGAATGAATAAAATATGGAATATTAATAATAAGATAAAAATTATAAATGCCATTAAAGACCTAAAAAATCATTAATTAAATATTAATATAAAATCATAACTATAATCAGGTTTCCATGACTATCCATGATCAAAATTTATCACATCATTCATGTTGTATGTTAAACTGAGCCAAACAAGAACATATTTTAATCAATGGTTGAGTATAATTATATAGTGATTGTGTTATAAAATCATCAGTATAAAAGTATAAATATATTATTTTGATACACATAATGATATAAATCAAAATTGAAAAGTTTTGGATTAAAATATTAATTAATAATAATGAAAAGAAGTTATTACTCATATAGAGAACATCATATCTTATCTTGGAAGACATATTTGTTCTGAATTAATTATAGAATTATTTTTAGTTAATAAGATCAGTAATGAAATGTTGGATTTTTTGGTATAGAAATATAGTATATTATATATAGTATTTATTATTTTATATATTTATTATAAGGTATTGTGGTGGGGTCCTTTTATTATTGAGATGGGGGATATTTGTATAAATACAATTTTGTTAATATAGAAGGAATGTCATATACAAGACAAGTGGATTAAAAATTTACTATTAAGGAATTTAATATGAGTTTTAATGGAAAATATTAATATAAAATAATTCAAATGCATGCTTTTTTAAATATTGTGTGACATTATCCATTAATCAAACCATTTTACTTAATTTTATCCTATACCATGATAACTAAATTTTACCAAGGTAAATATTTTATGTCCCTAAATAATATTTAATTTCTCGAATAATTTTAGAATAATGATTCAAAATATAAAATTATTTTATTATTATCAATTAATAAAAGTGAAAAAAATTATATCTAAAAAATAAATATTTAACACATAAAAATAGTTTGTAAGGAAATTATATTCTTACAAATAAAAATTAAAATTTGTTTAAATATTCTAAATTGTATTTATTCCAATTAAATATATTAGTTTGTAATTAATAATAAATAATAAATAATAATTTATTAATTATATAATATTTATTAATAATTTAATATTATTTAATAAATAATGAATACTAATTTCACTAATAATTATTGATGAATGATTATTTATGATTGATGATTTGGTATTATTTATTAATATTAAATATTATATAATAATTAATACTAGGATTTAATTTTTAATTATTAATTATTTTTAATTATTAATCATTAATTAGTTATTTATTTTTAATTATTATCAACTATAAAACATTACTCAATGAATAATAATTGATAGTTAATATTTTTCAGTTATTAATTATCATTATTTTAGAATATTTAATTTTGATAAATTATTATTAGTTTTTAGATATTGGTTATTAATTATTACAAATTGAAAATTGGAAAATATTTATTCTAAAAAAATGGCTATCAATTACCAAGTAATAATAATTAATTTTTTATAATTAATAATAAGTAATTTAAAAAGACTAACCATTTATTATTAAATATAAATTAATAGATTTTTATAAGTTATTTTAATATTATTTTATGTTTAGAAAATGTGTTTATTTATATTGATAATATATATTATAACATAATGAATTTAGATTATATGGTTAGAGTATATGATCATGTATGGGTAAGACCATTTTAAGGGTGAGCAACCTCTGAGTAGGATATGATATGATATATAAAAAAAATTAAAAACAAGTAAAATAAAAAAACAAGATATATATTTGTAAATAGATTAACAACATTATAATAATTGATACATTTTATTGATAATTGTTAGTTAAAAAATAAAAAATTATTTTAATTATTTTATTCAATAAAAATTAATTTTATCAACACATATGGCGACAATTTTCATCCATGGTCGTAGTTACCTGTGAACATTGAAACACCTTGACCATGGCAGCAGCCCTATGGCCCTAGAAACAATGCCCATGAGCTACCAGACCACAGTCATGGCCTATAACCACAATTAAGGGATCCCTAGAAACAATTTTATCCTTTTTAAATAGTCCACATTTCTAGTAATAATTGTTTAAATTGTTATAGAATATTCTCATCATTTAAAGTATTATGTTGGATGTGAACATTTTAAATTATTAAGAAATTTATGAAAAAATTTAATACTTATAGAATATTTTTGTAACCTAAATCTATATGGGGGATAATAAATAATTATTTATCATATAAGAATGTATTCATATTCTCTTTTTTAGTTTTTCTCTCCCATGGAAATAAATATATTTTATTATATAAAATGTTCTCTATAATTTAAAATATAGTGGGGGTTATAAGGGTCAATTTTGGGATAAAATCTAAACAATGATTGTAAATGTTTGTTGAAGATAATCTGATCCATTAAGCTGATTATGGTAACCGTAGTGGAATTGCCAACTAGAATGAAATAATTTGAGGAATTATATGGGAGTGGAAGGAAATAAATGTGGAACAATAATCAGAGAAATAAGGGTAGGAATCATTATTGTGATAAGAAATCAAATATTCTTTATATATTTCCCAATTAAAGGATTCAAAACCATTCAGTTAAAAGTTGTGTTTGTATAGTTTATTTTTTTATAAATGAATTACACTCACCCTTTAGACATGAGGCTTGTAGCTTTAATCCATACATGAATGGAACATGATGCAGTTTAGACCCATATGAATATAGAATAACACTATTAATGGTTTCTTTGGATCCTATAATATATATTTATATAGAAAAACACATATGTAACCATAAAACAACATCATCAATGATTTGAAACTAAAAAAATAAATAATACAAACATAAGATCATATGATCCACCAATGATGGCCAATATTATTATATTTAATCACTCAGTTAAGGAATATTATATAGAGGTATCCATATATTTAATTCCTACTAGGGAATCTAAAGGTTAATGAATCACCCAAAATTTGGTTTTGATTCTCCTTGCATCCCTGATATGGTGGTACCCCTGGTTTAAATGAAGAAGGAGAAAATAGATTAAGTGTTAGGAGATTCTATGTCACTCACATCAATTAGATAAATCATCATAAAGATATTGGAATCCATTATAAAATCCATGAGGTCATTTCCCATGATGTTGGAGTGGCTCCATGAACCTCATTAATTATTTTTTATTCTAATAAATAAATCTATTGTTTTTAATTTATAACAATAATTTTGTATAATTTAATTGTTATTTATTATTTCATCATTAATTTTATTATACATAGTATTTATTATATTTATTTTTTGTTTAAATGTTGAAAAATATTTTTTTCTAATTTTATTTTTACCCTAATATATCACTCTTTAATTATTATTTACCCTTGCATTACACAACGCCTTTTTTCTCTTACGCAAGTATGCATGAAACTTTACATAGCCTTTGTATATTTTTTATACCCTTAAACAACTTCTAATGTACCATAAAAGAAGTATTTTAAACATCCATATTCCTCTATGAAAATTTTAAAATACCCTTACATGATTATTATAAATATTTATTCATATGATACAAATAGATTGTTACCTTTACGTAACTGGATTCAACCCTTATTTGTGTTGTACCTTTATGCTCATATTCTTTACTCTAATGTATAAATAGAAAATACCTTAATGTGAGCTATTTAAATCCTTCTTTAACATTACAAAACGTTCATAGTTACTCATACACAAGTAATATACTCAGATGTTTACCTTTACATTTGAATTGTCTTACACTTATATAATTAATTCCTTTTAAACTTTTATGTATTTAACTTATATACTAACTTTACACATTTTATCTATAATATTTATTACCCTTTGGTAACCTAGAAAGTAATTTTTTTATCATTGAATTTTATTTGGATGTTGAATTTTACATTTACACATGCATGAAATAGGACCCTTTCATAAGCATGGAATTCTTGAAACATCAATTATACTCTATTTAAAAATATTTAGGATATATAAACATACTGATTGTTATTTTCAAGTGTTTTAATTATTTTAATCAATTTTAAATTATTATTTTTAATATTTAAACTATCTAAAATGTGTTTACATTAATTTAAACATATTTTTACGAAGATAAAATATATTCTTCTTTCTTGATTATATTTATTGCATGAACTTGAAATAATTATAATTTAATATTTTAAGTTGATTTTTTTGTTTAGATTATTTCTAAATTCATATATGATCCTAACAAACCCATTGAAACCATTTTTTAATATTTTTAATGTAATATATTTTAATATTTATATTATTATATGTTTAATATGGAATGAATTTCAAAATTTAATTTTTGAGTATTATTGTTGAATATATAGAAATTTTCTTTAATATGTTTTAACTAATCTTTGAGATGTTTTTTTAACTCCTTAATATAATAATTTCAATTAAGTTGGAATTATTCAATTCATTTCAAAATAAATTGATAATTTTTCTATCTCTCTCTCAACTCAAACATTATTGATCTTTTTTATTTTATTTTTATTTTTGTAAACATTCTAATGAGCTTCTTGGAATTGATGAGAAATTTTTTATTTAAGTTCAAGATGTGTACATGGAATAATGATGGTGGTGGTGATAGTTTTGACATATACAATTTAGAAAGTGATCTTTTAAGGAAACTATTGTTATATGTTGTGGTAATATCATGGGGAATATTTCATCTTTGACTACATTTACCTTCAAGAGATGTTATAATCCTTAATAGATAACCAAAGTCTAATCTTTATTTGGTTCTGACACCCGTATTATGAAATTAGGATTTGAGGTTTGTGACTCCATGTATCTAAATTATATGTTTTTTATGGTTATGACTTCTGAATATTAATGTTAGGGAAATTTTGGTTGTGAATATAGATATCTAAAGTTATTTTTTATTGGGTTCTGACTCCACAAAACAATGTCAACGTGTCCTTCTGGTAATATCTCCACTAAAAAAGGTACATGTGGTATCGGGATATGATTCTATTTCAAAATCAGGTTGTGAAAATTTATCTCTTGCTGAGTATAGAAGTATTAGAGTATGATTGATCCAATTTTAAATGAAATACTATAAATATCCATGCGTTGTATATATTTTTATTTTTTTGAAAATATTATTTGATAATAAATTTAGATAAATAATAAATATATTAAATTTTTTGTATCAATCTATTCACCCCCATATAGACTGTCTTCCATCACCTTATCAGACCCAAGACGAGCCTTTTTGAAATTTATAGGAATGTTTATTGAATGTTAGGTAATAGTAATGCCAAAAACCAATTGTAACCCCTTAACCGAAGTAATTAATATTTCAATTTTATGATTTATTTTCATTCTATATATATCACTTCATAAATAATATCCATGCATTAAAGAAAACCAAATGAAAATAGTAAATGTTAGACTTCCATATCAATCGTATAATATTATTAATACACATTACAACACTATGTTATATCTATATTATAAAATGTTATATAGATAGTGTCAATGGTTTTATGTCCTTATAATACACCCAATGATAGGTTATATCAATTCAGATGATATGCATTTATTTCCTCTATGTATTATAACATTAAATACAAATATATTACTGATTTTCCCATACACATCATTCAATATACATGGGTGTTGATCAAATTAGAAATTTATAGTCCCAAACTACACTTAATACTGGGGTGTAGTAGAGTGGAAATGTAGGGAAAACCAAAAGAGATCATTAGTAAAAAAGGAAACCAATCAAAAAATAACTCTTAGAGAGGATTCATCACATTATATCTTCATGATTGGATGTTTCTAAAACATGGATGATTATATTTAATTCATATAACTAAGATGGGATCATGGAAAATTTTAGGGCTCTTGGAAAAGGTTAATACAAAATCTATCTTGGAAAAATCATACGGCTCTGGCTGCAAAGTGGTGAAAGATTCACCAATTGGTTTTGGTCAAACCAAATGAATCTAAATATAATGCAATGTTCCCTTGGTTATGGTATAACTACCAATTTAGATACAATGTGCTTGTCTTCAATACAGAAATCACCATAGTTTAATGGGCATATCATGATCAACTTGGACTAGGTCATGTTTATTCAATTTTACATCCCATGGTCGAGGATGTGCAATTGAATGTGATGAACAAATATTTGTAACATAATTAATCACTCTGGGGTAACCATGTTTCAATTTAGGGATTCATTACACTCAGATACAACCCTACTCTTGGCCCCTATCTCTAAGCGAGTTAATCATGCATGGTGATATTGATCAAAAGATAAGGGATATGAAATATTATAAAAACAATCAAGAAATGATAAACAATTAGGAAATCCACATTTAAAACATTAAATAATAAAGATTAAATAGTTTAAATCAATTTAAAGAATTCACATCATGGAATAGATTTAAGTGGTATTGTCCCAGAATCTTTACATCGTGTAATCAGGTTGCATGTCATTTATTTGAGATCCAAAATTTCTTCAAGAAAATAAAACCATATCGTTGACTGAGATTGATCTTGAATAGTGAAAATTATGTAAACTCTAGATGACATGTATTTAATTCAATTTTAGTGGGATCCTAATTTTGAAATTAACAAGACTTGTATTGTATTTACAAGCCATGTATGAGCTTCATGTCATGTAATGTCTTAACAGGTTTGTATGTGACTTTGTATACGTGTTTTGAATGAGTACTCCACATCATGTATGTTATTTATGATGTTTAAAGATTATTTTTCTACATTTCATCATTTATTACATTAATACCAAAATTCCTAATTTCTATGAAACAAAACAAAAACCCAATTTATTATCATGTAAAACATGAATAATCCTTAGATAAATATATCCAATATGTATTTATAAATTTATCTTATCAAATTTTCATAAACTTCATCAACTTCTTGTCCTTAAAGAATAAAAATCTCAGTAGGGATTTCATATGAAACAATTTTTAAAATAGGAAACATGGGTTATAACCCATAAACTAAGAACAAACTATCCAAAGAAAAAGTCAATACTCCAAAATCATTAATTAAGTGAAGATTTATCATTCCATGTAGTTCAATTCTTTAACCATGTTCTTTCCCCTTAAATTATAATTTCATAATTATTCCCCAAATGCTATAAAAATTATCAATCAACTTCAGAATAAATTTTCATTCATTACTCAAGGTAAAATGCAACCAGATTTAATATCATTCCTTAATACATGTTCCTAACCAAAGGATTTCAATGGTTGAAACATCTTCACATCATAAAGAAGAATACAATATCAATCACAAGGGAAACAACAATTGAGTTAAAATGTATCTGAGGTTGTGGGTAGGTGGGTAGAAAGTAAAAAATCATTATTAATAGGAGAGTAATATTTAATGTCTTATTCATGAAAGTTGTGAACAATGAATTGGTGTGACTACTTCTAGAAGAAGTGTGTTTGTGCTCCAATAACTCAAAGTGGATCCCTGAGTTTATAAAAATCTTGTCAAAGATCCTTGAGTTTATAAAGTAAATATATAGAATATACCATGTTTGTTTTTTTCTTTTGATTAATTTTTTGAAAATCATGTTTTAGATAGGTCTCATATGCATCCCATAGGCTCATTTGATCCGTCATAGGATTCATTGGTGTTTTAATGGTTATTTTAAACCTTCCTAATTCACAGCCTAATATTTTTTATAATTTTATGTTCTATATTTAATTTTTTAATGAGATGGGGTAAAAAAATAAAATTCAAAAATAAATCATGGACTACGTCATATCAGTATGTTGAAAGTGCCACCATATGTCTCCTCAATGCTAATATCCCATTCCCATTAGTATTGAAAACTCCCCAACACTTTTTCAAAGAATAATAACACATTATACCAAGATCATGGTAGGAATGGATAATCATCTTGAAACAGATCTATCCTAACAAGGTTATTGATGGATACTACAAGCCAAATGAAGAAATATATATGACTGGGAATCAAGAAAAAGTGGATCAGAAATATTTTCTAAACCATTTTAAAAATTTATTTTTCCAATAATAAACATAATAAGATATCATTGTATGCTATGATAGGTTTACATTTCCCAATTATCTCTCAATAAATAATCTCATAAAATAATATGATAGTGTAATTCTGTAGTTCTCTAAAAAAATGGGAGTATACAAAAATAACTAGAAATCACTCAGGGTATAAAATGATGTGAAATTTAGTCAAATGTAATTGAATGAATATTGAACTTGAATTAAATTACCCAACTCAAAAATCATGAAAAAATATTTAACACGAATAAAAAAAATGTTTTCAAAAATCTCCAACATAACATTGTATTTTATTTAAATGGGGGTAATGAGATTTCAATTTTAAAGCATTCATTCAAATAATAATGTCTCCTAGATAAGTGAAAATGGAAAATTATTCAAGTGTATAAAAAATAAAACTCATAAAAGACCCCCACCACACCAAAAGTGATAATGTTACTTAATTATTATGGAATGAAAAATTGGTGAGATATTATTGAAAAATAGAAAAACTAAAATGGAAATTGAGATTGAAACTAGGGAATCAAGAGCTACCTATAATGAATTGCATTCCATAAAATAACTTGGTGGATGTTGAATTAAATTTTGCATACCTGTAAAAATTTCAAGACAAAAAATACAAAAAATGGATAAAATATTAATCTTATGGGTTAAAATATAATGGAATTAGAAAAAAAAAATTTTACATAGTTAACAAAAAGCTAAATAAACTCAAATAAATGCAGGAAGATGAGTATGGTGAGGTTCGAGACACACTGTGAATAAAAATGATAGAAAAAGGTAAAAAAGTGATCCTATGAACATGAATAAAATAAAAGAAACAAAAATAATGATTTCCTCCCATAAATCACTAACAATAACATCATTAGCTAGATAGATGAAGAAGGGAATCAGTCTGTGGCTTTCATCTGCTCAAACGTTTGATTCCACCTATAGGAACTAGTGGATTTTTCATCAATCATGCAACGATTCATGGTGGGATTAACCACATCTAGAGTGTAAAAAATATGAATTTTATGTGGTAGTAAGAGCATCCGTGAATATTCAATAGGGGACCCATATTGAGAATTGATCTGAAGTGCAAGCTCCTCCAGATGGAACTCAACGTCACCCTGATACTAAGAAATCCAATAAAGCTGGGAAGATGGTGGTAAGATATGCATGTTAATAAACATAGTGGATGAAGAATATCTAGACATGGATAATGTAACAAAACATTAAAATGAATGTAACCCAGCCAGTAGTGAAGGAAAAAACTCTAACTCATCCATAAATTAAAAATGATACCTTAGTAAAAATTGAATAAAATACTAAAAATGGAAACTGAAATAGAGTACAAAAGGGGATGGGACTGAGTAAAAACAAACAAGTAAAATCAATTTCGTCGATATCAATATCAAATTCCCCATTCCATGTAGCGGGTGTATGTAGACAGTCATCTTTATTGATTTCATCTATGTGTGAAGGGGTTGGGGGCCGATTGTCAGGGTGGGTGACATGGTGTTGGAATCATTCTCAGTAGAGGATGGAGGAGGGGAGGTATCGATCCGTACTGAGTTCAAATGTTTTGTAGCTAGATCAATGAATGTGAATTCATATAGAGATGGAATTGTGAGGCCTTTCCCCTAATTTAATGCTCTGATACATACTCCTCCTAGTATGTTGGGTCTCTAAGATCAGGTGGTAGTGTAGGTTGAATGGGAGAGTGTGTGGGAAATGATGAATAAGTAGGAGTATGAGATAGTGGATGTGGGTGGAAAGATTAATTAGGGGATGTTGGTAGGGTTGAAATGTGATGGGTATCTATATGGGATGTGGATCTAGCAGAGGAGTTGCATTGATCCTCCTAGATGGCCTTCCGAAATTGGTAGTGGTATGTGGGGATGGATGGATAGATATGGCTGGGATAATGGTGGTGCTGGAAAAAGAAGGGGATGAGTGAGTGGTGGAGGTTGGTATGGAAGGGTACATAAGGGTAGATTTTTTGGTTTAGGTGGTGGTAGTGGTGGTAGTAGGGATGCAAGTAGGGGAGGTTAGGTCGATAAAATTTCGAGTTAGTTCCTCATCAACATCCTTATCATAAGCCGACACCCACCAATATGCACTACTGTTGTTCATTAGTTTCCCCCTCTTGGGGAGTAAAAATTGAATTATCTTCACTATCATAACAAGAGAGGTGTGGGTTTGAGCAACATCAATGGAACCAGGATTCATAGCTTGGTAGGTAATGAAGGATCCACCCATCAGTATACCTTGAGTCATCCTCACTCGGGTTTGGTAAAACTATCCAAATTTCATAACCTTATTAACTTTTGGGCCACCCATGTAAGAGGCATGAATAATGACATAGATATAGCTCACCCTCCCATGAGAATCACCATAGGGAAACCATGATTGATCCAAAGCCTAGTGAAGGACCCAAAGAGCAGCACTATATAGTTGGGTATTCTTTTTTGGCTATTGGTCAAAAGGGATCTGTAGGACTCTGGAAATACTAGACCAATATCAGGCAGTGTCAAGCTTTATGGGATCGCTCTGTAATGTCCATAAGACTACTAAGGCTATGAATTTGGTGGATTAAATGTTTATCCTGATAACAAAGTCACCAAGGGTGATCTATCATAGAATACCTTCAATTCTGCTTCTTGAATCAATGGTCATCTGAAAGGTAGCCAAGAACATGAAGATGATCTCCCTAAATGTTTCATCGTACTCTTGGGTGATGGAATATTGGTTCATTAAATCTATGAGATAAAAAATTTACTGATATATGTGTATGTGCTCATGCATAATGAGGTCCAATGTTTATTAGTCCTCACAAGATTCACATAGAGACGGACTAACCAGAATACATGCTCATGTGCTATGAAATGGAGGTAGGGATAAAGGTGTGATATTTTAGTGCCCTAGGACCCAACATATGATGACTGATACCCCAATGAATATGAATAATAGGAATATAAATAAGTATAGGTCAAATAAGATATATATTCGGGTGGCGGAGAAAGTAAAACCTTCCACCTGTTGGGTGGTGAAGGCATCTCATCACACTTGGGAACATGTTTGGCTTGCGAAGTGCAGAACGTTTTGGATCTTTTCATTTAACATAGAGAGGATGGAAGAGGGTATAGATATGGAGATGCATGGTGATCAAAGAGGATATAAGGGGGTGTCCTGTAGTAATGGAGGACGAAATGGAAAGAATCTTCATGTGAGGGACCTTGAATGATTGTATAAGTCGCATGATGTGATGGGAGGGGGAAGAGAATAGATCAGAGTCCATGAACCTAGGGTTCATTGATTTTAATGTTTACCACAAATAAATATGCCATTTAATGCATACATGACCTGAAAAACATGAATTTTATTAATTTTTCTAGTAGCTTTACATTCACACAAACTATATAAGGATATCCCAACATGTATTGTTTTTTATCCACGTTTTTTCCATGCCCTCCTAACAATATTCTAGTAACTCTAAAATATCTTATTGACTAAAATACCATACAATAACCTATTTAACCTACCTTAGGTTTCCTACCATTCATAATTTTATTTATTTTATAGAGATATACATGTTTCTATGTTTAAGACTTAAACTTTAACTAGACTCTGTTTGTAGAATAAATCGTTAAAATAGATAGGATGAAAGGTCGAATAGACTTCCCCATTAAAGGGAAAATTCAATTTTTGTTCTTGTGAACATGAGTTCCCTTGTGAATAAGAGGCTATTTCTTATTGATGTTCTGCCTATTTATAAGATCATATTTCATATCTATAATATATATGGATTGAAAATTCAATGAATAATCACTTTTATTAGTGGCCTTTACTAAATTCAACACAACCTATTCTTCACCAACTATGAATATTAATCTACTTTGGTTAACATCAATTAGTTCCTTACTAGTGGATATAAATTGTATTCCTTGAATAATAAGAATATCTTAATCTTCTCACAGATCCATGATGGAAAAATATTAAAGGAAAATAAATTTTCTAACTTTTACTAAAACATCCTCAAGAAATCCCTATGGATTCTTGACTGAGTAGTTAGCAATTTGGAGTAAAATTCATGTTATTTTTAGTTCACTAACCCATATTATTGAAAACACTCATAGAAAAGCTCTTAGTACTTTATTCTATATCACACAATGATCTCTCTAAATTTCATGTCCTTATAAAATAGGAAAATTGAGAAACTAATGTGGAATATAATTTTTAGAGACATCATATACTAGATAACTATTGAGAATTGTTTATTAGGAATAATGAATCATAGGAACTCCATTTTCATTTTACTTATAATAAATTATTTAAATAATATTTCATATGAAAATATTTGAGAAATTTATTCTCTAAATGGAATTTTGATGTCTGTTTGTTTTAAAATATGATTTTTTTTATATTTTCTCACATTTTTTCTCATATTTTCAGGGAAGGGTAGAGTAGGCTTATGTGTTAGAGGTTCCACATAAAAATTGTTCTTTTATGTACTACCCTGTAAAAGAGCTTTTTTAATTGATTCTATCACCTAAGTTCTCTATTAAATAGCATTATAAGATTGTTATAACTAATTATTCCGATTTATGCATGGATACTGAATGTATAGAATCTTTACACTCTTTATAAATATATCTTTAGACTACTCCATCTTATGTTATTTAGTATTACTGTGAAAAGTATCCTGTAGTCGATCAGATAAAGACTTAGGGATATGCCCAATATTATGTTCCAGGGTTCATATTGAATCATTTTGGTTTTTCATTTATATATCTATAGTTTTCATAGTTTGTCATTATTTTTACACATAAGAAGTGAGTGGGTTTTCAATATTGGATTGGAGGGGTTGGTCTTGTTGCAGTGGTCTTAGTAGATATTTTCAACACTGTTGCTGCCGATCTATAGGAAACTACTCAGATATTGGAAAAGTATTTTTGAAATTATTATTACGATAAAGGAGATATAACTTTTGGTGGTTACCTGGGTAGTCCATAATTTCTTTGTGTCACATGTTCACTCTTCTACTAAAAATAATATTTTTTTTTTCGTGGATGATGAGCTGTGTCAGTCTTAAATGTTTTGAAATTGATATTTTTTGGGCTTTGAGTACTACTTATTTTATTGATTGTAATTGAAATAATTGCAATCCTATAATTGGGGGTTTACTAACTCTTCCATATATACTTATTGTAGATGATGTCTTACATACATATTATAAGATTTTATCTCCATTGTATGTGATGGACAAGGTGATGGTTTGTTATGTATCTAAAAAGACACCAACTTCTTTTTTAGGATGGCCTAGAGAAATGGAAAGAGGGTTGTTGTAATGGTTTGATGGGGAAAAGAAACTACTAGGGATGTTGTGGTGGTGGAAAAAGTGTGTGTATTGGGAGTGGTTTCTAGTGGGATTGTTACAGCCATAGGGGTAGAGACTATGAAGGAGGTGGTTGCAGTGGCAATAGTAGGGTCATGGGAAGGGAAGTCTGGGTCTATGGCATGCTGAGCTGGTGCCTCATCATCATACTCAAATTAAGTCAGTTCCCACTAGTAAATGTTTCTAATATTTTTCTACGACCTCATATTGTTTATAAAAATCATGCTGATACTCTCCATTGGGAAAAGATATATGTGGGTATGAAAAGTGTCAAAGTCACCATGATACTAGGACAGATGGGTAACAACGTAGTATCTCATCAACGTACCATGAGTCCTACTCACCTGGGACTAGTAAAACTCATATAAATGGAATACCATATTGATTTTTTGGATTCCCATGGATAAGGTAATTATTATGACTTTGATTTGGCTCACACACACATGAGATTCACTGTGAGCTATCTAGACATGAGCCAAATCCTATTGAAGGATTCGAAGAGCAGCACCCCAGAGTTGGGTACTCTTTTTCATGTGAGGATCAAAAGGGGTCAGTGAGTTAATAGTGATACTCACCCAAATTCATGTAGGATAAAAATTCTTAGGCTCACGATGAAATGTTAGGGTGAATGGGGAGGTGATGATGATGGTGGAGGAGATGTCGAGGTTTATAGAAAAGATTACACTAGAGAAATACTATGTAATACCTCTAAGTTTGAATCTGACAAAATTTATGGCTAGATCAAAGGGGGATAGGAACTCGGGGGAGATCTCACTAAATTTTTCTTTGTGCACCTATGTGAAAAGTATGAGGTGCAATCAATTATAGAGGTCAATGACCATAAGATTAATGTGGATACAATCAAGTATAGTGAGGTAAATTTTTTAGTTGTTTATAAAAGGATTTTCTTGTAGATGGACCAACCGTACATGGTGTTCAAATCCTAATAAAAGGTGTAAAAGATAAATATTTGGGTTGGAATCACCCTATGACCCACCATAATATGACTACGACCCATCATAAGATGAACTGAAGGGAGATGATGAAGATAAGGTTGTTGAGTATGGACCATTGGGAAGTAGAGAAGGTGAAAACTTCATCCACTTTAGTGGAATAGGAATCTCATTTCACACGAGCACACCTTTGGTGGGAGAGGTGCAGACCATTTTGGTTCTATCAACTTTTCAGGGAGGGGAAGAAGAAGGGTACTAAGATGGGGAGGTGTGGTGAGATGATAGATGATAAGTGGCCGACCGACAATGAGGTTCGGAGGAATGGGAAGAAATCTCTAGTGAGGGAGATCATGGGAGAAGGTAAGATATATATGGGGTTGGGGGGGAAATGGGAATATTTTTGAACCTAGGTTTAGATGATATTAAAGCCTCCCATGAATTTACACATCATGTGATGCATAAACAAGATGAAAGTCTTAAATTTTCTTATTTTTCAGGTGCTCTACATTTACATATCATTTAATTATTGCATGATATCTATTTTTCTTTTTGCTCCCCTTTTGTTCCTAGTCCTATTTACAAGCCTCCAACTTCTCTAAAATTTCTTAATGACTAAGGTAACTTTTTATAACCTATTAAACCTACCGTAGGAATCCTCCCAATCAACACCATATTTATTATCTATATCTCATCTTTTTTTTCTATTTAGAATATTTATACTATTAGGAGACTCCCATTATAGAACTATTCTTTGAAATAAAGGGGAAGAATGGTGGGACAACCATATTCATAAAAGGTGGACTAAAAATTTTATTCTTGTGATCTATGGATCCCATGTAAACAAGAGGTAGTTCCTTATTGATTCTCTTACTGGTTACTAAATCATAATTAAAATCAATATGAGAGATGTCTTAAAAATTCAACTACTCATCACTTTCATTAGGCCCCGTCACTAAATTTAACACTACATGTTCTTCACCAACATTGTATATAAATCTACCTTAGATGATATCAAGTAGAACCTTCTTAGTTGTGATAAATGGTCTTATTTAAATAATGGGAACATATATTCCTTTTTCTATGTATAGGATGAGGAAATATATTGTGAAAATAAATTTTCCAACATTTACTAAGATTTCCTCGAGCAATCCACGAGGATTATTAATTGAGAAGCCAATCAGTTTGAGTTCCATGTTTTCTGTTTTAGTTTATAAAGCCATATATTCTTGTATACACTTATAGGAATGATTTTTATAGTTGTTCCTTGATCGCCCATGGCTCTCTTAAAATATCATGTCCCTATGGTATAAGAATTGTGAAACATTCTGGGTCTTATATTTTTTTATGCAACTTCTGCTGGACAACTACAAATAATTATTCATTTAAGAAGATGACTCATAAGGTCTCTATCTTAGTTTTATGAAAGATAAAAACTTTAAATAGTCTTACAAAAGTAGGTGTTTGATAAATTTACTCTAAAAAATGGAATACATATGTGAGTTGTTTAAACATATAAATAAATGTTTTATATTTTCCCACCTTTTTGTCATGTATCATCTCTTCTGTGTAGGGGGATGGAGATTATATAGTGTAATCACCACAAAAACAATTTCCTTTTCATGAATTCCTTATACAAGAGTTTTTTTCAATTGATTCTATCTCTTGAGTTCTCTACTAGTTAGCTTTATCCGATTCTTCTAACTAGTAATTCTCATCTCCACATGAATGATGAAGGTCCAACATCTTTCCACTTCTAATAACTATAAACATACCCTCCCACCTCAGATGAGATTTGGTATTTCCAGGAAAAGTAATTGATATTCGATCAAATAATGTCTTAGAAACCTTTCCCATTTAGTGCTCCATGTTTTGTAGGTAAGCCTTGGGTTTTTTCATTTCCATTTATTGAGTTCTAATCAATTAGAGTGATTTTTTCATGAAATAGGTGTGTAGGTTTTCATGATTTAATTTGGGTGTTTGTCCTTTTTGTGGTGACCATAGTGGAGCTTGTTGATATTGTTCCATTCGAGATGATAGAAATAGAAAATATTTAGGAAAAGGTTGTTGAAATTATTGTTTTTATGGAAGATATGGAACTTGTGGAAAGTACCTATGGCCCCCCTAATTTCTTGCTGAAACCTATACACTCCTCTATTAAAAATAACATTGGTTTTGTTTTTTTGTTGCTGATATGGTATTTGATGATATTTTTTCTATTGTTATTACTTGGTCTGTAGGTACTACTAATTTTTTTGATTTTAATTGACATAATTAAAACCATAGAATGGGGGTTCCTCTAATTCTTCCTTGTAGTCTTGATATATTTTGGTACCTCCACACATCTCACAAGATTGTATCTTCATCACTTGAGTATGAGGGTGTGAAGGTGTCAAAGGTAAATGAAAATACACAACTTATTTTCCAGTGCTTCTACTTCTGTTGAGAGGTAGTTACTCTATTACACATGGTTTATTACATGTCACGGTCGTGCTCTATCTCTTTTACATAGACTTTAATTATGTGATACTTCATCTAGAGTGGACTGATCCAATTCTAGCATCTTAAGAATGAGTCTTCCATCATCAGTAGTGTATACTATGGATCTTGTATTTAGTTGGAGTCTCTGATAGAATGTATTCTATTGTAGTCACACATGTAATCTAGGATATGAGAATGTTTGGGTCAGATCCTTAAATATATTACATTCCTCCCAAGAGAATTCTACATCCACCTGGGAAATGTTCTGAATCGTTTTTCTTAACTTCCACATGCAAATGGGAAAAAATATGTGTCCAATAATTTCTTGGATAGATTGTCGTGTATGATGAATAACTCGGTAGATTGAAATTTTAGGCCATTCATGGATCATTCATGCAAGGTGAACGGGAAGAAAAGGATTATTATTGAATCATATGACCTGAACTATTTGTGAATGTTATCACAAACCTATAAAAAGTTTGATATGTGCTCATGGGTTTCTTCACCTTCAATCTCGCTGAATTTACTATTGTTCGAGATCATGTTTATTAGTCTAGGTATGATTACATGAGTCTGCACCTAAATGGGAGGGATCTAAAATTAATGGTAGAGCACCACTAATGGATGGCCTGGAAAAGTCCAATATTGTGTGCTCCTGTAGTAAGGGTTGCAATCCTATATTATTTGGTGGTTCATATTTCATTTTTTACTCGCTCTAATGTGCATGATTGTTGTTTCCATCCATTGTGAAGTGTCATTTTTTAGTTAAAGACTAATCGATTTTGCAATTTAATATAATTAGTTCTTGACCATCAAGGATCTTTGAATAAGTCAGATGCACTTAATGCGTTCACAATCCATGAAAAATAAATATAGGTTGTAGGTTTTCCTGAAGGAGAAAAAAATAGAAGGAAAGGGTGTGGAGAAAGAAGAAATGGAGAGAGTGTGAGTTAATCTGAGGTTTGATGCATAGGATACTATGACTAAGAAATAGTAATATCTAAAAATGCTGCCAACATTTAATGTTCCCATATAATTTTTTGAATTTATGTTGTCATTAATCATATTATAAATTTATAGTCCCAAACAACACATTCTACAAGGGGGTAGTACATGGAAGTGCGAGGTTGAACCCATAGGGATCACCGGTAAGTATGAAACCATTTGAAAAAAATCATTGGAATGGATTACTCATTTTCAACCTTCATGACAGGGTTTTTTTTCAATTAGGTAGTTTTGATTTTATTATGAAAACTAAGAAGGGATCAGGGTCAATTTCAGGGATATTTTATGAATATTATAATAAATATATCTTGGAATAGTCATACAGCTTATGTTGTAAAGCAGTGAAAGATTCACTAATTTTTTTTGTCATACCAATTGTATCTACCAATACTAAAAATATCCCTTGGTCTGAATATATCTAACAACATAGATACATTAAAATTAACTTATATAAAGAAAGTTTCACATGCTATTTTTCATAGCCTTCTCAAATTCAACTGGGCCAGTTTTATACAGTTACACATCCCATGGTTAGGGTTGTGTAAGAGAATGTGATAAACATGTATTTTTAACCTAATTACGAACTATAAGGGTATTGATGTTCAATTCACGGATTCATTATGTAGAGAAACACCCCAAATATCAACCTCTAACTATAATACAATTATCATTTAATGAGGGTTTTGATCAAAAGAAATAGAATATGAAGCATGTTAAGCATAATCAAAAAATGTTTCAAATTAGGCAATCCAAAATTAAAACAAGAAAGAATCAGGATTAGAAAATAAAAAAAATGTAAATACAGTTAAACAATACCTCAGAATGAAGATAAAAAGGAGATGAATGAATTGATAATGAAGAAGAAAAAATATGAAAAATATAATCAAGAATAAAATATTAATTACCAAGTATAATGATTAAAAACATAAAAGGATCTAAAAAATGGAAGGAATGAATTAAAACTGAGTTTGATTGAAGAAAATGAAAAATGGGAAACAATAATAAAATATAATATAGTACTACCAAATTCTAAACATGGTGTAAAAATTGGAAAATAAATAGGCCCAAAAAGGACACGACGTGTAAATCCTTGATGTCAAGTACTGGGAATAAGTGGATTTATCCCATCATATGCACATCATGTAATTTGGTTACATGTCTTGTATTTGATACCCATAATTTAATCTAGAAAATTAGACCATATATTGGACTAAGTTGTCTCTTGTACTTTCATTTCATGTAAACTCTTCATGTAGTGTATTTAATTCACTTTTAGTGGGATTGCAATTTTAAAATTCACAAGATGTTTAATGTATGCACACATTGTGTGTGGAATTCACATCATCTAAATTCTTCACGTGTTGGTATATAAATCTATCATATTGTTGTCAATGCGGACTATATGTCGTGTCTATTATGCATGATGTATAAAGAAAATTGTTTCCACCATTCATCATTTATTCCTTTAAGTCCAAATTCCTAAATCTTATGAAATTTCAGCATTTCTACCTATACTGAAACTATTCCTTAGTCCAGATATAACTAGAAACCTTGATGCATTAAGTTTAGATTCTATGTTTTTTTTAAATCTTATGGTCCATGCCTTTTCAACTCCAACTGTATCACATTCATTCAATTGCACCTCCCATAGTCAAGGCTGTGCGGGAGAATGGATGAACAATTTATTTAACGTACTTACTAGATTTAGGGTTACAAAGGTTCAAAAAACGAAATCATTAGTCTCATAATCAACCCTACTCTCAACAAATAACCCTAATAAGATTAGTCGTTCAAGAAGGTATTGATCAAAAGAAATGGAATTTAAAAAATAGTAATAATATTAATGAAACTATTCAGAAGAAAATATCCACAATTAAAATAGAAAAGAATCATGTTTAAAAAATCATTATAAATTTAAACCCAATAAAACACCTAGTCATAATTAATATAAACGAATTGAAAAAAAATTATGAATAATGGTAAAAGGTATCAAAAAAAAGTATTGAAATGAAAGAAAAATTTCAACGGATGTTTAACCGATGTTGAATAATTAACAACTCAAAGTATTTGGAAAAAAATGAAAAGAATTAACTAAAACTTAATTGGAAGGAAACAAAAATGAAAAAATTAAAATAATAATGAAAAAAATGGTGTTTTGCATAATTCTTTTGTTGTATAAGCACTAGAAAATAAATATTATTGAAAGGTACATGATGTGTAACGCCTTCATGTCATGTACTAGATTTAAGTGCCTTTTCCCCTACATTTTCACATCATGTAATCATGTTACATGTCAGGTATTTGAGATCCAAAATTTCTTTTGTAAACTAATCTTTTATATTTGACTATATTGTCTCTTGAACTTTTCAATCCATATAAACTTTGAACCCCACGTTTTCAGTTCACTTTTAGTGGGATTATGATTATGAATTTATCACGATATGTAATTTATGTATATATTTTGTATGAGATTCACATAACGTAATGTCTTTATAGGCAGGTATGTGACTCACCGAGTATGTTGTGAATGAGGAATACATGTTATTTATGTTATAAATGATGTGTAAAGGCCATGTTCTCCACATTTCAGCTTTTCTTCCTTAAGTACAAAGTAACTAATTCGTATGAAAACAAACCATAACCCAGTTCATTATCAAATAAAGTTGGAATAAACCTTAGAAAATTGTAACCAATATGTATTTATAAATTCATGTTTTCAATTAAATTATGAAATTATCCAATGAAGGTTATATATATAATGGTTTTGGGTATATATACATCAATATACCACTTTTTCAAAATTAACATTGATGTTATGTTATTTAACCCCATATTAAAAAATATATAATAACTTCTAAAACAATACCCTAAATTCATTTTTTTATATATCCAAATGAATTTAGGAAAACAATTATTAATTTCACCTTTTCAACATGATATGAAATATACTGTGAATATTAATATAATTTATATTTAGATAATTTATAAAATAAGTTTTGATTCAATATATAAATATTATGAAAGATATGTCCCATTAAATAAACTATAATGTGTGAAAATATGGCCATATGTAGTATTTTTTATTATTGATTAATTCACCAATTCATAAATGTTAGTGAAGGGTGGCCTATGTTAACACAAAAATTCTATAGAAGTTATTACATGATCTAAAATGATATCTACAATACGTGTGTATATCTATAATTGTGTCCATGACTATTACGTGTAGGTGTAATCATATAAACCCTTTTCTATGTTTCCAAGTAACCATGAGAAACAAAGTATGTTAATACTATATAACCACTCATAAATTCATGATTATAAAAGTATATACTAACTAAATGGATAGACACATCACATGAAAATAATTTTTAGGGATGGAAACTTCACATTCTGCTCAAAAAATAGATAAGAATATTTTAGATACCCTTATCTAGGTATTTATATACAATCATTCAGTCAAACTCATTTAGGGATCCAAATTACATACTCATAATATGAGAGGAAAATTACCATATTAATTCAAATAACCAATGATATGATAAATAACTGAATGAACCACTACCAATCTATCTAAATCTAAAGAATTTTGTATGAATGTTATCAAGTATATAGTTTCTCATAGTAGATATTTTGTCTAACCTTGGTAAATGAGGAATCAAATTTAAAACATTCACCATTAACATACCAAATAATTAGTGTAATACACTCACGTGATATACATCATGGGTCACCTAGAACACAAAAATATTTACATGTTTCATGAGTATATTCCATATCCCTAAAATAAATCCTACACATGCTAACTTTATAATTTTATCAAAACCTATAATACTTCATGATTATCATAAATTTTGGATATATCAAAGTCATAATCTAGGAGTGTAATTATCACTTCAATCAATGGAATATATATACAAATCCACCAAATTAATGATAAAGTTGAGATAGTCTTTTTGAATAACAAATTATATTTTATGTTACAAAACTCTATAAAAAATAATAAAAACCCATATATATGTTCTCCTATAATTATATCATATATGATTGACTACAAGTGCTGAATTATACTCACTTCAATTTTAATGTTTTTCAAAACTCAATATATCTATATGTAATTACTTCCACATCCATATGTGACCATTTGATAAAACCTATGACTAAAAAAAATTTGTATCTAAATTTTATAAAAAATTATATTTTAATAATGGTGTTATAATATTCTTAATTACTATATTTTTTTCCATGAAAAATGTAATCAAACTATGTTACATAAAGAAATAAATCTTCGGAGGTTAAAATTATTTTTACATATTAAAACGATTTGTAAGTTCAATATAATAATCTTGTAACTTTTCCAATAAAATATTAATTTGAGATCATTTTAATAATAAAATGTAACTATTTATATTTTCATTATTTACCATCAAACACTAGAATATTTTATCATTTAATGTGACATTCCCTTTGAATTATACTAGTATAATATTTTATTTGTTTTACATTTAAATTATATTGGATTAAATGTACTCCAATTATCCTATTAGGAACTGAATTTTCTCTAAAATATCAGGATTATAAACAAAAAATTATATATTTTTATAAAAATAAATTATTTAATTTAATGGGAATATTTAATTAATAAACCATTAACACTGAAATATTAATTTTTTTGTTCATGGGATAATATTTTGTAAATGATACTTTATTTATTAAATTACACCACTAAATAGTTGTGGGAACCCTTTTTCTTATATTATACCAAATATCATAAATAAAAAAATTTGTTATATGTAATATATTTTATCCTTAATTGATTTTCAAAAATGGATTAGAGGATTATTTTTAATAAATTGTTCTTTTTAAAACCAAGAGAACGATTTTTTCAAAAAAAATACTCTTTTTTATAAGAAATTTTTTTATCATATAAGAGAAAAGAGAAAAAACACACAATATTTATTCAATATTCATATAAAAATTAAAATAACAAATTTTTATCTCTCAGTTTGAGATAAAAAACCTTTATTGAACTCTTGAATTCATACTTCAATATTTGATTATCAAGAAGTTTTCAATTTTATGCTCCCACACATATTCATGATAATATTTTAGTGGGTAGTTAGTATTATATACAATTTAATATTAGAGAATTTATTTCTATAACATTATACCAAACATTGAATACAATGTATGTTTATTTTAATCATTTATATATTCATTGAAATTACTCCACTAGTAAAAATAGTTTTTATAATGGAATCACTAACAGTCAATTTTCAGTCCTCAATTAAGATTTAATGACCTATACTAACTAATATATAGTATGCAATTCTCCTTCTAGTTTAAAATATTTTCCTTTAGTAATTTGATCATAATAGTTAGCCTCATACATCCCCTGTCTAGTATAGTTATCCTCAATATATTAATGAAATCATGTAAAAATGTATTGATCTCATTCATATAAATAATTTTTACTAAACTATTGAAACCTTTCTCTAAGTGATTATAGAATGAATCCAATTTTAAGATAAATTCATAAAGGAGGACCTAATCTCTCTATGTCATTTATGTATAAAATAATTTTGAGTATATGATTGCAAAATTATGTTCTCCCAATTATCCTACATCTAAACAATGTCTCTAAAACCTAATAACTCTCATGCACAAAATTTTCAATGTAGAGACTGTTCTGGATATCTTCCAAGTTGAATGAATCCTTATATTTATGTTACCTTTTCAACATAGTCTCTATGGATATAATAATTACAATGAATACAACCAATGAATATTTATTATGATTTTTATGAGAATATAAATCTTTTTACTGAATAGTATCCATATTTAGTTGATTAAGATGGGTTTTAAATAACCCATATAATTTTTCTCCTTTTAATAGAATGATTCATATGTTCCAATATTAGTCCTGAATGTTACGTCCATTATGATTATAATTTCATATTATTTACCTCAATGTAAAATTTTATGACGATGATACAATATTATCTATAACATGAGATATTATTAGAAAATTGTGCAGCATTATATCCATCTTATATGGATTTTTTTAATATAATCCCTATAAAAAATATGAAACCTTATAATACATAATATATATTTAGGCCAATATCTCCATTTTATCATATGTTAAGACCAATTTAATATCCCTATAGTCATTTAGTTATATTTGTACATAACCATATCAATCATATCAGATATGATAATGGGGTATTGGGGTGGATAAATCATTACTGGACTCTATCATATGGATGAAATCAATGATATTTATATAATATCATATCACATATGGTTTCCTAGATTGATTTTACCACACAATCATAATATATTTTTTGTTACAAAACACATTGGGCGAGTCATTTTAACCATTATTTACACAAAAAAATTCCGGGGAACTAAAATTTAACATGAACCTATATGGTTGGATGATTGAAACCATAAAATGTGTTTTAATTAAAAAGAATCTAGTATCAATTATTTTAAATATTTTTTGAAAATATTCCAACATCTTATCTCATGTAATTAAATTACATGTATGCACAGTTCTCATGATTTTATTTTGGAATCACTATAAATTCGACCAAAACTGTACATTTTAAACATATTTATGTGAAATTAATTTAAAATCCCATTTCACCTATTGTTAAACTAAATAAAAAGGAAATTATATTTCCACATATCCAAATTCATTCCATTCATAAATTACAAGAACAAAATTCCATGTAAATGATTTGAATCGCTTGACATAGAATTCCAATGAGTGGAATTAAACTATGATAGATAGATCACACTTAGTTTTCTTAATAAATAATAATAACCAATAATAGTGGGATTTATAGGCCCAATTCAAACTACCCATGGTTAAATAGCTAAGGGAGAACTGAATTACATTATAATTCTACCACTTAATATGTATAAATATTTATTAACCTAAAAATTGAAAATTGTAACCTATAAACATGGAAAATTTAATGTTTAGGAAAACTAAATCAATTATCACATGGATCATGTAAGTTTATTAATTTACGTATGAAAATTTTATGTATAATTTGAAACACATTTAAACTAAGTCATTCATTCATGTAAAATAGTTATAATTTTAATTAAACATGGTATAAAAAATAGATTAATATTGTATAAATTTTGACATGTGATAATGTTTATGAACATCTCCAAAAAAAGATTTTTTTACTTTAGAAATTCCTTTAAAACGTTCCAGAATATAAAACCATTATTCCTACCCATAATAAGATATCATTAATGTTAATCTATGTAATGGAATTTCATTAAATTTTTGACATTGATTTGATATATAAACAATTTATATTTATAAGGAACAATTTCTATATATGATGTATTCATTATACATAATCAAATTGTAACATATTTAATATAATTTGATTCTTGGCAATGTCAATTATCAAAATTACATTTGATAAGGTTTATTTTTTATAAAATAAGGTCCTTAATTTAAATATTTAAATTAATTTTTTGATAAATAATATAAACCCTTTTTCATATTCAAAAAATTATAAACACATTATTATTTACCTTATGATATTTATTGAAACAATTTATATAAAAACTATAAGTCATGCATTATAAAAAATCTATATTAAAATATTTATAATTAATACTAAGGGTTTTTTATTATTTAATGTCTAAAAAAATTAATAATTAATTATATATATTTTATATTTATGTGACATAAAAACTTATTATAAACCTAATAAATATAAAAAAAATACAGTTTTATATAAATGAAATTTTTTATAAATTCTAAAAGTAAATTCATAATTTAAAAATGGAAATATAAATAGTATAATATTATATCATATTTTATAATATTTTTTATATCATAAGCCTCAATTTAAACCATTGTGTTTATCACATTTTGGTAAAGGTGAACCATCACCAATGTAAAATTCTTTATATGCTACTTATTATATCTTTTGAAATGTTGTATGTCTACTGGAAGATACAATTATTTAAATGGTAAAATATAAAGTGTAAATAGATTCCATCATATGGAACAATTCATCAATCATATCTTGTGATATAAAGAAAATTCTATACAGTGGTCTGTAATTGACACATATCATACATTATAATGTGATAAAACATAAAAATTTTCAACAAATAAATTTTATGATATCATATATCATGTGGAATGATATTATAGAAGCTCATGATATCCCATGTTGTTTGTTAGGATACCAGAAAAATAATTATCATATTTTACAATTTACAACATAATACCCATTTTACTTCTTTTTTGTTATGATTTTACAAATAAATTTACTATAGACACCACTACAAACCAACATTTTAACAACATTAGTATATGAAAATTAATAGTGTTTTCTACACAAGCACTGTTAAAGGACGAGCATTAACATCCCTTTTTTAAACGCACTTATGGGACCCGTTTTATAGCGTTTTTAGCATGGATTAATGCCCCATTTATAAAAACTAAAAAAAGAACTGTTAAATGTGGTAAAATTATATTTTTAGAGAATTCTATGTGATTGAAACATTTATCAGCACTTTCATGACCCCATTGATAGTGCGCCACCCCCATATCAGTGCATTTCACCCCACCACCTCTTTAGCTACAATATAAATTACAAACCTTCTCTGAATGATTGAATTCAAACCATTCACATCTCCTTTCAAGATGGAATGTATTTACCACTGAACCATTTTATTTTGTTTTTTGTTTAAAGATTATTTTATTTATTCTTATATATATATATATTAACATATATATTTTTTAATTATATATGTATATACTTTTTTTAAAAAACATTTACAAAGTATATGTGTGTGTGTCTGAAATATATATACTTACATTTGATTAAATATATTAAATAATATATTCGTTACCATATACTAGAATATAATATAAATATATATCTATTTATTAATACGCAAATATACATATATATAAACATTATATATATATAATGTAAAAAATGGTTGGATATTGTTCTAAATACATTTTTATAAAATTAATTTTTACACATATATAAGAATATACATATTCATGTATATATTTCTCAATTATTAACACACACATGTTTACATATAAATATTACGTGAATAGGTGTATATATATATTAATGAAATTTTGTAAGGTAAATAAAAGGATAATTGTTTACTTTAAATTAAATTAAAATTAAAGATTAATTTTATATATTTAAAAATACATTTTCATGTGAATATGTTGATATATGTATTTATTAAATTAATTTTTTATATGTAAATATAAAAAAAATATTTATATATTTAATTATAAATAATAGTACATTGTGAAAAATGTTAAAATCATAAAACCATAATATCAATATGAATTTATGAACTGGTAATAAAATCAGAAACCATGGAAATTAAAAAAAACCCGCTTAAATGATGCTTAAATTCCATCAAATGTTAGAAAATCTCGGTACTTAGATTAGAAACCCAGTTTTGGAGTTCTTCTGGGCCATTTGTTTCCTCGATAAAGATGAATGAAGTTTCTCTTGGGTCATCAGTATATAGATATTATTATAGTCTTCTATTTTTGTGTTGTAATACCAAGCAGGAACCCAAATCAAAAGTTATGGCCATTTAAAGTTCAATTAATTTTGTCAATATATATTAGACTATTCATTAATTCATTCAATTTATATTTCATTCAACTCTTATCAAATGACTATAACTCGATAATAATTAGGAAATTATTAACTAATTTTTTAAATTATTTTATAATCTATTTTCACTAAATGAATGATAAATTAAGAAAAAATCTTATTTATCCTTATCTAAAACCTTTATAAAACATTAATATTATAATTATATATTCATAGATTATTTTTAATGAAATATTTTTTATGATATATACCATTTATCTGTGTTAAAAAAAATGTAAAAGAAAGGGTGGGTCATTATCAATGGTTTTTTTAAAAGTTTTGATAGAGGACCTCTCATTATTAGTGTTTCTTTAGCACTGATAAGGGGGGGGGGCTTTATCATTTCTTTTTTACAAAAACTAATAAATGGCCCCTTATGATAGTGATTTTTTAGTGCTGTTAAAGAACCCATTTAACAACACTATAATAAGCACTGTTAAATTACCCTTTTAACCTTTCATTTTGTAGCGCTCACAATGGGGGTCTTTGAAAATCCTCTAGGTAGTGTTCTTAATGTCCTATCAATGGATAAAGCCAGTTTTATAGTAGTGAGAATTGCTCTTATTCTAATAAAAGGATTATTTGGATCTAATATACTCTTTAAAATACCTAATCAACCTTAAACCAAGATCATCTATGCATCAAAGCTAGAATCAAGCATTATATAAAATGAAGATCGTTGCTAACGCAATGATTACCATGGTTCTTTTCATTCAAATATGTAATTGATAATGGTCACATAGAATTAGCCAAGGGTCTCACCCATCCTTGAGAATCCTTAAATTATTGAATCCACCAATGTTTTTGAAATACTGTCCTTATATTTATAGCATCTTATCACCTTAGGTGTAATTGAATAAAGAGAATAAATATTGATTTATTAGTGTTTTTTTATCAGAAAGTTTTGACTAGAATGATCATCATAAAACTTTTAGGCATATTTATATGGAAATAGATGATTCACACTAATGCCTATTTGCATTTACCCAAACATTTTTCATTATTCCATTAATATTATAGTTACAAACCATTTGTAACACCTTTTAGAAATCATTTAACCTTAAAATTTCAGATTTAAATACACGGGAGAACCATATATAGAATAAACCATAATTTTAATACATAATGTTTGAAATAATAAATATCATATAATTTTATTAATAAATATCACTATACTATTATATGAATATGTCCTACAATATCATATGACTAATGGAAGTGGTGAAATATCTTTATATTCAACTTAAAGTAATCTATATCAAGGCATATGATATGCCTTTATTTTAGGAAAATAATGTGTATAAATTGTTTTTAGTATATCTTCATCATATGTATCCATAATAAATGACTCTTTTAATTTTTTCTCAATGCAAGAATGTGTTGTATGAAAATTTGGGTTGTTCAAGTAGTTTATTTACCATGCAGTTTTTGGTCATAAAGTGGGGAAAAATCAATAGAGTTTATGTTTTTTTCCTAAATACCATGTGTGAGACTTTTTCATTGGTTTTTACATATAAAAAAATATATCAATATAATATGTATAAGGTAGTAATTAGACTACATTTATATGATCTTTAATTTTGAAAATGAAACTATTAAACACATGGATCCTTATGTTGTGATGTTATTGGATATCAAGTTGATAAGGAATTAATATAACATGGTCTAGTGTTATATAAATTTTTCCAATAGTTATCCTAAATCCATTTGATATGGGTATAAGTCAAATGTCAAACCATATAGAGGAAACCTCACAGGAGAAGAAAAATAGAAATTGTGTGATGATTCTGAGTGCTGGTTACTGGTGTTTGTGGAAAGCTAGAAAATGGATAGGTTTAAAGGGGTTACCTCTATGTGGAGGTCTATCATTATTAGAACAAAATCACACCTTATCAACATGTTTTGTAGGAACAAGAACTATGATGATTCCCCTTGCAATGAGCATTTTAGGTGAGGGAGTCTCTGGTGAAATGAAATATTCCAGGTCTAAGGGGTCACTAGGTGCGGTGGAATCCTCCAGTTACAAAATTAAAACTGAAATTTGATGGTTATTGTTTTTCATACATCATGAGAGTAGGCAGGCTATTCCGGGATTTTAAAATTCCTTGTCTGCTTACTTTTACGGAATACTATGTGACAGAAATCTCCATTCAGGTGGAGGCCAATGCTATGCTAATGGGTCTGAGGTTATGCGAGCATTAGGATTTTTCCATCAATCAGGTGGAGAATGAATACCTAATTATGCATGATTCAATGCGTGGTAAAACTTATACTCCATTGTCGATTGAGAATATTATCAGAATATGTAGAGTCATCCTCAATAATTACAATGTTTATATTCTCCAAATATGATGTGAGGGAAATAAGGTACCTAAATATTTAGCCTTTATGGTGGTGGCAGATCAATGTTCCATCATCATTTTAATCTCAAATTCTCCCTAGCTAGGACCCGAGGGGTAAATTTTCTTTGAGGATATGAGTTGGGGCTTCATTACATTAGGCCTCCATAGGATCTTGTTTTCTGGTTCTCGACCATAGACACGCTTTACGATATTCCCTTTTGATAATAAATATATAATGATGATAATGATGAGAAGAGTATTTTCTACAATTAAAGTTTATATTTTAATAAATTATGTGATTTACATGGATACACGAAACCTATGTTGAATAGAATTACATAAAGGACCTAAAAAAATAATTTTTTGTCATTTGAGTCATTTAAAAAATTTAACCATAATGATGATATATATAAATGTATATAATTTCAATAGGTATAAAAGGAACCTTTATTACATGTCTATCTACTGATACATTCCTAATAGTATCCTATTTAGAGATATGTTATTATTAATGATAAGTAAAATAACTAGGGGATTTATATTTTATTTAATGTTATTAGCCATTTTCTCTTTAAGGTTATTATATTTTTAGATTCATTTAATGTTTCTATTATTTTGTCAATAAAAGTGACATTTAAATACATACAAAACAATCATATTTATGGAAAAACATCCACTACACATTAATGTATGACTTATGTTATGCCTATGGTCCATTAACAATAAAAATGTTTTTAATATTTGTGGTAGTGAGCAATGTTTACCTCATCATTAAAATAACGAGTTCCACATATCAATCTCCTATGGTCCCATAATATTATATATTTTCCATGATCTATATTTTGAAATTTTAAACATGTATTTTTTTAAATTATACTTTCATATGTGCCTTTATTTCTTATGGTTAATAGTTTCCAGGGAGAGGTAGTGATATTTGTGAAGAAAATTTAGGTAATTGAATGTTCGAGAAGAGTTCCCTCCCTGAACATAATTTTTGAGAGTGACATCATGTTTTATAAATTGAGGTATGACCAATCCATGTATTTTATAATAGTATTTATATTATAGTTCAACCAATTAATTCTATATATATATATACCATTCGTGTTATATTCATTATTTGTTATTAATAAATATGGGTATTAAAAAATAAATGATAAGGTGACTATTTGAATTTTATTTTAAAAAATGTTCATTACATAATAAGATATGAATTTAAATGTTTAATTAAATTGTATTTATCAACATTCAACCCCTATGAGGGTGATATTACCATACCTTATCTTATCAAGTTTTAATATAGCTTTAATAAACTCTTTCCTATAAATTTATAATTTTTTTGTCTTAAGTTCTTATATAGATATATTATATTTGTGTCGTTATATTAAAAATATTAAGACCTTTTATTCTAAGGATAAAATATTTATATTAAATATAAAATATTTCATTTTTTGTAAATATGATGTAATAACATCTGAAATCAATTAAAATTCATGTTAATGTATATATTGTTACTGGAATAATCATTTCAGATGAATATGGGTCAATTTTTTTGGATGACAACTTGAAAAATATATAAGCCAATAGAAAGTATATCAATTCAGTCAAATGTTCCTTTTTTATGTTATATATGATAAAGTGATGTGTCATAAGATTTATAAGGAAATACTAGATATGATGTACAATATCTATGAAGTATATTTAAAATCTATTAATGTTCATCTTAATTTGTTGAGAAACTATTTGTGACTTCAAAATTAATTCTTTGAATCTTATTAGTGGTTCTTAACCATTTTTTAATTGATGTTAGTAATATTATATGGATTGAATAAAATATATATAATTTAAACATATAAAATTATGTATCTTCATTCATATTTTAGTATTATATTTTTTTTAATTGATTAAAATAATTTAATCAAATTACTTTTGTTATCCTACAAATCATTCATGAATCCAATGAAATTAGAATGGATTGTGATGATTTAAATTAAAAGGAAAAAAATTTAGATGTATATTTTAGACCATAATGAAGTTATCCACTAAAGAGAATTTAGGTGAATAAGTTGATATAGTATATTTAAAAGAAGAAAAATAATTTTTAAAGTGAAAATTCTATTGATATGTTTCATTTGAGGTATTATTAGAAATACTACCATAAACTTTCCACTGATATTTGAATATCATATTGAATATGATGAAACTCCCATGAGAACTAATAGAAAATATTTTAACTAAAGAACTTGAAAGAGTGTATCTGAAAATAAAGGCAGAAGGTGATTAAATGAAATAAATTCATGTACAAGGAATATGAATATTCCAACTAGGTAGAATACAAAATTTATGTTTATAGAAAAAACATAGAGTATTTTTTAGTTGAAAAGATCAACCATCATAAAACTATACTTTATTTTTGTAAAGGTTATGTTTTTTCCTTTAAGATAAATTAATAGCTAATCTTGGGGAAGTTCATATTCTGATAATAAGTGAAAGTAAAGATAATGGATTAGTTAAAAATTGAATCTATATATAAAGGGTATTAGATACGAAATTTTTATCTAGTAAAGTGTTTCAGAAGAAACAATTTTTATGGTGACATTTAAAGAAGAAAACATTTTATATTTGATAATGAAAAATAAAATAAAATTAAAAATATTGATGAATTAACTATTTTATTCAATATGAATATAAATAAACGTAACACTTGATAAATATGTAGTTAAAGCTAATAAATATATTAGTTATTAGTTTGAATATAATTTCAAAATGAGAAACACAATAATCTAGATGTATTCCAACAACAAAAGTAAAAGGGGAACTAAATGAGATTGATTATTAGTTTTCATACTATTTAAGAACAGAACATATCATGTGTAAAATTGGATTATGGTATAATATCAATGTTTGTTAAAGTAAAATGTAATTAAAAATAGGGAACTATTATTCTATGATAAAGTTAAAAAATATTTATTACTATTTTTGTGATCAAGAGGTGGTGTGATATTTTTGTGAGAGGTTGTAGAAAGAGAATGAAGTGAATATGATCATTTCTAAAAGATTTTGTATTCAAAATATAAATCATTTTCAAACTATAATTTATTTTGAGGTGAATATTCTTAGAGATTAATCCACACGATGATGAAGCTAATTTTAATATTTTACATATAATGTAAGGAGATCACAATGAAATAATATTGATGAAACATAATAATAGGTTGTACACCATAAAATATGGTATTTTACTACAGAATTTGATTGGAGAAGAAGACCAATTACATAATGGATGACCACACAATATCCATCTAACATTGAGTTATACTATGTCTTAGTAGAGGTTTTCATGATATAGAGATGATGATATTTGAAGTAGGATGAAAAATTTTCTATAGGGCCACACACCTGAGAGTGAGCTTAAAATCCGAAAATGATACACGATCAAAGTACTCCTTGCTATAGTGGATGAATAAACAATATAGGTGGATATTCATTTTTTAATGGATCTAGAAATTTAGTTCCTTCCACACCATAGTGAATGTGTATGTGATAGCAAGAATTTAGTGTCTATGGAAATTTTGAGGTCCTCCTTTCCATTTATCAAATCCCATGTCACATTAAGAAGAAAATGTGGATGACCATGCCATAGAGAATGGATCATACTATGGAGGGTGATGGATTAGTTTTTTGACGATTCAGAAAAAATAATTCTTTCCAATCTATAAAGAATATATTATTCTAAAATATATTGAATTTGTTAAAAATTGACTACTTTTTAACAACCACCTCACTTTATAAAGGATTAGGCTTCTATGTAGCAATGAAATTATAGGAAAATATGGGTAGTTTGACTGGGAGTGTTGGATTATATTTTTTTTATAATTCTGTGGTTATTGGCAACTATTTTAACTACCAATTCAATTTTAATGGTTATGATCAATATGGGAGATGACCATTGCGTTGTTATTCATGAAGGGTATTTTAATTATAATTTCAATTTAAATTTTTTTAAGAGGGGTTGATGCATGGATTTGATTTTAGATTATTATTTAAAAGAAATAGTGGTGTAGAGAGGAAGAATAAAAATAGTCATTTTTTGTTATGTATAGGATAGTAAATATTATGTGATTATCCAAAGTTGAAGAAATAAATAAATAAAGGATAATATTGAACTGGTTTTGTTCATGTCTTGTACATACAAATAAAAGAAGCATCCTTTTTCTAAACAATGTTGAATAAGAATTTATTCATCTCCATTTTAGTGAAAATAGAGTGGAATTGGAAGATTTTAGCATACTAAATAACTTAGAGAAAGTTTATTTTGTTGAATATTTGTCTATTTTTATTATTTTAAATTGTAGGATGTAGTTTTGTGTTGGATGTATCCTTGCGTTATTGAGGAATGAGAAACCATGGTATTTGAGGTTGTACTATACTCACTCTACATAAATGATGATTCTATTAGCTAGTGAAGTCATAGAGGAATCTATATCCCACAAAATACATGTCTTTCCCATATTAAGAGATGAAACTTGTAAATCTAATATGTTCCCTTATATTGGATTGTGTTTATATGTATTATTGTAATTATCACTACATACTCATATGATATGGATCTTTTTTCAAAATAAATATAAAAAAAGTATTGATCACTAATTCAACTGCCTATCAATGATCTCTCTTTGATCTCGAAGTGATTATATATGTGGTATAAGAGTGTCAGCTTCCCTAAAATTGTGATTAAATATTTTAAGGTGTTTCCTCTTGAATAAGAAGTCACTTATTTGTGTTATTTAAAATGGATTACTTAAAATAAATAAATTGAAATTATATTACTATAATTTAGGGAGATAATCTATGACATATAGAATGATAGAATAATAAAATACCTACTATATATTAGTTGTTATGTTTTGTAATTCACAACATATGGGTTTGTTCCCCAATATAAAGGTCTTTCTAATATAGAAATAGATTAGATGTAATTTTGTGAAGGATGATTGAAAAAAAGATTTCATTATTTCATCACCCCAGTAAAGTGAGTTTTTAATATTCAAAGGACCCGAACCCACTAAATATATTTGGTATATACCAGTAAATATCTTTGAAGGAAGGAAAAAAGTGACTCGAGTTACATTTTAACTTTGGAGACTCAAGTATAAGGACCATTAGATGCATGATAATGAAATTATTTATATGTTAATCAAAAGTGAGAATGAAGTAGTGATAACTATCATTGGATATGGACAGAAGTTGGAAGATGAGAATATCATTAAAAATATATTTCATATTCTACCATTTAATTTTGATTCAAAACTTCCTACACGATAATAAAAAGATTTAATTTATATTTCTCTTTATTATTTACATAGTATTTTTTTTATTATGAAATTAGGGAATATAGTTCTATAAAGACGAAGGTGATGGTAGAAAAATATATCACTTTTAAATCCAAAAAGAAAGAGATGTTGAAGAAGAATTTTGTAATTGGAGATGAATTTTATTGTTCAGATTCTGATGAATATTTTAGGAGAGGTTTAATGAGTTTATAAATTTTATTTCAAGAAAAATGAGAATAGGGAAATTAAATTATGAGAAAAATATTCCATTAAAATGTCTTATGTTTGGATTTATTACACATTATTATGGAAAATTTCTTCAATCTAAATCATTTGAAGATATTTAAGAGAATGATGATATGAAGAGAAAATTATCAAAAAAGTAACAAAATAATTGAACGTTTTATTATAGTTAGATTGGGATGAAGTTAACTATACATAGAAAGAGAAAATTATTATATAAATAAGGTATAAATTCTAATAGTGAAAATGAATATTTTTTCGGCCTAATTCATGTCATACCCTTTTTGGTTAGAGAGATGGTAGCACCAGGATAAGATAGTATATAACATTTTTATGTCATAAAGGAGGTTCCATATTTGACTTTTTTTAGGAGACGATTAATGTGGGATAAGTGTTTTTTGAAATTGACCCATGTGGGTCACGATGTCCTCGGATGGTCACCAATGGGTTTATTCACGGATATAGAAACACCCAACAACCCTTTTATCCTTGATTCATGGACCTTCTTTATAAATTAAGGCACTCGCTGGATGAGGAGTTGGACAACGAAACTTAAGGAATCAATTGGTCTAGAGGATTGGATGGTAGTCTCCTAAAAACCTTTTAGGGGGAAATTATTACCTACTATGGGACTCTCTTATATATTTGAGCAATGGATATATGTTCTTGAATTCTTGATTTATTCCCAAGAATGTGTCTCAGATTACCTTTGGGTAACAAAATGAACCATAGATATACACGGATCTGGAATTATTGGGAAAATTAAATTTTAAGTCTTGTGATGAGGTGCTCAAGAGTTTATCATCATCTATGGGGGATAAAAGTTTTTTTCTCCATTAGGATCGAAACAATAATATAGGATTCCAACATATTCTTGTGAGAGGAATCAAAACCCACATATTTCAGTGCCTCTTAACTAGAGACATCACCTTCTAAGGTCGTGCGATGAAGACCCATCCTTTCAATTCAACGTCAGGGGGCTAGGACGTCTAGGTTGAATATTCCTAGTCAAGATTTCATGCGGGACTTCTGTTGAAGAAACCCAGGATATTCATAAGAGGTATGGTCTCCAGGTTGGATATGAACATACTGGGGATATGGCCTAGATAACAGTACGGTGGTTTTAATGTCTTGTTTGGACCATAAGAAGTGAACCAACATATCCCAGTTAACTGAGAATCAAACCCCTCATAGTTAAGTTTATATAAGGGATTATACTAGAGAGGAGGCCCTTTTGTGGGGGTATGATTAGGGATAAAGTTTTAAAAGGATCCCATTTGATCTTGGGACATTACATAGGAATCATATGTATCCTATTTGGGGAATGACTTATAGTTACTGTAGTTCATTTTGGAGAAGGTATGTGATTGAGGCTTGTGCAAGGGTGCTTCCAATTTGAGCCCGAGCCTTCAAATATGAATCCTATATATCTTGTTTAGAGAACAAATTAGAGTTCTCATAGTTCAATAAATTTTGGTATTATACCTAAGGGGAGGCCCATGTTTCTGGAACCATGAGGAGGATCTCAACTCATGATGGTTTTAAGGTTTGTTTGGGGTTTACTCCCACAAGGATACCCATGTTTTTGGATGTAATGATTTCATGATCACCACTAGCCTCTAATCCCTTGTGATTCATGATCAGTGTGAGAAACAAGAAGAGTCAGTTGATCTATAGAATAAATTTACCAAATCATTTGTCTATAGATGGTATTGGATCCCAAAGGGAGAGAAAGGGGGTTTTGAATGTTCTAATTTATTATCCTGTGTTGATATCCAAGGTAGTCAAAATTTGAAATCTATCAAGATGTGACTCGGGTTAAGCCTAATAGTAGAAAGATTTCTAACTTTTATTTAAAGAGTAGGGACTTAGATTTTGGTGAGTGCCCTGAAATGTGGTCTGGGAAAGGGGAGAATCATTACTCCTCATTAAATGGAAAATAAGGATGATACCTTTAACTTGTCAGTGTACCTCATTGAATGGAAGTCCCAGTGACTACCCATGATCTTTATAATAGGGAATTTCACGTCAGTATCCCAAATTTGGACTCCAGATTACCATGGGAATGTAGACAAATGGATGATGTGGGGGTTTGAACCTTTGTACGGATTACCTACATGGATCTTCTTACTATGGTTATTTAAACTCAACAGTGAACATTGATGCGCTTGGGGGTTTTACCCCCGAGTCTGATGGATTGGGATGTGGTTTTTCTTGATTCCATTGGACTGGTTTGTAGAGGGGTCCTGGAGGATGGGGGGGAAACAAGAGGAAATGATCGGGACTGAAAGATGGAAAGCTTGAATGTACCACATTCCACATAACATTTGTTCATCAGGCATGGGGTACCCTCTGCATGGCGTATTTCTATGCGGGTGAAAGTTTCTTCCAGGTACTAAGGTGGTACGTATCCCTAGATTTCCAAATACCATAGTGGTACGTGGCCTCAGGTTCTATCTATATAGGTTGGTGCTACGCGGTGCTGAATTCCATCCCTATAGAGAAGCGCCATAAAATGTAGGTTTTTGTCCATATAGCGATGTGCAACCCATTACGCCATATTGGAAAGGAGGTATTGATCCTACAGTTCGCAGGAAATTCTTCTACTAAGGGAATATGGTTCATGTTTCTCTAATTAGGTTTACAGTTAATTCATCATTATTATTATGTTTCTTTCCATTCATGGTATGCAGTGGGTTTATACTTGCTAGAAACCACTCATAGTTCCATGCTTCATCGATAATTTGCCTTTAAATACTTCCTTATGTAAACATAAATCTTAAAAAAATACTCATATCCTCTCTTATCTCCCATTGGAATAATTTTATAGAACATCGAGGAGGTTGTATCTATGGGTCACATGGATATTTTTGTGGAGGCTCATGAGGAAATCATCTAGTCCACAATCGACTCTATCAACTGAGATTTGTAGGGATGAGGTTCATGGTGTCTATAGTTTTCTAGGGTGGTAATCACCACTTCAATCCCATGAATGAATTTTGTTTTTTGTAGGATGCCTTTGGCTTCTCCACACTCGTGAACTATTTTGGTTTGTGGGGGAAATTCTTGGTGAAGTACCACTCCGTCTCGTTCTCACCAATGAAACTGTTCCCAGTGGAGATGGAATCATCATCCCCACCTGCATACTACTAAATTCACATGGAATTCCATCCTGAACCATTCCAATGATTTAGTATTCATACCATTTTGGGTCCTTCTCCATATCCAGATTCTTCAATAATTTTCTGAAAATTTTTCGTCAAACTTGTTTTCATTCCTTTTCCAACATTACAGATGTATTTTATTTCCCTTTTCATTGTTTTCATCACCCTACAAATTCCCCCCATTAGAATGGGATTCGATCAGGATGAAAAGGAGGATATTCTAATGTAGAAGGCAGTTCTAAACCGAACTGGTTTGCGGTACAAAGGTGGACCTAGTGGGGGACTAAACCTATATAAAGGGGGCACAAGTCATTTTTCATTTAACGGGGTTCTTGGTGAAAATTTCTCTACAATGTGTTCTCAGTTTCTCTGCTTCCACATACCGATCCCTTTTCAAAATCATTCAACAACGAACAATGTATTGCTTTCTGTGAATGGAAAACCCTTCATGGTATCTCTCATTTGTATACTAAACATTAAGTTTGTGAACTGAACATTGATTCTACATATGGTGAGTCCAAGATTTTGTGTAGTGATTGTCGAATACGGGTCATATCCATCAGCAAACATAATTTTGAACACATGAACTGAACATTAAATTTTCAAATGGTGAAAATGGGATTCCACATAGCGAGGGTCATGTGTAGTTCGATTTCTCATCAAACTCTTCGTTTTTTCAACAACTGCATTTTGGGCCATCACATTGCGAGTCCGTGAAATTTAAATTCACATGGAATTTCATTCATTAAACCATTTCTGGGGTTCAGTATGCAAAACATGGTTTTGTAGAATTCATTTTAGTCGTTTTTAATTTTTTTTATTTTTCCCAAATATTTTATTAGAATGAATTTTTGTATAGTATTATTATGTAGAAAAGATATGTATCTTCCACTTATATCAACAAAAGTGACGAGGAGGAGGGAAGTCATGGTTGAGAATAGTGAAGACAAAATTCATTCCTATATTGTTCCACAAGAGGGTATCCTTTGAAATATTCTCTTTCTAGATATTATGGTTTGTCCATTATTTATCCAATTGTTTCTTTATAGTATTGTCCTTGATGATCACATTCCCCTTCCACCAGTTGATCAAAGAGGTTTGAAAATTTTACTTGAGACGCCTCAAGAGTATGAATGTATGAACATTCTAACCATTAGGGAGATCACGAATACCTCAAGAATGGATGAAATATTTTTTCTAAATGGATCTATGTGGATATATAACACTCAACATCACCACCCTACATCTTCCAACTCTGTTGTCCAAAATTATCCAATTATTTTTCACTTTTCACGAATAAACCCCAGTGGAGGGTGGAACTCTAAATGGGATCTTCGATCTTGAGTGTGATTTTCTGATGAGTGGGAATATACCTTCTAGGAACACCAAGACTTACTAGTGAACCCTAATAGTTTAAAAATGACATTCTATGTCAAGCAGTATGGGTCTCTCCATTTTCCATTTATTCACTAGGTGGAGTATTTCTTGAGATACTCATCAACTGATGATAGATCACTAACACATTTCACTTGTCCCACAGTGAAGTGGGTATCAGTTTATAGGATATCTATTAGATAAGGGGACTTCCTATAATCGGCGATATGTATAATGAGTTTCTTCTAGTGGTAAATACATTGGAGAATGCTGAACTAGTATCATAATTGGAGAGATATTGACTAGTCCTAGAAGAGTGGATGCTTATTCATCCTCTTCATTCCCACTCGTAGACTTTATTTGAAGATTGAGATGGACCGTTCTTTTAGGAAAGAAGGATGAGGAAGAAATTCCACCACATCTTAACTCATCTAACTCAATACTCTCATACAATTATTGGCTCATACTATGATACCCTCGAGGAAAGTTTTTACACCATATAGGGCTATTAGACTCAGTCAGACATATCACCTGATCATAGATTAGCAGGTTTCTTTGTTATGTTTCTGAGTGAATGGCTCTTCTACTCTCACGATGTATACACTAGTGTCCATGGTTGTACTTTAATGATGGAAACCACATTAGTGGAGGGACAACCCATCAACCTTGTCATCCCCTCCCCCACACGAATCAATGTACTATTGGTGAGATATAATAATGGAGGCCTCTCCATCGTCTCAGTGGGATTTTTCAATTTGTGTATAGTTGGATAGCTGACCATTTTACCTACAATGATAATATACATACTAAAATGGACCCTCATTCTAGATTCCTTGTAACCCTTATCAGTATGTTGTTGTTCACACTTTATCTCAAAATGTTTATGGAGTGGTTGAACTACTAAGTGATGTTTCTCAGTTTTCTTTTGAACCCTACCTTGTGACTTATGGAACAATAGAGGATGATGGGTAGGGTTCTTCCGAAAAATATTCATACTACATGGAACTTTGAAATGAATCATAACCACTCGTATTGACAGTATGAAAATATTTAAAACTTATTTTCTATACTGGTTTCCTAGGTAGATTGGATGTCTGCAATGAGTTACACTCTTCCCAGTTACCTTGGTTAAGAGGGAATCTCATATGGGAATCCTTTGTCATATATGGTTGATGATGATGTAGGAGGACTCTGTCATGCATGTTTTTATTCCTCCCAATGAAGCATATACATACTTATCATTGGAGTATGGAAAATAGTGGGTAGTGTTCTATCGTAACAATATACTGGATAGGCTATTCTGACGGGTGCAAAGAACCTTGAATACTTCTAGTCCACTTTTACCTATTCTAGGAGAGTCATCTCCCCCATTCCTATTGTAATAAGGGATTCCATTCACCACCACATTTGTTCATAGGTCCTTAGTATGCTTATCCTATCCTTGTAGATAGTGATTCAAACCCCTCACCTTCTATTGATACATTTAGTGGTCCTAATAGTGCTGATCCGAGAAAAACATCATTGAATACCACTGAAGTTGCGATCAAATCCCTAAGAATGGTTCCAGATATTGGATCACCTACAAGGTGGGATGGATCCCCCACATGGGTGGCCTAGCCTAGAAGATCCATTTTTCATGGTATTATTCCCTGACTATGTACTTGTTGTAGAAAAGGAAAAATGTTAGTGTTCATGTATAGTTAAGAGACATAGATCCATGTAGAGATGGATGTCAAATTGAATATGTACCATTGTTGATGAGACTACTTTTCCAGAGTTTTCTAACGAGGGGGACACCCTTTAGTGTCTATTTATTGACTTGGGTTTCCACAAATTTGACTATCAAAATTTGCACTAACGTTCACACCATATTTTCTAGTTAGAAAGGATCTATCCACATATGAATAAATACATGATCAATTCAAGGTTTCAGACAATTAGATAAAAACATTTAGGGATGTAACTAAAGAGATGCATCACTTAATGGCTGAGGAGACTGATTCTCATGGCCAAGTGATTGCCCAAACGAAAAAGTTACAGGAGTATGAATCACATGTGGTCAATATAAAGGTACAACTTGCATCAAAAGGTTCCAACTTCAAAGACATTAAAAAATAAGGGATATTGGTGCATTACTGAAGCAAGTACATCCCTCAGTTGAATTTGAAGATATAAATAGGACTATTTTGGATCAATCTCTTAAAATTATGTTCTTGAAAATCATTGATTTGTTGGAAAAAGCTAAAAATATTCGTTATAATATTATTATATTGACTTCGGCCAATTTTTTGCAATTATATTTGGGAGAGGCTCTAGGTTGTGGATTTCCTCTTTGTCTGTATTTAATAAAATGAAAACATTTTGTGATCTAGTTCTTCTCCTTCATTTTCTCCCGACAACATCAATTAACAATGGTCAACTATATTTTAAATAGTAATTTCAACCGAATGTAAATTTGAATCTCTATCTGAGATGAATAAAATAATCAAATAATGCACTAATTGTTCTTTAAGCTAAGGGATTCAAAAATCAGAGTTTGACTCTTGTTGGGGTCACATGGTAAATCTTACAAAAATTGTGCCTTATATATTATTACCCTAATTTTTCCTAAACCCAATTTGGTATGAGATTATTGAGTATATCATGAATATTTCATAGGCTTCCCTTTCTATGTTTTCTCCCCAATAGTCTTTGTGTATCTTGAGTGTTTTTTTAGCTTCATAAAAAAATTTCTAAATTGTACATAACATTGGTTTAGAGAGATAGTACTCGACTTTTATTTAGGGTTCCCTTTGCTTGTTTTCATCTGTGTGCATGTTGTGTCTCTTTTCATGGGTAGTTTAATGTCCTTCCAACCAGACAATTATTAATGATGTTTTAGGTTGAACAACATTGATCAATAATGTTGTTTAAGGTTAAATTTTTTGGATTTTACATTTTAGGGATAAGGCCTCAATTTAAAACTCATTAACTGAGAATTCCCTAATAGCCTTCAAACATGGATGAGTGATTTTTCTTTATCCTAATTTTGTGATTTATGGATATGGAACATGAAATGGGAATGAAATTCATTGGGAATAACAAGGAATAAATAACCTCTCATGTGGAAAAATTTACCTTTGGTTGACATTCCATTTTTGTGGGAAAAATATGTGTAGCCACAAGAGAATTGTATGTAAATTCAAGAAAAGGTGTTGGTAAGATACTGAACTTCCATTTCTAATTCCTAGGAATTTTCACAGATACTTGTATTTGTTTTATTGTTGAATACCATAATGGGTGGAAAGTTGAGGGAATGATGTCTAAATGTATGGGTGTATTTACATTATTTCTGGTCTAGAAATCACTCCTACACAAATTTGACTTCTTCAAAGGAGGGGAATTTCATGGTGTATTTTAACGTCATACAATTGGAAATTTTTAGAATTATGGGTTAAATTATTTTTTCACTCTAAAAATATGGTGTAAGAAATTTTCATTTAACATTGTGGGAAAACTAGAAATGTTTTATCACCATCAAGCATGAGAGGGGAGTGAGGATGTAAACAGTAATATGGGGGTTTTCTGAAACCAGAGAATGAGGTGATATTTAAAAGTCAAAGGGGTATATGGAGGTAGGAAAATCCTATCAGGAGGACCAATTTGATAATGGTTAAAAGTCCATTTTGGGGGAAACATATGAAGAGCCTCTGGGGCATTATATTCATAGTCAAACGAAGGTGCCAACATGAGACTAGTCATCCATTTCTGATAGCCAAAGATGGTTATGGGGATTCATAAATTTTTAGATAGTGAGTATGGTGTGTGAAGAGGGGTTCTTGATCATTAAAAGGGTAATTTCTGCTTTAACTTTTCGAGGAATACTAAGAATCAGGGGATTCATTTTTATCTTGTCCATGTGAGTTGTTTCCTTATGCAGGTCTAACTCATGCGCAGGTAGGGATGAGAAAATGTTGTTTTGTGGATGTACTTGAAATATAGACCTCGAGTGTCACTATGTATCCTATGAGGATAGAAATTAAGAAAAACATAGTTATTTAAATAGTTATCCTTATGTGAAATTGGTTCACACATATGAATTGGTAATTTTTTTCTTGTTCATGGGGTCACTAATGTGGTGGGGCTCATGTTGGACCTTCCTGTTCTAAATAATTTCATGAATAAGAACATGGAGTAAGACATTCCTGGTGTGTTAGAACCCGATAATGAAAATTTATTATTGAGAATCAAGATATTTTAATGTCACTTGATTAGGATATTCATGTAGAATATCCAATTAATTTTAGGATGATCAGGCCAAGGTGTTCCAACATGTCCAAGATGTGGATATGAAGGAAAGCGTAAGTCATACATTCAAGGGATCTCAGATCAGAAGAGATGATAAAGGTATTGGTAGCTGTTGAGAATACATAAACAATAAAATCCACTCTTGTGGACATATTTTACTTTGGTTTACAAGTCCTTTTTGTGGGAAATATATGCAGAGCCACCAGGGCATTATGTGCATAGTCAAACCAAGGTGTTCATAGGACACTGTCCTTCCATTTCACATGGACTTGGATGTATATGAGGATCCAAAATTTCTCAAATATTGGAGTTTTATAGGTATAAAATATGTGTCTGGATATGTTAGAAATGTTCGTAACATGGTTACCCATAGAGTTGGGAACACTCCTACATATATTTAGCTGACATGTGGGGTGAGACATTTTGATTCCCTTGTCAGAGTGGGGTCTGACATGATGATTGGGGTGACCCAAAATTAAGATCCCTATATTGTTATATTCCAAACACAAGGATTAGGTAATACTAGCCACATTTTGGGATACCTTTATTTCTAACTTCCTATGGTTTGGACTTGGTTTTCTTATATGGAAGGGGAAAATTTAACACGCCTTTTAATTTCGTGATAACAAAAACAATGGATTGGTTTACCCTGGATTTTTTTTGAAATCCCATACCGGTATTTAGAATCCCACATGATCTATTCTCGGTGTGAGAAACAAGGGGTATAAAGGTTTTCACTCAAAAACTATGGTATGTAAAGATCAATGAAAAGAGCATTGTTGGGACATGTATTTTAACGTTATGTGGTCAGGATGTGGGAGACTCGACGTGAACAAGCTAGATATTTTAAGTCCATATAGTTTGGAGTCTTGAAGAAAAGACGCTGACAACATAGTTTAACGTCATCTTTTAGGGATGAAATATTATTGGAATCATGTGTAAATATAGGATAATCAGCTTAGGATTACTCTTGTATTCCCAGGACATGGGCGAGAGAAGAAAGTGTAAACCATGATTTTAGGAGGCCTTTATTTAAGAGGGACTTTTCAAGGCTTAGGAGACAATGGGAATATAGAAGTAGGAATATCATATATTGAGGAAAATTTTCCTTAGGTTGATAGGAAATTTTTATGGCCAATGTATGCAGAGACGTCAGGGAATTGTGTGCATAGTCAAAAAAAGGTGGCCGCAGGACACTAGCTATCTATTTTCAATAGATGGGGATTCAAGATTTCTAAGGGCATGGAGTTTGAGGGATGAGAGGTGGAATCTAGTTACATGAGAAATATAGAGAGTGAGATAAGTTATGAGGCATAGAATCATGAACATAGATTTGGCTCGTATGTAATGGGGGAACAATCATTTGACTAATACTTGTTTTAGGAATCAAGGTTATGGATCTTCTGTATAGATTTAAATTTTCATTCAGGGGATGGAAGAATTTTGTTTCCCTTGTAGCTGGACTTGATATAGACTAGGCATCACTAAATATCTCTTTTTCATTTTGAATCATGCCATACATAGTTTTGAAGCTACCAAATAGTTAATTGTCAAGTTGTTAGGACTTCTTTGGCCATGCAGTTTATCATTGTGCTGTTAGGAATCATGAATTTTCCTGATCAAGTATGACCTATACGTCATGGGAGGAATTTATTTCATGTTTTCTATTGCACAATATGGGATATGGGTGTTACTGCATATCCTACAGAGGCAGGAATAAAGAGACACATAGTTTTGGTATCCCCTGTAGTTTTACATCATATGGTAAAGAAGAGAGTGAACTGATGTGAAAAAGATGAGGTGGGTAAAGTGTTGTGCATGAAACTCAGTGAGTATTCCTACATACCCTAGTTACTTGGTAATCAATGTCCTCATAGTTATGATAACATGTTCACCGTGTCAATCTCACTCATGCACAAGAAATGAGATTTTTTTGAATTGTGGCTGGAACAGGATAAAGGATCCAGGTATCACTACATATCCTACAAGGGAAGGTATCAGGCTACACATTGTTCTTGAAAAATATCCATACCAGCCTAACTAGTTAATAGAGATAGGGTAATTTGTATCATGTGGTCGTTGGACCAAGATATAGGTTCAAGGTGTCTCTACATATCCTGTGAGGTCAGTAATAATGTTGTACGTAGTTCTTTGGGTACCATGTAATTTAACATCATATAATTAGGAATTATCATGGATTCCCCTATGAAAGTATGACCATATGCAGAGAATGTAGAATTTTCGACATTGTATAGTGGATGGAATAGGATTTTGAATATGTTCATCACTACATATCCCATTAATGAATGGGAATCAATCCCCATGTAGTTATAAGAACATGTCCCCTGTATCGATTTGACCAGTGTACATGGAAGGTAAATTTTATTTTTGATGGATTGATGGGTCTGGTTATGGGATCTGAGAATTAGTAAATATCCTATGAGTATAGTAATAATTCCATAAAATTTTCTAAAAGGAAACATCCATGCATAGTTCTAACATATACATTAGGAGAAGGGGAATTTAGAACCATTATTTTAAGGTGGAGGGATTATCATAGACCTTTGTTCTTAGTTAGTGTGGGGAAACCCTCAAAATAATTTGTAAACACACATGATCTATTCTTGGTGTGAGAGAAAAGGAATATAAAGGTTACCCCTCATTGTCCAGGGATGACCAATGCCAGACAGAGGCACTTTGAATCATGAAGTGGCTGTACTAGAATGTAAAATCTAAAAAACTCTAAATATCCCAATAACATATTGGAATCAAGCTATACGTAGTTATACGAACCTCCAGGTGTAATTTTGTACCATAAACAATGATGGGGACATTATTTTCATTTCCATATTGGTTGTGGTGGATGAAACTAAGACATGGGACTCATGTGTCACTATCTATCCTATGATGATAGGAATCATGCCACATGTAGTTATGGAGGGAGATAATTCTCATAGGGACCTGGCTCTCCTAGATATAGGAAAAAAAATTCATTATTATGTGAATTTATGACACATTTGTGATGAACCATGGATTGGAGAATAATGGTCCATATAAAGATTACCTTCGTGTGATTAGGATAGTTTTACCATGTATTTTTAAATCATGTGATCAAGACGGAGGTGCTACACAGTTTGGTGTTGTAAAACCATGATTAATATCACCTGATTTGGATGGAAATGGAAATTTTATCCCATTGTTTAATGTCCTATTATTAGGGCCTTTGGCCATGTTGTTTTTTTTATGAAAAAAGGATATTTGGTCTTGCAATTTAGCCTTGAGAGTAAAGGATGTTACAAGGCCATACAATTTAATGTTTTTCAACTAATACGATTATGTCCTGACTATGAAAAGTTTTTCTTCATAATCCACACATTGGTTAGACATGTGATGAGTTATTCATCTATTGCTATCAATGAATATGGTATATTGGAGTATAAATTATGTATGAAGTATGGTCTTTCCCATTTTGGTTCAAATTTTAGGGTATTATTATTAAGAATCATTGGAGTTCATGGGACCAATACCATCTGTCCTCCAAGGAAAGACCGAAGGAGATCCTTTTCATTGAAGGATTTTGCAATCTGGTTTTAGTAGGAATACAAATGGTGTAGTGTGTCTAATCTTTTCTCACCCAAACACTCATTCTCATAGAAATATTTCTAGGACTGCTTATCTATGGACAGTTGATCACAGATGGCCACATAAAGCGATGGTAATTGAACATCAATTGGTAGAACCACCTCCATTACATATACTAATGAGGATGAGGTTTCTTGATTGCCGGTTCATTTCATGGTCCATTAATATCATAGAGCATGAAGGATCTTATCTAGCCCTGATTTATTGTCCTTATCTAAAATAATTTGTAGTATAGTGGATAAGGTCTTTTTAAAGGCCTCTATCTGACTGTTTTCCACTACATGGTAGCGGGATGAATGGTTGGCCTTGATTATATACTCAAAATATAGCTTGTCCAATTTAATAGATCAAAAATTGGTGTCGTTGTCTGTTAGTATTTTATGAGGGACACTGAATATGGTAATTACATTATCTTTCAAAAAGATGAAAATTATTCTTGCTAATACCTCTTTGAGGGGTACAGGTTCTGCTTATTTGAAAAACAAGTTGGTTACAGTGAGAATATATTTGAATTGTCTGGTTGTGGTAGGATGATATAGTCCCACGACATCCATACCCCGAATGGAAAATGGCATGAAGTATTTGGATGTGTGGATTAGACCTAGGGGTTGGTAGATGAAATTTTCATGAACTTGGTAGGAATGGAACTTCTTGGTGAATGTTGAACAATCCTTCATCATGGTGGGCTAATAGTATCCATTCCTTCAAAACTACTGTGATATCTTGGACACTGATTAATGTGCTCTTCAGATTCTAACAAACACTCTTTCATGAAGGCGATGGTCTCTTTTCCATCAATTTAGATGAGAAAGACCCCATCAAGGACTTGGTTATAAAATTCCTTTTTCTGGTTTTCAACATCATACAGGATAAAGTTGGTTTCACATATCTGGATATGTCCCCATCTAGCCCTATCTTTTGGGAGATATCCCCATTGAAGGTAATCTTTAATGGGAGTCATCTAGCTGGTGGTAGGACCATACAACTCATAGATAGGACTAATTTCATTGATTTCTTCTATGATGGCATGAATGAATGGTAATAACATCCATTGGTAAGAGATACTGATGAATGTTTCGTTCTAATCCTGGTAGACCAGATCTGTGGATGTATTTTCTAGAGCATCGTATTGCCCATTTTGCCAAGAGGGGATATAATTCACTATCGACTCTGACAAGAACTATACCATCAGTTCTCAGACATGGTTAATCAATGGGATCAACTCCACATACTTGATATCATAGTCACCATTTAATTTCTTTATTAATATTTCAGAATCACATTTAATCTTTAGGTGTTCAACTTGCACTTGGAGTGCCAACTCCAAGCATGAGATAAGGGCCCAATATTTTGGTTCATTGTTTATGCATCCATATAATAGTAAAAATGAATAAGTAAGAACATCTTTTTTGGGGATATGTGTATGACTCGCAACACCACTTTTTTGAGACTTGGGTCTTCAATAATTTTTCATATCAGGATTTTAGAGGCACCGTCAAAGTGAATTTCCCACATATGGGTGTTCTCTTGAACAGAGAACATGTCATTATTAGGTAATTCATCATCTAGCAGGGCCACCACCATTTAGGGATTCCCTTCAAGGAAATCTCCTAATGTATGGACTTAGATGACTTTCTATGGTATGAACCATATATCGAACTATTGTAGGAATACTATCCACTATGACAGACCTCCAATAAACATTGGATGGCTGAGAATATACTTGAGCGGGTTTCTACATGAGTCAAAGAGAGCATCATGTTGTTATAAGTAATGACATAGCTTATGGACCACAAATATTAATGAAAGGAAGCTCTTATCGATATTCTAATAGATAGTCTTAACATCGATCATGGTTTGGATGAGGTAATAGGGACTATTCTCATTGTCGATATCATTCTTCAATGTGAGGAAGGTGGATAGGGGTCACTCCAAGGTGGTCACATACAAAATAAGTGGTATTATTTCAACATGAGGCATTATAAACTGGGGTATTAAGAGATATCTCTTGATATTTTGTAATGCTTTCGGACAATCTTCAACCCACTCATATTCTACACTTGTGCTCATCAATCTTGTGAAGTGAAAGCATTTTCTTGCAAGGATGGATATAAATCACCAAATGTCGGCAAGGTATCCTTGGAGTCCTCTCAACTTAGTGAGGTTTTAAGGAGGTAAAATTGTATGGATAGCCTTTGGCTTCTAAGGTTCTACATCAATACCATGATGGCATATGATGAATTTGAGAAATTTTAATAATTTAACACCGAAATCACACATTAGGGGGTTCATTTTCTGATTATACTGTTGTAGTTTATTAAAGATGTTTTCAAGATCTTATGGTTGCACTAAGAATTAATATAACTTAACCACTATGTAATCTACATAGTATTTGAAAAACTTACTGAGGAAGGGTTTCTAAATGTGATGCATGGCACACTGATATGTGGCATCAACATTTTTCAAACTGAAAGAAATCACCATATTGAAAAACACACCCTATAGAACCCTAAAGGTGGTAGATTATTCATACTCTAGGACCATTTGTATTTGATTATATTATTAATAAAATTCATGAAAGAGAGAGCCTCATATATGTCATTTAAATCGATCCTCAATTCAATGATTGGGATCGGGAAGTCATCTTTCGGGAAATGTCGATTGAGATCCTAAAAGACAATACAGACTCTAATATTCCCATTATTATTTTTGATGGAGACAATGTTTTCCATCTAGATGGGGTATTGTTCTTACCAAATTATATTTCCTCCGATGAGTTGTTCGACGTCAACCTCTATTTTGGTAGAATATGTCTAGTGCATCCTTCTGGAATATTTCTTGTAACCACAATTGTCTTCTATTAAGACCCGGTGGTGAGTGGATACCTGTGGATCAAGGAATGGAATTTCTATATGATTCTAAGAGAAAAAATCTCTATTTTTCTTTATAAATTAGGTATATACCTCTCTCTCTTTCGGGTACATGGACACACTAATCCTAGCAGGTCACATTTATTCTTCCATACCCAAGTTGATATCCATGAGTTCATCAATGGTGGTAGAGATGCCATTCTCAAATGATGGAGGGGATACCAAAGGGATTATTCTTCCTCCTATGAATCCTCATCATCTTCCTATTTATATTATGATGGGAAAATATTATTTAACTGATTTCTCCATAGTTGAGGGAAGAGTTTCTATATTTTTTTCAGGAGGTTAAGTTATCTCTTCTACCTCACCCCTGAATGGGGGTTCTCTATAGAATATGTAGTGAGGGGGTGAAAGTGTTTCCCCATCTTATTATTGTGAATAAATACATCATCATAACTCAGTAGGAGAGGAAAGGATTTCTTAGAGTTTCAATGATGGTTCGAGGATATTTCTACCCAATATTACACCATTATCTTGGTGATCCGTGGTATTTTCAACTTTATCAGGCTCGACATCCATGACCGAAATAATTAGTATTGTTGAATATGCATCTACATTTATACTTTTTCACTCAATATGATTGATGGTAAGTATGTATTCTTCCCTAACCTACTTGAGGGGATCATCATGAACCATTTCCAAACTGTTTGGGCAGCAATCCAGTCAACACCACTGATTAGAAGTTGCTTCCCCTTTAGCTTGTAGAACCCTGCAACAATATAGTGTGATTCAAAGAGTTCGAATGGGGTTGTATAGACATGAAGTTTCCCAATCTATCCATTAATTTTTTATTTGAAGCACTTATGGTCATAAGATGGCATTGCTTCATGTTTATGCTACCAGGGCCTTCTTACCAGGGTTTTGAAGATCATATTATATAGGACTACCATAAATTATGGATGTGCTACATTGTCACCGAACTGGGACTTGAGCTTCATTTGGCCTAATTAATTCTCTTCTCTTTGGTTGTATCCGAATAATTTTTTGGTGTATGGTGTTAGATCATCCTCATTGCAGCCTAGCCATATATGTGTCTATAGTGGGTGGATATTATATCTAGAGCCATTTTCGATGAATACTTTTTGGATATCGACAGCATTTATCTTTCTAGACACATATAAGAGTTTGATATGTCCTTGTTTGATAGAATCTTAATCTTGATATTTGAAAGAGATAACTATGTGGAATTCTGCATGATTGGTCAATGTGTGGTGGACTTCAATGGCCAGTACCTTGACTCCAAACTCTTGGGGAATTTGAAAGGCTTCAATTAGTGACTCCTTAAGACCTTTTGATCGATTTAGTGCATCTATGATTGAAAGGTCAGCTAGTACTAAATCTATCTATTTTAGAACTTCATCTTTATGATCTAAAGAATAGTGTTTCCCAGATTGGGGATGCTCATTCCCATGAACATTAGGGGATTGAGAATTTGATGATTATGGGTTTTCCTTTTTGATCAGAGCTAAAGGAACTTCCACCCATTTTTGGATTGGTTCAGGCAAGTCTACTCACATGACGAGGGGATTGGTCACCTATTAATCCCCTAATAGATATTCTGAAAGGATTGGACTGGTGTGGATTCTTGTGGTGGAAGTAAAATTCTCATTTCCCTATTGGATATACTATAGGGTCCTTCCACTTGTTCTTGGAATCCTGATGGTTTTTGTGGAGGTACATCCATAGGCTTGATTTCTACCATTGACACGTCTCCTTTGATATCCTTGGCTTCTGTAGCTTCTCACTCAGTCCCTCCAATTGGGTGTGGGGAATTATTGGTTGATAATCATATTCATCATTGGATAAAGGATATATTATTTGAATAACATTTACCAAGAAAAAAATTATCTCTTCTTCTGATGATGACATTTCCTTATCTTCTGCCTCTGGTTGTGCCATTTTGAAGGGTGGTGCTCATATATTCAGATATAATGGAATGAAGTTTGAGAGTTTAAAATCCAAAATTCGATTTAACACAAGTTCATCTTTCTACACATTCTTTCCTCCATTATGATTGGATTGTTTTTTGGGTCATCAACCTTTGGAGGATTGTGGTACTGAGGATGTCGGTTGTTCTACATCAAGAGTTTTTGGAGACACAGTTGGTGGCTTCAACTATTATTGGAGGATACTGTGGGATTATTTTATTATTTTTCAAGTAATCCAACTATCTATTTTCTGATTCTTTCTGCAAAAATACTTTTTCCCTCTACTCCTTTATTCAGGTCAGTGGTGGAAGCATATACCACTTGAACTGATGGTGGTCCTAGATTGAATTGTCCAAAATATATCATATTTTGTAGAAGTTCATTGAATAAAAAGAACTCTTGGATGTTTTTTCTAAATATTTAGTGGAAGGGGCATTAATCTATCTAGTTATCGAGACCAACTTTTTCACCATCTTCAGCTCTGTAAGTCACAGAAAGTTGCAATTCACAGCTGCTATGAAGTTTCCATAGACTTAGTCTTCCCATAATGAGTAATGTTTATTTCTTCATTACAGGAATTCATTTCTTTTACCCACCCCCCCTTCACTCATACTATCAAGGAGGGTGGTGGATGCTATCGTATAAGGGGCCTTCCTAGTTTGTTGCATGCTTCGGTGATGGAGCCAGTGTAGGTGTTGGATTAAACATGATAGAAGCTAATTCATCTCTTACTACTCTTTTGACTAGGGCTGATGGGGCTGCCCAGGACTTGAGATTAGTAGGATTCAAGTAATATTCTATCCATTGAGTGGTGGAGGAGAAGTCCCAAATCCCACTTTTATATTTCACTAGGATGAGGGGTGTTTTCATCTCATCACATAGATTGTCAATGTACTTGTACAAAATATAATCTTGGGGGAGTGTTCGATTCAAGGATTAAGTCAGACCATTTCATCTAGAAATGAAGTCGAAAACTCTCTATTTATATTGATGTTTTTATTTTTGAGGTCATTGACTACTGTTTTTTGAAACATTAAGCTGAAATGGAATAGGAAGGAGTTTCATAGATCCTCAAAGCATGTTATCAAATTAGCTGGAAAACATGTATACCACACAAAGAAAGAACCTTTAAGAGTTCTTAGAATGAATCTGAGATTCACAAACTGTTGTTGCACTGGGGTTCCCATCATGGGGTCAAAGTTAGATGGGTGGTGCATTACATGTTTCTACAGGTCCCTTAAGGCATGAAACAATAAGAATAAGGGGTTCTTGAAATTTTGTAGTGGCAGACATTGTTCACCCATTCATGGTAAGGTTTCCATTCAAGCTATATTGGAGTGCACCTACCTTCCATGGATTTTAATCAATCTTTCAATGACTCGATTTTATTCATGAGGCCTTGATTCATGAATTTTTGAACTTTAGCATAACAGGGTGTATCCGGCGGAAGTATTTTATGTTTCAGCACTACTGGAACATGAGAAGGATACCCATTCAGGGGAATCCTTCGATTTTTTTCCTCAATCTTTTCTAGTTGATTCCCTGATAGAGGTATGTATTGATATCCTGTAGGGATTGAGTTCAGGTAGACTGATGGTTCTGACACTTACTTGAATGAGATTTCGATCCTCGCTTCGTCTATCGGGATGAGCCCTTGGGGAAGAGATATATATGATGGAATTGTGTGTTGATGCTGCACGTAAAGAACATACGCAGTAGGGAAACTTTTCTGATAGTATCTCAGAAATGATTCTCATTATCCCTTTCACTTCTTCCTCCTGTTGAGGGAATCTCTCCTCAATCAAGAGGAAATAATTCATATTGGGAGGAGAATGTGGGTTTTGTAAAATATTATTCTTATTACTCACCTTATTTGGTATTCACAAATGAGTAAATTATGGGTTAGCTAAGGGAGTTCCCAACTTTAAAGAGGACCATTGGTTTTTAGTACGCACATTTTCATATGCAGTGTGGACTGCCTCTCAAATGGAACCATCTTTACTTGCATCCTCATCATTTTTGTTATTTTTGTGAGATATATGGGACTAATTTCCATAAAATTCAATGATTCATTCTATATTATATGTGGAGTAACATGTTTTGAATGGCAGGAGGGCTATTTGTGTCCTTTTTTCGATTTTCTACTTCCATTATGTTGTACCCTTTGTGTTTCTTAGCGAAAAATGATTCATATGGAGCCATGATCTTACCTTTAAATATGTATTTAACTCATGGGATATCAATCATGTGATTGGGTAGACTGTGAAACCAATTTATTTGTTTTCCCCATATATAGGAGAAGACAAACGTCCATTAGGAATGGATTTGAGGTAAAAATGCCCCCAACCATGTGTGCTGGTGTTTCTCCCTTTAAATTATCATTATGCTACAGTCTAGATTTTTCCATATTCTGAGGGAATTTTGTGTTAAAACTTCCGTTACCCCTATGATCTCGGGTTTCTCCCATACCACGGAAGTTTTTACTACTATCGTCACCTTCTTGACTTTGTGCATTCCAATGTGGGCATGAGAGGGATATGGTGCCATATCTGCAAATTAATTTATTTCTTCCAAGGAAATTATCAGTGCTCATTGGTTGGATTCCCTTAGGCGAGTTGATAGATTAATGTTCTTTATGTCCTTGTTTAATAGAGTCTTGATGGATTGATATAATTGCGCCTGATTCTTTTGATACTTACTTATAGCTGGTTCCTATGAAGCATGCCACATTCACTGAATAGGTACTTCATTTGTCTTTTTTCTTTGGGTGATGACATTACATAATTCCATTTCTTGAGGTTTCTTCTAAACAATAATTTGTGAAAATTTTAGATCTCCATGTTCTCCCCACCATCAGATCTAAATAGCATACAGGGCATCACGAATGAGGCAAAACAATTTTTACAAGGTGTATAAGAAATCCAATTCAAGAATTATCTTTTGAATTTCTGATCATGGATGTCATGAATATGGAAGTTATTATTGGTCAAGTTACTTATTTCTCTCCCCCAATATACTGAAATGGTGTGCATACCCTACATAGGGTATAAATTCCATTTTCTATTAGTGGACAATTGTCTATAAATTAAGATGAATGATGTGCATCCATTCTCTCAAAAACTCATTTGTAATGCTGAACTGAGAAGTAGCTATGGGCTAGAATAGAACTTGTATGTCGTTACAGACTATCTGTCTTTTCAGAAGTAGTATATTATGTTGTTTTTATACCTGATATTACTCTACATTTTGTGCCTATCTTGGAATCTTTATGATGATTTCATCTTAAGTAGCGGGGTTGGTAGTGGTTGCATTAATGTATGAATGGTATAGGGGTTACTCAAAGGATGAGCGTGGCCTCGAGATTTATCCTAGATGAGAAAGGATTTCATTTATCATTGATAGTTTTTCTATCATATTTGACGATGTCCTTCTAAATTCCTCATGATAAGAGGGATTTCCCATATTTGGACCATCGGGGGGAGGGCCTTCTTTCCAGTGAGAATTTTGACTGTGGGAGGGCCATCACAATTAGTGCGATGATGGTGAAGGATACCATTGTATCATAGTGTATGATAATATAGAGAATCTATACATCATATACCTTGGGTAGAACCTTCATGAGAGACAACAACATGGGGAGTACCTTCTTACTATTCAATGCCATTGAGGGGAGGGCCTTCACAATGACTGTTGTTATGGAGAGGACTTCCATCATAGATATAGATATTGGGAGAATATATACAGTGTACATTCTGGGGAGGACCTTTAGGATGTATATTAATGAGGGTAGGAACTTCTCATTGCTTGGTGTAACTGCTGGTTTGGCCACCACATTGAAAACAATCATGGCGAGAAATACTATGATAGCTTGACATCCGACTAGAGGAAGAAACAAATCTACAATGTATACCCAGAGGATGACCATCATGGCCAAAACAAAGAAGGGGATTGAATTACAACTGTTCAGTATTGTAGTTAAGTGGAGGGATACCCTTTCCTCCATATAGATATAATCTCTAATAATCAATCATTTCTATCCCACCGAGTACGCCCTTGTGCGTACTCTATGGAGTACCTTTAGAGTTACTGGTAAGAATATTATGGAGAGGACCTTTAAAACTACTACTATATATTCCATAATTTAGTAATGTATTGAGACGGTATTCAGACTCTATTGATAGATATATTTTGGATTCATTAACTCTAGCTTCATGCAAAGAAGAATCTTGAGGGTGCTCTTCATATTCTAGCTTCCTTTGGCCCCTTCTATTTTATGGGTTATCTATTGCAGGTAACTGGGGTTTCCTACTATTTATAACACACTTCATATATGGGTTCCCATTTTTGTTTGTTCCAGTAATGTATTCAGGATTTGATGATGAAAATATTGAGTTCTGGAAGGGATATATGTTGTCCTTGGAGGGACCACCATGTTCGACTAATGTCCCCCAGTTGGAACTGGTGTTTGTTTCCGATCCAGTTGTCCCTATATCACGGAATATAGTCGTTGACCCTCTTGGACTAGAGCAGGGATGAAAGTATTCTCTGGATTAACCATCTTATTTTTTGGATGAATTACCCCACCTGGGGAGACGAGATCATGGGCTAGAATCCTTGCTTTTCCACCCATGCAATGATGTATTGACAGGTTTGGATGATATTTTCTTGAATTGATGTTTGATCCTCTATCATTACCAGGATCTTATGAACTATGTCTTTAGCTGGAATGTGTATAAATGAACATTTCAATTATGGATCAAGATTTTGTTCTTGCTTTGGTCCTCCAGGTGTTTCCAGTGGGTACTGGCTGTTATCATGTGTCAGGGAAGAGGAAAAACTATGCCTCTAACTCATAGTCTGGATATGCCAACTACTTTCTATAGTTGCCGCCATATTTGACTAGTGGTCATTATATTTATAAGTAGGAATTTGGGCCATCCCGTTTTTTCTATATTTATCTAATGTTATTCATTTTCATCCATAAGAATTTGAATCTACTTATATTTGATTTACACGATATTTGATTGGTGGGAGTCATGGTGGTTGTTATAAATTTTCAACTTCCTATTAATTTCCATCGTATCTTACTGGTGAGATTCATATGCATTGGCATTGTTTTGTGATTTCCCATAGTTTTTCCCTATATAGGTGGTGGGATTCATATTAGTTAGTAGGAATTTTCTCCTACTATTATCTTGTTGATACCCCTTTTGGATGAAGAGACTATTGCTAATTGATGAGGATTTTCATCCACCTATAATTTTCTTCCATACCAGCGTAGTGGAACTGATGAGTGTTGGTCATAATATGAATTGGATCGTATTGTGCCAATTTATTATCATGGTCAGATTCATAAGAAGCGGTAGGAATATTCTTTTTTTAACCAAGGCACAATTTATTTCATAAAAAAGAAAGGGAGTTACAAAAGTCTGAAAGATAGAATATTATTAAAATACTTATCATAAAAAGGGAGAAAATCACCATGAAAATCATCTAACCCGGTAATATCCTGATTGACCCACTTGTTGGAAAGACTATCAGCAACCATGTACGCTTCATGGAAAGCATGAGTGGAAATGTAGTTGAGATCTGTGAGCGAAGCAAGACATTTCATCCATCGAGAAGTAAGTAGCCAGGCAAGGTGCGCCACCCCCTTCCAAATAGGTTGAACCATAGTGGTTGAATCATTTTCAATCCATAGCTTTTTCCAACCCTTTTGTTTGGAAAAGTCCACCACATGAATCACTCCCAACATTTTTGCTTCCAGAGCCGAGGTCGTACCACATCCACTAAAGATGCATCCCTGGCACCTGCCAAGATATTAACTAAAAATAGCACCACAACCTGTCGGACCTGGGTTTCCTTTAGAGGCACCGTCGATATTCACTTTGATCTATCCTAGAATCAGAGCTTTCCAGAATACCTCAAAGGTGAGCCAAGGTTTTCTGTAAGATCCCACAATCCTAAGATGGAGAAGGATCTCAAAATCACCAACATAGTTGTCACAATGATCTTTCTTAAGTGAGGAAGCATCCTTGTTGGCAATGAGAATAAGTCTTTTACCTACAGTGAGACTGAATGAGAAATTATTATGAAGAAAATTATTTCTATCATACCAGATCATATGTAGAAGTTATGCCACTACAGATAGAAAAAGATTCATGATTTTCATAGACAAATCCCAATTAACACAGTGTTTCAGTCGAGAGTTGATGGAATCAAGAAGTGACCATCTGCAATCAAAAATTTCAAGAGTGTAATTCCAAATAACTGTAGTTGTATCATAAGAGAAGAAATAATGATTAGCATCCTCGGGGTGTGGATTGCACATATGACATCTAGAGTAAATAGAAATCCCAAAGGAGTGAAGGCACACTTCATTGGGGACCCCTATTATGGGATATATGCAAAATAAGAGTAAGTCTTAAGGGCTTGATCCAAGGTTTGATAAAAGCTTTCACCCAGACAAAGCTAGAATCAGAATTGTTGAAATTGTTTTTGTAGAAACTTTTGGAATCAAGGACTCCATTAAAAGCAGGTTACCAAATGAGGAAGTCACCTATGTTGGAGAAAGGATAATTGCCAATGATATGACTGATGTGATTAGAAAGGGTGATGTCATGGGAGTTAACAACATCTCTAATAGTGGAGTTGGTGTTTCCAAGAGGAGTCATGGACGTCAGCATTGAGATTAAGGGGACACCAGTCTAGTTATCCAGCCAGAAACTCATAGAGTAATTAGCACTAACCATCCATCTAGAGTTGTTCATGATATTAATGAAAGAGTGTCTTATAGATGTCCAGATGGAAGAAGTGATGTAACTCAGATTACCATTCCTAAGCTTGGTAATGAATCTTGTCTTATAAATGGCAGATGTAAAGACCCGTAAAATTCAAGGGAAATTTTTTCTTAATTTTCTTTGGAATTTTACATGAGCGCGGGTTCTGACGGCACCTGATTATGAGGCCCGGTGTGCCCGGAATCAATTTCCAAAGTTTGGATTAGGTACGTTCAGTGAACGAACGAGCGAGATTTTCTAACTTTTGAACCGGTGCTCGGAATCGAATTCCGAAGGCACCGATGAACTCACAGTGCCGATATTCGCTTAAGGAGACCTTTTCCGAGGTTGTGTTTTATGCGGGTTTAGAGTTAGTTTTTTGGAATTTAAAATGAAGTTAAATAAAATGTGGAAACACATTTTATCTTATCCAAGTTGGTTATAACCTCCCAAAGGGAGTTAGGGGTGGGACCCACATCCACTTAACCTCCCTTGAGAGGATTAAGTGTGGTGGGTCCCACATGAACCCTAACACTTCATCTTCCCTTTTTAAACTCCCTATAACTCCTCTTTTATTATACTTGACAACTTGGTCAATCAATTGAGTTGAGTTGTTTGAATTTCAAACTTTTGAAATTCAAGTTGTTTATTTGTGTAAATAAAATAAGCTTAAAGCTTATTTTATTTGGGTTGCTCTGCTTTGCCACCTTGAGAGGATTTGAGAAGCTCTCTCCACCTTCTTCAACTTTGACGAAGAACACGAAGAACACTCAAGCTCCGAAGAAGAACGCCGCTTCTCTCTTCTTCGTACCCGGTGTGTTTCTCAAGATCGACGACGCCACTTCTTCGATCTTCTTCTCGTGTCAACGAAAGGAGACGTCGTTTCCTCCTCGGATTATCTCTGTCAGCTTACGAAGCTTCTACAGCGACGTACCTCTTCGGACGCACCTCGACGTCAACGGAAACGACGTTCGGTTTCCATGACGCCCGACCTCCACGATGCTAGTCTTCCGCAGACTGTTGACGTGCTCCGCACTTGAAACCGAGGAAGGGGTTTATTTTATTCTTTTGTTCAGGATTTATACCCGTGCTTATTTCTTCGTGAAATTTGTCCAATTGTTAGCAATTAACGCGAGGGGGCCGGACCGCACGAACATGGCCGACCCTCCTCCTTTTTCACGTTGATTCTGTTGTGGATTGAAACGGGTGTGGCGTGGTGCCGTCGCACTGCGCAGGATCATACGGCAAGAAACGCGCAGCGCTGTCGCGCCGCGTCATAAAATAATGCAAGGACGCGACGACGTCGCGCCGCGTCGAAGAAGGTTGAAGGCGCCGTGGCCGGAGCGGGGCCGCGATGGAGGGGCGCGGTGCCGTCGCACCGTGATGGACAACGAAGGCCGCGGCCGGTTCCGGGCCGCGGCGGAAAGACAAGACCGGCGGCCAGCCGGGCCGCCGGTGTCGGAAGCCGGAAGGGGGACCGGCCTTGCCGGTCCCGTTGAGGAAGAACCGGCCGGCCAGGTCGGGCCGGCCAGGTCGGGCTGGCCGGAAGGGAGGCAAAACCGGGGGGGATTAATTCCCCCGACCAGCCATAATGGCCCCCCATTATGAGGGGGGCTAGTTTCACAAAGGGGGGCAGGCGGCCCCCCGTTTTCCAGCAGCTCGGCCTTCGGCCGAGCTGGCAGCGCGCCCAGCGCGCTGCCTTGCGCCGAACCGGCGCGCCGGGCCGGTCCGCCAGGCCAGGCCGGGTAAATCCAAGCCGGGCCGCGCTGCGCCGGGCCGGGCCGGGCCGGGCCGGGTCGACCCGGTTCGGGCCAGCCGGGGGCTCTCAGGCCGGGACGGCCCGGGCCCGAAACCCCCATTACCGAGCGGTTTGGATTCAAATGCCCATAACTCGGGCTACAGACTTCCAAACAACGCGCCGTCAGCGGAGATGCAATCCTTGGATCGAGATGGTCGTTTCGGTATATCGCACTCAAAGTTTCGAAATACTTTGAGTTCGGCCAGGTTGGTTCGTACACGAAACCAACCGGGCCCCCGGAGTGGAAACGCTCATATCTTGAGCTACAGACATCCGATTGACGTGCCGTCAGCTTTGTTGAGTTCCTCTTAGTGAGATGGATATTTTGGAATACTCCGCCCGAGGTTTGGACGCAGGTGGAGAATGGTCGGGTTCGTTTTGCCTTAAAAACCAACCGGGCCCCTGGGACGAAAAAGCCAATAACTCTCAGACCGGGTGTCCGATTGACGCGCCGTCTGTTGCGTTGAGTTCCTATTGACGATACGAAACTTCTAGATACATCAACTCTGGACTTTGTGACAGTTGATGTATCAGCCTCTCGGATCATGGAGCAGACCCTCCCGAACAAGCTTGCTAGGTGCGGGAACCCTAGAGCTGGCTGCGACTGCTACTGCGACTGCTACTGTGACTACTACTGTGACTGCGATGACGACAGTACAGAGATCCTTAGTGGATTCGATGAAGACAACTATAGCACTCAGAAATCCTACGTGGATCAGTGCTACAGGTCCTGTGTGGGCCCGATCCTGTCTGGGTCCGATCCTGTGTGGGTCTGCGCTCAGCGGTCCTGTATGAACTAGCGCCTACAGATCCTGTGTGGGTCAGATCCTGTGTGGGTCATTGCGGTGGTTAGTACCTATCGATCCTTTGTGGGTCCGACGACTTAGATGGATCGGTGATCATTTCTTTCGTCTACCGAAGAATTATACCTGTGTGAGCTGAATCCTGTTTCTTTCCTGTGTGGATTGTGTTGTGCTATCCTGTGTAGATTTCGTTTTGCTTTCCTGTGTGGAATACGTATACTTTCCTGTGTGGACTGAGTTGTACTTGGGCTCGGAGGTTGGAGCGTATTGGAATTGATGACTTAGGTATATGTATGGGCATATACCTAAGTAGTGTCGGTTGTTACTTCGTGATTGTATCTTCCCTTTGTGGTTTATCCTTTGTGGATTTTGGGAGACCTTCAGGGGTCTCGGGGTCCATACTGAGTAGCTTATACTCACCCCTGCACGGGCTATGCCCGCACTACGTTGTGTTGGTTGCAGACGACTTACAACATTGATCGTGGTTGAGGGTTGCTGAGCAGGACGATACCTGGATGTGGACCACTGGGCAGGACGTACTCGGAGCGGACGGCGGGACCCGAGGAGCAGTGGAGCTATCTGTACCCACCCTTTAGGTGGGATTTCCAGTGGACAGCTCGGTGTAGCGGCTTTTACTTTACAGTTGTTGTTTTCCCTTTCGAGTTGTACTTTACTTTCAGTTGGGTTTGTATACTGGCCCATTTACTTTTCTGCACTTCAGTTGTACTATGTTTTTACTTAGTGTTTACTTTTCCTCTTGCTTACTCTGTGGTGCTTGTTTACTTTACAAAGGCAATGCCTTCCCTTTTTACCAGGATTTACGCCTTGGTGCTAGTCGCCAGCCCCTGGCCTATGGAAGACGGGCTTGGGGTAGTCACGACACGGGTCCCGAGGACGGGTCGTGACAAATTGGTATCAGAGGAGTTCGGTTCTATCGCGAACTCTGATCTTTTCTATGTGAAGCAATAGTGTTTAGCGTATTGAGTGTGGTTATCAGTCCAGGGAGTCCAGTGTTGGTGCGGCGGCCGACGTATCCGTACACCAGGACCCTGACTTCTGATTTCCGACTTAATGCATGAAAACATTGATTGCATGTGTGTTTCAAGTTTTCTTTGTGATTACTTTATATCAGCTCACCAAGTATACTGTTCTGACTGTGGCGCACCTGTTTCCTTTTCAGGATGGCCCCATGACGGCAGCCAGCTAGGGTTCCGAGAGTCAATCTTGACGACAGCCCACCGAGCAACGAGGCCTCGGTGCAGGGCCCTTTGTCAGCAGTGGCACCGGCGGTAGCACTACCCGCCGAGCCACCGATGCTTCCAGCACCAGTCGCTGACGATGCACGTCGCCTCAGCGCACTGCATGAGTTTCAGCGCCAGCGACCGCCTAGGTTCCATGGGGAGACGGACCCCCAGGCAGTAGAGGACTGGCTGGAGGCAGTGGTACGAGTTTTTAGGCTAGTGAGGACACCTGCAGACCTCATGGTGATCCCCGCTGCGAGCCTACTGCACGCAGCAGCAGGACGATGGTGGAGCTTGATACTCCAGGTGCACGATGATGCATCTCTATTATGGACGGACTTTGAGAGCCTCTTCTGCTCATAGTTCGTACCATCCACCCTTCGTGCGGTGCGCATCCAGGAGCTTCTTCAGCTGCGGCAGGGCAGCATGACGATCGCCCAGTACTCGGCGACATTTACTGATCTCTCGCACTCCTCGACCGACATGGTACGGGACCCATTCTTCCGGGCCCGGACCTTCGAGTAGAGATTGAGACACGAGATCAGGGCATCACTGATCTCCCTCAGCATTCTGACTCAGACGGGAGTACTGGAGCGGGCCCTTTTGATCGAGAGCTTCCTTGCTAAGTCTACACCAGCGCTGAGACCCACCACAGGGCGGCACGTGGCAGAGTCTTCTGCGGCAGGCAGTCGATGGATGACTCAGGGGTCCAGGCAGACCAGACCTTCTGGCAGACGACCTCAGGACACTGGCTCAGCAGTTTGGGGCACACAGCGCGGAGCCAGTCTTTCGAGAGGCAGACAGTGCTACTCGTGCGGCGGGTAGGGCCACATGACTCGTGATTTCCCGACCCGCCATGCTGAGGAACAACAGACGGTTGAGGGACCACCGAGGCAGAGGCATAGGGTCGACCGTGGAGGTCCTCAGGGAGGAGGCGGATGAGGCAGAGGAGCTAGCCGAGCAGCAGGTGGTGGGCGATGCTTTGAGACTCTACCACCACCACCACCAGGAGGTCCACCCCGACAACAGGGAGCTGGCGGGCAGAGACAGGCACAACTCCAGGCAGTAGAGGCCTACGACCACGGCACGCCTGAGATTATTCGAGGTACTATCTGTGTCTATTCCACCCTTTCTGTAGTTCTTATAGACACAGGAGCGAGTCATTCTTTCATAGCCGCTGCCCTTGTTCGGAGCTCGGAGATTCCGACAGAACCGTTGACTCGATCTTTACGGCTAGAGACTCCTACGGGAGCAGACTCGACAATTACGCACTGGTGCCGGCAGTGTGAGCTTACTCTAGGAGGCGAGAGCTTCGGCTGGGATCTTCTTGTAGCAGCGTCGAGGCCTTACGACGTCATCTTGGGCATGGATTGGTTGTCTACGGTCCATGCACAGCTTGACTGTATTAGGCGAAAGGTGCGATGTGTACGCACCGACGGGAGTAGGTTCACCTTCACCGGTGAGAAGGGAACCTTTGCAGCATAGGATGGACTTCCGTGGAGGAGAGGACAGCCCATCACTCATCAGTTGGCTAGCCTCATCCTAGGAGCAGTTGACGTGCGGAGTCCTGGTTTTCCTACAGTGGTGGATCAGTTTGCAGACGTTTTTCCCGACGACGTTCCAGAGCTACCTCCTCGCAGAGAGGTAGACTTTTATATTGAATTTTACCCCGGGACAACTCCAATATCAACTCCATCATATCGGATGGCCCCCGTTGAGCTTCGAGAGCTACGGGTACAGTTGGAGGACTTGCAGGGCAAGGGGTTTATCCGACCCAGTGTTTCACCCTGGGCTTCCCCGATTTTGTTCGCCAAGAAGGCGGACGGGAGCTTGCGACTGTGTGTCGATTATCGTCGCCTGAACCAGGTGACATTGAGGAACAAGTATCCACTACCGAGGATTGATGACCTCTTTGATCAGCTCAAGGGAGCATGGTGGTTCTTGAAGATAGACCTCAGATCAGGCTATCATCAGCTCAGAGTTAGAGACGAGGACGTGCAGAAGACGGCCTTCAGATGTCGGTATGGCCACTATGAGTTCTTGGTTATGCCTTTCGGCGTAACCAATGCTCTAGCAGTGTTCATGGCCCTCATGAACAGGATCTTTCAGCCTTACCTCGATCGATTTGTCGTGGTCTTCATCGACGACATTTTGATTTACTCGACGACTGAGGAGGAGCACGCCTACCACTTACGGGTTGTACTAGACACACTCCGAGAGCACCAGCTTTATGTTAAACTCTTTAAGTGCCAGTTATGGATACGTGAGGTCCACTTCTTGGGACACGTCATCTCTGAGGCGGGAGTTGCAGTGGATCCTGCGAAGATCGAGGCAGTGTTAGCTTGAGAGCCACCCAGGAGCGTGACGGAGGTCCGGAGTTTCTTGGGTCTAGCCAGATACTACTGGAGATTCGTGCCAGACTTCTCTAGAGTTGTGGCACTATTCTAAACTTTGACGAAGAAGGGGAAACCCTTCGTGTGGTCAGATAGATGTCAGCAGAGCTTCCAGGAGCTGAGATAGAGATTGACCAGCGCGCCTATCTTGAGGTTGCCTGAGGAGGGAGTTGGGTACGTAGTTTACTGCGATGCATCAGGGACCGGACTTGGGTGTGTCCTGATGTAGGAGCGGGCCGTGATTGCCTATGGATCACGTCAGTTGAGGCCGCATGAGCAGAACTACGCTACCCATGACCTGGAGTTATCAGCAGTGGTCTTCGCTCTGAAGACATGGCGACACTATCTGATGGGCGAGCGCTTTACAGTCTTTTATGATCATCAGAGTCTCAGGTATATCTTCTCACAAAAGGACCTGAACCTGAGACAGCGATGATGGCTCGAGTTCCTCCAGGACTATGACTTTGAGATAGTCTATACACCTGGAAAGGGGAACGTAGTAGCCGATGCCCTCAGCAGGAGGACGGGCATTCAGCTACTTGAGGAGGCGACAGAGCAACTAGCCTCTTTGCAGATATCCTTCGTGGATAGAGATGGAACAACCTTCCTTTAGTCTCTCACAGTCACTCCTCCATTACTGCAGTGGGTCAGAGAGGCACAGCGTGCGGACGCTGACTGTGAGACACAGCGTGCACAGATATCCTCGGGACAGGAACTTGATGGTTTCTCCCTTGGAGCAGAGCACGACATCCTTTTTAGAGGACATACCATGGTACTAGTCACTTTGCGAGAGGAGGTGCTGAGAGAGTTTCACACTTCTTCTTTGGCGGTACATCCTGGAGTGGCGAATATGTACCAGGATCTCATACGACAGCACTGGTGGCTGGGCATAAAGAAGGTTGTGGCAGAGTTCGTTTCTCGATGCCTCACCTGCCAGCTGGTGAAGGCTGAGCACCAGGTACCAGCAGGCTTGGTACAACCCTTGGAGGTTCCGGAGTGGAAGTGAGACGGAATATCTATGGACTTCGTGACTAGACTTCCACGCACTTCCAGAGGTCACGACTCCATTTGGGTGATTGTCGACCGACTCACCAAGTCGGCTCACTTCTTACCCATCCGAGAGTAGGGCTCAGTGGAGAGCTTGGGACGTCTTTACATTCAGGAGATTGTACGGCTTCATGGTGTTCCATCATCTATCATCTACGATCGAGATGCTCGCTTTAATTCCCGGCTTTGGAAGGGATTACAGGAGGCGTTCGGGACGCAGCTACGTCTGAGCACAGCCTTTCAACCTCAGACAGATGGTCAGACGGAGAGGACCATTCAGACTCTCGAGGACATGCTCCGCGCATGTGTTCTCAACTTTGGTCATAGCTGGGAGGACCACCTACCCTTGGTGGAGTTTTCATACAACAACAGCTACCACTCCACCATCGGGATGGCACCATACAAGGCGTTGTACGGCCGACCTTGTAGATCTCCTTTATGCTAGACAGACCCTGGGGAGTCAGCACTTGTGGGACCGGAGATGGTCCAGGCCATGACAGAGAAGGTCCAGGTCATCCAGGAGTGGATGAGGACAGCTCAGAGCCGGCATAAGTCATACGCTGACAGGAGTCGGAGGCCACTAGAGTTCGGGGATGGCGACCACGTCTTCTTGAGGGTCTCACCTCGACGTGGTATACGAATATTTGGTCGAGGCAGCAAGTTATCTCCGCACTTCATCGGACCCTTCCAGGTCCTCAGCAGGATTGGCGAGGTAGCTTATCGCCTAGCTCTACCACCTCAGTTGCACCGGGTGCACGACGTCTTCCACGTGTCTCAGCTGAGGAGATACGTGCACGACCCGACGCACATCATTGACCATGGGGAGCTTGACATTGACGATGGGGTGACTTTTGCAGAGGTCCCGGTGGAGATCAAGGATCGACAGGAGTGGGTCCTACGTGGACGGTCGATTCCTCTAATTCTCATCAGATGGTAGCACGAGAATCTCCAGGAGAGCACTTGGGAGCGGGAGGCTCAGATGCGTGCTCAGTACCCTCATTTGTTTCCCCAGTTTTGATGTATCTTTACGGGGATGTGAAGCCCTGAGGTGGGAGTAATGTAAAGACCCGTAAAATTCAAGGGCATTTTTTTTAATTTTCTTTGGAATTTTACAAGAGCGCTGTTTCTAACGGCACCTGATTCCGAGGCCCGGTGTGCTCGGAATCAATTTTCGAAGTTTGGATCGGGTACGTTCAATGAACGAACGAGCGGGATTTTATAACTTTTGAACCGGTGCCCAGAATCGAATTCTGAGGGCACCGATGAACTCGCAGCGCCGATATTCTCTTAAGGAGACCTTTTCCGAGGTTGCGTTTTATGCGGGTTGAGAGTTAGTTTTTAGGAATTTAAAATGAAGTTAAATAAAACGTGGAAACACATTTTATTTTATCCAAGTTGGTTATAACCTCCCAAAGGGAGTTAGGGGTGGGACCCACATCCACTTAACCTCCCTTGAGAGGATTAAGTGTGGTGGGGCCCACACGAACCCTAACACTTCATCTTCCCTTTTTAGACTCCCTATAACTCCTCTTTTATTAAACTTGACAACTTGGTTAATTAATTGAGTTGAGTTGTTTGAATTTCAAACTTTTGAAATTCAAGTTGTTTATTTGTGTAAATAAAATAAGCTTAAAGCTTATTTTATTTGGGTTGGTCTCCTTTGCCACCTTGAGAGGATTTGAGAAGCTCTCTCCACCTTCTTCAACTTTGATGAAGAACACGAAGAACACTCAAGCTCCGACGAAGAACGCCACTTCTCTCTTCTTCGTATCCGGTGTGTTTCCAAAGATCGACGACGCCGCTTCTTCGATCTTCTTCTCGTGTCAACAAAAGGAGACATCGTTTCCTCCTCGGATTATCTCCTTCAGCTTACGAAGCTTCTCCAGCGACGTACCTCTTCGAACACACCTCAACGTCAACGGAAACGACGTTCGGTTTCCGTGACGCCCATCCTCCGTGACGCTAGTCTTGCGTGGCCTGTTGACGTGCTCCACACTTGAAACCGAGGTAGGGGTTTATTTTATTCTTTTGTTCATGATTTATACCCGTGCTTATTTCTTCGTGAAATTTCTCCAATTGTTAGCAATTAACGCGAGGGGGCCGGACCGCACGAACACGGCCGACCCTCCTCCTTTTTCACGTTGATTCTGTTGTGGATTGAAACGGGTGTGGCGCGGTGCCGTCGCACTGCGCAGGATCATACGGCAAGAAACGCACGGCGTCGTCGCGTCGTGTCGTAAAATAATGCAAGGACGCAATGCCGTCGTGCCGCGTCAAAGAAAGTTAAAGGCGCCACGGCCGGAGCGGGGCCGCGACGGAGGGGCACGGTGTCGTCGCACCGTGCCGGACAACGAAGGTCGTGGCTGGTTCCAGGCCACGGCGGAACGAGAAGACCGGTGGCCAGCCGGGCCGCCGGTGTCGGAAGCCGGAAGGGGGACCGGCCTTGCCGGTCCCATTGAGGAAGAACCGGCAGGCCAGGTCGGGCCGGCCGGAAGGGAGGCAAAACCGGGGGGGATTAATTCCCCCGGCCAGCCATAATGGCCCCCCATTATGAGGGGGGCTGGTTTCACAAAGGGGGGCAGGCGGCCCACCTTTTTCCAGCAGCTCGGCCTTCGGCCGACCTGGCAGCGTGCCCAGCGCGCTGCCTTGCGCCGAACCGGCGCGCCTGGCCGTTCCGCCAGGCCAGGCCGGGTCGGGCCGAGCAGGGCCGCGCCGGGCCGGGCCGGGCCGCGCCGGGCCGGGCCGTACCGGGCCGGGTCGACTCTGTCCGAGGCGGGTCGACCCGGTTCAGGCCAGCCGGGGGGTCTCGGGCCGGGACGGCCTGGGCCCAAAACCCCCGTTACCGAGCGGTTTGGATTTAAATGCCCATAACTCGGGCTACCGACTTCCAAAAGACACGCCGTCAGTGGCGATGCGATCCTTGGATCGAGACGGTCGTTTTGGTATATCGCACTCAAAGTTTAGAAATACTTTGAGTTCGGCCGGGTTGGTTCGTACACGAAGCCAACCGGGCCCCCGGAGTGGAAACGCTCATATCTTGAGCTACAGACGTCCGATTGACGTGTCGTCATCTTTGTTGTGTTCCTATTAGTGAGATGGATCTTTTGGCATACTCCGCCCGAGGTTTGGATGCATGTGGAGTATGGTCGGTTTGGTTTTTCCTTAAAAATCAACCGGGCCCCTGGGACGAAAAAGCCAATAACTCTCAGACCGGACGTTCGATTGACGCACCGTCTGTTGTGTTGAGTTCCTGTTGACGATACAGAACTTTTGGATACATCAACTCTGGAATTTGTGACAGTTGATGTATCAGCCTCTCGGCTCGTGGAGCGGAACCTCCCGAACGAGCTTGTTGTGTGCGGGAACACTAGAGCTGGCTGCGACTGCTACTGCGACTGCTACTACGACTGCTACTGTGACTGCGACGATGACAGTACAGAGATCCTTAGTGGATTCGACGACGACGACTACTGCACTCAGCGATCCTACGTGGATTAGTGCTACAGGTCCTGTGTGGGCCCGATCCTGTGTGGGTCTGATCCTGTGTGGGTCTGCGCTCAGCGGTCCTGTGTGAACCAGCGCCTACAGATCCCGTGTGGGTCTGATCCTGTGTGGGTCTTTGCGGGAGTTAGTACCTATCGATCCTTTGTGGGTCCGACGACTTAGATGGATCGGTGATCATCTCTATCGTCTACCGAAGAAGTATACCTGTGTGAGCTGAATCCTATTGCTTTCCTGTGTGGATTGTGTTGTGCTATCCTGTGTGGATTTCGTTTTGCTTTCCTGTGTGGAATATGTATACTTTCCTGTGTGGACTGAGTTGTACTTGGGCTCGGAGGTTGGAGCGTATTGGAATTGATGACTTAGTTATATGTATGGGCATATACCTAAGCAGTGTCGGTTGTTACTTCGTGATTGTATCTTCCCTTTGTGTTTTATCCTTTGTGGATTTTGGGAGACCTTCAGGGGTCTCGGGGTCCCTACTGAGTATCTTATACTCACCCCTGCACGGGCTATGCCCGCACTATGTTGTGTTGGTTGCAGACGACGGACAGTGTTGATCGTGGTTGAGGGTTGCTGAGAAGAACGGTACCTGGAGGTGGACCACTGGGCGGGACGTGCTCGGAGTGGATGACGGGACCCGAGGAGCAGTGGAGCTATCTATACCCACCCTTCAGGTGGGATTTCCAGTGGACAGCTCGGTGTAGCGGCTTTTACTTTATAGTTGCTGTTTTCCCTTTCGAGTTTTACTTTACTTTCAGTTTGGGTTTGTATACTGGCCCATTTACTTTTCCGCACTTCAGTTGTACTCTGTTTTTACTTAGTGTTTACTTTTCCGCTTGCTTACTCTGTGGTGCTTGTTTACTTTACAAAGGCAATGCCTTCCCTTTTTACCGGGATTTACGCCTTGGTGCTAGTCGCCAGCCCCTGGCCTATGGAAGGCGGGCTTGGGGTAGTCATGGCATGGGTCTCAAGGACTGGTCGTGACAGCAGAGGAATCAGAGTTGTTATGAATCAGATTCCAAGTCATCTTAGCTTGTAGAGATTCGTTAAAAAGCTTAAGATTTTTGATTCCAGGACCACCCTTTTCCAGAGGTTCAAAAAAAAGTGACCCAAGGAATGGTCACAATTTTTCTATCTATCGTACTACTAGTCCAAACAAAATATTTAATGTAAACGTTGTTTTTTTATGAAGACTAGCAGGCCAATTGTAAAACATCATTGAGTAAACCATTTTGGAGACAATTTTAGATTTAACAAGACAAACTCTGTCGGCCATAGAAATATATTTACCCTTCCAAGATGAATGTTGATTGGTAATTTGATCATCAATACTGTGAAAATAGCTAGATTTTTGTCTTACCTAAAAGATAGGAACACCAAGTTAAGTGAAAGGGAAAGAGATTTCTTCGATTCCTAAGTAATTAATGATGTAAATTTTTCTATTTGGGGAAAAATTATTCCCAAAGAAGACAAAGGATTTGTTCCAACTTATCGCTTGGCCCGAAACTTCTTCATAGTGAGTGAGGACACTTTTGAGGTTTTGGATGTACCTTTTATCAACTTTTATGAACAAAATAATATCATCAGTATATAAAAGGTGGGTAGGAACATTTATGTTTCTATAAGCTGGAATGGGATTAATCTTGTTTTGTTTCACAAGGCTCATGAGAAGTCTAATTAAGTAATCCTTGGCAATAGCAAAAAGTATGGTCGAATGAGGATCACCTTGCCGAACCCCCATGGTTCATTTAAAGAAGCCTTTAGAAGCCCCATTGACCAGCATAGAGATGGAAGCCGAATTGAATAAGGAGTTAATCATAGCATTAAAAGAATCATTAAACCCATAGTTTTTGATAACCATTCAAATAAAACTCCAATCCATGGTGTCAAAAGCATTCCTAATGTCTAGTTTAATGGCCACACTGCATCCTCTAGTGACTTTGTTCAGCATATTAGTAAATTCTGAAGAAAGGAAGATACAATCTTGAATAGATCTTCCTTTAGTGAAGCAAAATTGATCCCATGAAACAATTTTATTACAGATGGAGGTGAGTCTATTAGCAAGGAGTTTGGTGATAATTTTATAGATGGTGTGGATGAGAGAAATGGGCCAAAAAAATATGAATCTTTGTAGCGTTTTCCACTTTAGGAATAATAGTAATAAAATTGAGAATTTATCCCATGTGGGAGAACACTGGTGGAGAAGAAATATTTGACCAGTTTACAAACATCCACATGAATGAATTCCCAGTATTGTTGGAAAAAAACATCTGTTGAAACCATCAAGTCTCAGGGCACTATCAGGGTTGAGGAAAAAGACAGTGTCATGGATTTCATGATCCATGGGTATGCTTAATAGATGGTCATTGTCCTCAGCAGTGACCGTATTAGGAATGATATCAGGAAGAAGATATTTACAAACCTCTAGAATATTAAACAAATTTTGAAAATAATCAACAACATGATTTGAAATTGCAATGTTAGTGTCAAGAAGAATGTCATCAACTTTAAGAATGGTGAGGGGCCTACAGACTTTCCTAATTCATTAGAGAGATTTTTAGAAATTAGTATTCCTATCACCATCCTAAATCCATTTGGTTTTGAAAATTTTCTTTTGCCTGTTATCTTTGAGCTTCAGGAGGGTGTTGAGCTTCAAAGATGTAGAAATTTCATCTTGAGGATCAAGAGAAAAATCAGAGTATGTGTTGGAGCTTTGAATGTGAATATGGTTATTCTTCAAAGTGGAGATGTCCTTGTCAATCTGTTATGTTTTAGAGAATCACCAACCCTTGAGACATTGCTTCATGAGTTTTAATTCAGCAATGCAAGAAAAAGTATCATTTTTATATCGCATGTCGTCCCAAAAATCTTTTATCATGTTGGAACATTCTTGGTCTGCATCCCAAGAATTGTAAAATTTAAAAGGGGTAGGAGATTTGAAACCCTTGGTGAAAAGACTGAAGAGAATGGGGTGATGGTCAGAGTTGATCTTGGGTAAGGTGATACTAGATATGGATTCCCATTTATCTAGGGAAGCAGTATTAGTGAAAGCCCTATCAAGTTTTCTAGCCACTACCCTATTGAGGAACTTTCTATACCAAGTATACTTAGCACCATAGAGGTTAATTTCTATAAGTTCAAAATCCTCAATATAAGCTATAAATTCTATTGAGGAGATAAAAGAGTGTGACAGTCCAATATTTTCACTTGGAAGAAGAATGGAGTTAAAATCACCGATCACAAACCAGGGGTCTTGTTTAACTCTAGAGAGGGAAATAAGGTCATTGCAAAGGGATCTTTGCTCTTTATATCTATTCTTTGCATATATCATAATGAATAAAGTATGTACACCTGTAGAGGAAAATTCAAAAGTAAACATTTGATCATAAAATTTGAATGCTTTAACAGACTGCAAAGATGAATGATAGAAAATCCAAAGAGTTTCAATAGCAATTCCATCCTTGTAAGCACTAAGGAAATTATATCCAAAAGAGGAGGGGGATGTTGTATATCTACCCTTGGTATGTCGCCGCTTTTGTGGGTAGGATATCCTCCTCATCAATCAGGGTTATGACCTACTCCTTATAATGTGTTTTCCACCCTTGGTGGGAAGCCCGAGGGGCCCCTATCTGTTGGGCTTCAGCAGGTACCCTTAGCATGAGATCCTCTTTAGAGTGAAGATATTGGGTTGTACGTTGCTGGTGGTGATGTACTCTTGTAATATCCATTGAGTGGTGTCCTTATGAAATTGTGATGAAATCACTAGTTTCTACTTCATCTCCCTCCTTTAGATATGGGAGGTACTCATTGTCACATTCTAGAGACATACTCCCAAAATGATTTGAGATGGCTTGTGGGTTTGTCCTATTCTATATTGTTCAACATGAATGAAGAGGCAACTGACAATCTTTCATTGATTGGAGGGCCTGCCTTGCAACAACCACCGTAGGGAGAGTACCATCTTTGTGGTACTCTTTGATCAGTATGATTCAATCCCATTATTGATGATGATGGGTTGGCGAGGGATTCTTTTTCATCATCTGGGACCCAGCCTCTTTTATGGTCTTTAAGACATGTGTCTGAGAAAACTATTGAATTTCTATTGGATTGAATGTATTTTTATGTAATGACTATAATATATATGACATATAATGACAAAAACAACCATTGAAGTAGCATATCATGATCACATGCATAATTTGTGTTTTTTTCTTGGACGTCTTTTATCGTGAATGAGGAAGGGGCGTGAGGTGTGGTGACCAACAACTTTGGTTAAGGATTCACATTAGGTTCACCATTTTTTGAGGCCAATTAGCATCATACCCTTTTTGGTGCGTCAGATGGTCACAACAGGACTAGACAATATATCCATTTTTTGTGTTGCAAAGGATGTGCCATAATTGGCTGGATCAGGTAGGTTATTGGATGAGATAAGTGTTTTGTGCAATCATCCCACATCAGGTATGATGTCCTAGAATGGTCTCTAACAGGTTTATTTACAGATTCAAAAACACCCAACGACCCCTTTATCCATGATTCATGGAACTTCTATCCAATGGCAGAAGGTTTTTGGATGAAGAATTGTTCAATGACAATTGAGGAATCCATTGGTCATGAGGATGGGAGGTTGGGCTCATCACACCCTTTTGGGGGGAAATTAATTCCAACATTGGGAATCTCTAATAGATTTAAGAAATGTTTATATGATCATAAATCCTTAGTCAATTACCAACAATATAACTATAGATCACCTTTGGGTTGAAAAATAAACCATGGATATACATGGATCAGAAATTACAGATACAACGCTAGTTTATGCCATTTGATGAGGTGCTCTAGAGAAATAAATCTGTCTAGGGTGGATAGATTTATTTTTCATCAACATCAAACCGAAACGATAGTATTCCTATATATCCTATTGAGATGAGTCAGATCCAATATAATTTGGTTCCAATTAACTGGAAAAATCAACTTTTTTGGTCAGGCGATGAGGGCCCATCCACGAAATTTAGCGTCATACAGTTATCAAATCTAGGAAGAAGATTCGTAGTCATGATTGCATGTGATACTTACACCAAAGTGACCCATGATATTCAGAAGTGGCATAGTCTCCTAGTTGGATTTGACCGTAATGGGTATAAGGCCCAAGGAACACGAGAGTGATTTGGTGTTAGGTATAAACCTTATTAAGACTTCCTACATATCCCATTTTGATATGAATTTAATCCATTGTAGTTCATTTTATGTTAGGGATTATAAAATAGGATAGGCCCTGTTTGTGGGGGAATGATTGGGGATAACCATTTAAAATGATCCCCTTTGAGCTCTGGCCTTTAGATAGGCTTCATACATATCCTGTTTGGGGCAGGAATCAGAGTTCACGTAGTTCATTGGAGAGATGATATGTGATTGGGGATTGCACATTAGAGCTGTCCATTTGAGCTTAGGCATTCATACATGCATCCATTATGTTGTGGTTAGAGAAAGAATCAAATTTCTCATTGTTCATTCAATTTGGAGCTTATACCTAAGAGGAGGCCCATGTTTCTAGAACCATAAATAAGACCTTGAATCATGATTATTTCAAGGTTTGGTTGAGTCATATACCTAAGAGGATGCCCATGTTTTGGGGATATGTAGATGTTAGGAACACCGCCAACCTCTAATCCCACATGATTCATGTTCTGTTTGAGAAAAAATAGTAGAAAGTTGTTCAAAAGATCACATGTATCTCATCATATTTTGATAAATGGAACTGGAGCCCTAATGGAGAGAAGAAGGGGATTTGAATGTTCCAATTTCATCTCCCATGTTTATATCCTGGATAGTCATTTTTGGAAATATTTTCTAGGCATGTATTGGGCTAATCCTAAGAGGATAAATAGATCAACCTCTCATTGAATGTTTAGGGACTTACCTTATAGAGAGTTCCCTAAAATAAGTTATAGGAAAGGAGAGAAGCATTACCCCTTGTTAAAGGAAAAAATAGGATGATCCCTTTGACTTCTCATTGCCCATCATTGAAATAAATATCCAGAGATTACCCTTGATCCATATAATATGGGATTCTATGGTAGCATCCCATGTTTGGACCCTGAGTTACCATGGGAATTTAGACTTGTGGATGTTCTGGGGGTCCGCACCATTCTTTGGACTACCTACGCATCTCCTCTTACCATTGGTATGTAAAATCAATTGGGCATGCTGATGCACCTAGTGGTTTTACTGCCGAGGTCTGGTGGATTTAGAAGATGGTTTTTCCTTGATGTCATTAGACTAGTTTGTGGAGGGGTCATGGGGGATGGGATGAAATCAGAAGGGAATTATCGGGAATGGAAGGTGGAAAGCCTAAAGGTACCCCATTCTGCATACCATTTTTTCATGAGTAGAGGGGTACACTCCGTAGGGCATATTTCTATGCATGTATAGGGGTTTTCTGCATACCCAGGTGGTATGCCGGTCTAGATTTAGTTTACGTACCATAGTGGTATTCAACCTCAAGTTCTTTCTGCGTAGGGTGGTTCGATGTGGTGTTGGATTGCATCTACGTAGCGTAGAACTATGCGGTTTAGGGTTTCATCTGTATAGTGATTCATTATGAGATATGTGATATTAGATAAGGTATAATGATACTGTGGTTCGTATTATGTTCATCTATGAAGGGAACCTGGTTTTCAGTTCACTAATTATGTTCGTGGAAGGTTCTTTATTATTATTATTATTATGTTTTCTCCCATTCATACTACGCATTGGGTTTATACCTACTGAAAACCATTCATGGTTCTATGGTTCTTCTATCACTTGTCTTAGAAGTCCTCCATACGTAAACTCCAAGATCACAAATAATAACTTATACTCTCTAAGCTCCCATTGGGGTCCTTTTATAGAGTGTTGAGGAGGCTATATTTGTGGGTCACATGACACCTTTTGTGAAAACCCATGGGGTAATCATCTGGCAAGCGGACGACATAGTCAACCAGGGTTTGGGGGGCTATGGTTCATGGAAGATATGGTTCTCGATGGTGGTAATCACCTCCTAAATCCCATGAATGAAATTTCTTGTTCACAGTATTCCTTCTACCTGTCCTCAACCATGATCTATTTTGGTCTGAGGGGGTAGTTTGCGGTGGTGTACTGCTATGTCATGTTTTTTCTATGACTCCATTTGTGGTGGACCTGGTACTGACATCCCCATCTATATACTACTCTATTCACGAGGAATTCCTTCCACAAATTATTCTTGGCATTCGGTATAATGACCATTTTGAGTCCTTCTCTATATTTTTCTTCCTTATCAATTTTCTCTATATCCTTCATCCAAGTTGTTTTATTTTCTATCCCAATATTATAAGAGTATTTAATTTACCTTTTTAATTTTTTTAGGACCCTACAAAGATAAATATCCCTCCCATAGTGAATGTGTTGAAAAATTGACATTACTAATACCGAATGATGGAAATATTTCATGTGATTAAATAATTTCTTGAATAAACGAAGAACAAGGTAACGATATGGACATACTTATTAATAGATAATTATTGGAATGTCTCTCAATGATTTCCTAACATGATAACATGATTATGAAATTAAATATTGATGATAAATATTTCTTCACCGTGGAATCTATTTTTGAAAATGTAATGACTAATTTCTATGATAGTGATAAAGCATTTAAGAAGTTTCTTGATGATTGGAAGACGCGTAATATCAATTTGAATCAAATTTTTAAGGATAAATAATATAATTTTATCACTAAAAAGTAGAAATTTATTATAACATGAGAGGATTTAGTGTAATGGAGATCCAATATTGAGATTGATATTTTAGATGATGGAGATTATTCGAATTATTTTGAAGCTAAAGAAGAAAAAACTCATTCCATAATGAATATGGGATTGATATGAATAACACAGATTTAAGAGTTCAATAAAATTATATTTAAAAGATTTAAAATGGTTGACACTAAAAACAGTGAAAGACTATAAAAAAATAAAGGAACCATGTTCCTTTCAAGGGTATATATGATATAAATGGTTATTAATGGTATTGTGGTGGATTTTGGAATATGGAAAAGATGTGTTTTTTAAATCACCCACATTATAATTAATGTAAAAGGTATTATAAGAATGTATTGAAGGGTATTATATCATTACCAAGGCGTTTTATACCAAAATATAATATATTTCTTATGAATTTTCATTACATTACACAAATATATTCTTGAGGATCGTAAAGGATTAGTGTGTCTGAAAAATAGACACCTGACCTCATTATTTCATGAATGACATTTAACATGTCCAATAGATAGATACCCACATATTACTCTTTATATAAATATCCCATTTATAATATTTCTTCATAACATGGGGAAAAGAAACATAAGAAAGTCTGAGATCAGATGCTCAGAAATGGTAAACAAGGGGGATATCAACATAACATTATTACATGATTATAAGGGTATGATAACATGAAATTATGATTTTTAAACCCATAATAAAAATACAATATATCATAATTTTGAATCAGGGAATAAATATTACATGTAAAAACAAATATTCCATTCACATTTTTAGTAAAAAGTCAAAAGTACATTGTTCAGAAAATGAAATGATGAGTAATTTTAAAAAATTAATCAAATACTCCAAAATAATTAAAATTTACATTAAATAAACATTTTATAATATTAAAAAACATTTTTGAATTTTTCTTTGTAAAACATGTACAAGTAAGAGAAAGGATTTTCGATCAAATAGAGAAATAGAGTCGGGTTTTCTTAACAACATTCTTATAGACTCTTGACTACAGAAAGAAAATAAAATTACAGAAAAAATTTAATCTAAATAGATAACCATAATATAAAATATTTAATGTATTTATTTATATATATATCAAAATATTTCATCATTAGAGGCTTAATAACAAATAATCCTGATAAATAATAAGATTTTAACATAAAAAACATACAACTTTATTAACATTTGAATCATAATCCCCATGAAAAAATGAAATTTATATGGATATGTAAATATATATACAATACATAATAATAATCATAAAAATAATTAACTTATAGATTATACAACACTTAAAAGTAACTTGTGGTGAATAGGGAAATCATCTCAATGAAATAGAAGCAAAATGAAAATTTGTTACCTTATGTGTTGATTTTAGTCATTCATGTTTTAAATTCATATATAATAAATATAGATTTGTTAAAAAAAATTATTGGACCATAATAATATATATGAAATCGTTGATGATTTACTTATACCATTTCTAGACTTTTTATGGACAATTGTTTTTAAAATCACTATTCTGGGTTATAACTGATTCATTGTTTATGTATGTTTTGGGTTGGTAGATTTTTTACTTATATATTATTTTTGGATCCATAAACATTATAATGGATATTTTGATATACATTTCACATATATTAACAATTTAACTTATTTAGAGTCACTCATAAAGGTTATATGTGGAGGAATGTATTACACAGTTCATGGAGATGTTAGATCTTACGTATGAATGAATTTTGTTTCCATTTTCCAAATGGAGGAAATGATAGAAATATAAATAATAATTCGCCATTAATGAATCATTATTTTATCATTTATATCATATTTATTCTATCTATCCTTATTTCCATCCAATTAATATTTTTATGAAATAGATCTTACATCAGTTCCCTATGTGGTAGTCTGTTGCACACACGAGAGACATTATTGTTTTCAATGGATTGGAAGGTAAGAAGTTGGAAGTAATATTATAATTACAAAAGTATTTTTAGGTTAAAAATATAAAATATATACTTAAAATTCATAATTATATAAATATTTGTGATGTAGTAATGGAAAATGAAGGACATCACTTCATGAGGCAGTAATCTATTATACAGATGATTGAGGATGGTGTTTCCCATTTGATGGAAGAAGAGATTCATATTGGTTATCAAATTTTAATAATAACATATAATTATATGTAATATAACTATTTTATTATATCATCATAGTTATAAAATATTTTGATATTATGGAAAATGAAGTAAAATAAAAAATCCTCGGTTAAGAATGACACCTCTTCTTCCAAAAGGGTAGGTGAAAAAAACCCTTAATAGAAGTGTTTTCTATAAAAATAAAACTGTTAGGACATCAGGAGGTATGTATTTAATGTATTGTGGAAGGGTATGGCTGAAAAAATTAATTTCGAAGTGTGAAGTAGATAGGAGAGGGGGCACCCTTTTGTAAATTACGGAGAGAAAAATGTAACATCCCAGGTAAATAAAAAATGACATTTTCATATCTATTAATATTTGTGAAATATATATATAATTTATTTCAAAAGTTATTCTATGTTTGATGGTTTACCCGACACACTACAATGGGTTTTTTTACTAAATCATATGTTGCACCCATGGCTCAGTCATACTGAAAAAAGTACTAATAATATAATATTATTATTTTAAATGCTAGTTAATGCCTAGCTATTGTATTGGAGATAATGTACAAAACTAACCATATTATGATTACAAATGTTTTTTTAACTATTTTTACTTTTTTAAAATAAAATTTAGAGACTTAAAATGAGAATGAATATGATTTTAAGCATAAATACTATAATATTTTTAAAAAGTAGTTGAAATGCTTTTTGATGGTGAACCCATTTTAAATGAAGTTTTTTTTACTTTTATATATTCCATTTGACAAAATAAAATTTTTCTTTAGAAATGGGACATAAAAATTTAATTTTGGTAAATGTTTGGTATTTTTCTGATAAAGTTCATTTTTTAATGAATAGTGAAAATACGACATTTGATTTCAAAACTACATTTTAATCTGATTTATTTATATGGTGAGATTATCTTTTTAATTGGTATTAGAGTGTAATATAATTATGTTTTTAAAATTTAATCTAATTTTTGTCATATGAACTAATATTACTTTTTAATTCGACATAAACACCTGTGAATCTTTTGACAGTTTTTATTTCTTAAAAACCCGTTTTTTGGTTTTGAAAACTAGAATTGATTTTAAATCAATTTCTGCAACTTCTATTTTTTAAAATTGGAAAAATGGATTCAATATTTATAATTATAAGGTCCAAATTGTGTATGTAGGTAATTTTATTTTTTCTCATTATGAATAGTAACTTCAGTAAATAATTTATTTACCCTGGTTAAAGGGTAAACCTAATAAATAAGGGTAAACAATAATATTATAACAATATTAAATTATCCTAACATGAGACATACTTCTATTTTATGTGATATATCTTACAATGGGAATCCTTTGGTCGATTTTGAGACCCCATTGAGCAACTAGTAAGTGTAAATGACATTTTATAAAAATTAATTTAATGTTAAGGAAAATATCACCTAAACATGTATATTTTACTAAAAAAACATTATACGGGGTTATATAAGTGATATATTTGAATATAAATATTTATTATAAATCCAAAAATATTTCCTACATCGTGGTATTTTATTTATAATTTTTATAAAATATATAAATAAATTTAATTATGACAAAACAATGATGTAGTGATTGTTTTATTAATAAAGGATTCAAAAAAATATATTTCAAATGTCAAAATAAATGTAATTTGGTTATTTTTTATGTCATAAAATAATTTTATTGATGATAGTTACATTTTACCTTTGTATTACTGATTTTTTTTGACTCAATCAAGTAGTTATGTGTTTCTAAAAAGTCATGATATGAATAGTGTATAAAATGATATAATGCATATTTTAAAATAATTTTTTATTAAATATTACAAAAATTATAGAAAATATAAGATTCAGAAAAAAAGGTTATAATAATCTAAACTTTTATTAATGACTCTTTAATTGGAAATTTTTCATGTTTTGGTAACTATTTTGATTCTCAAAGTGTTAAATTCTTGATAAAACAGTAAGAGTAAAAAAGGATTAAATAAAAAATATAAAGATTAAAAAATATCTTGAACCTATCAGATTCTTTTTGGATGATTTTATTTCAACTTATATTCATCTTATATTCTAATATAATTTGTTTTGGTCTCTTTTATGATGAAATTTATTTTATAATAAAATAATACTTTCAAACTTTCTTAAAGAGCCCCTCTCCCCTTATAAAAGGGAATAACCTCTAACCCATTACTCACACCTATAAAGCACCATTGGCTCATCAAATCTCTACTTCAATAATCTCCCAACATCCCTATCTTACTCCTAGAATCATTTCCCCTATAATAATGCAATTCAAGAAATCCCTTTTGCTAAAATTAAAAGAAGTTACCCGATTTGAGTTAATGTATTATCTCAAGTTCATTTCCATTGTTTTTCATTATCCACTCCCTATGATCTTATTATTCTTTTTTTACAAAAAAAACAACATTATCCTAAATATATTATGTTTTTCTAATAAGTATTATAAATACACTTACACACACTTCTGTCTAATGGGTATAAAACATATTGTTTCTATAGATGGAAAACTACTGCCTCACGAAACGATGATGGTTCAATATTATACTACATACTCTCATGGTGACAATTTTCATGGAACTATAATCATATATTATTTTTATGATTTTTATTTTATCTCGATAATTATTTAATTTTCTTTTAAAGATAACTTTATGCTTTTCATGTTGTATAAATATTATAATTTCATTAGAGGATATGCAGACTACTGCCCCCTCAAAGTGATATGACATGTTCATGCCATACATGGAACATATAAATTATTTCATTAATGAACTTATGTAACATATATAGAATATTATATTATACTATAATTATAACATAACTATGTATCATTATGTTTTCATTCATTTAAATAAGAAATATAAATGAATGTAGCGTTCATTCGTACGTACAGATTACCATCTCCATGAACGATGTGTTTCATTTCTTATCTAGAAATGATATGGATTATTATAAATACATATATACTGAACATATATGATATTTATGATATCTAAATCCTGAATATCATTCGAGAGATATTGGAATTTTGACTACATGGACAATTTATAACTATAACAAGTTCATTTTTGACTCAAGTTCCGAACATATATGAAATATATGATATGAAATAAAATAATTAAATAATTTTTATATTAAGGTAATAAGTGATATAAAAGGAAAAAAACATTAAAAAGTTTCTGAATAAAGTATAAATTATCTTATGTTTATTATTTTTGAAATTAAAGAACGAACGAGTCAAGTCAGGCATGAGGTAAGGGACTTCGTCTCAATCTCCTTTCTTTGGAAAATATTTTGATTTAAACATGAATTTATTTTATATAGTGTATAAACCTATTTAAATTTCAATTTAATTCAAATGGAATCTTTTTCTACATATAGTTTTACTAAATGACAAAATGATTTTTTCATTTTAACATATATAGTGACAAAACAATTTTCACCACCACGAGAATTTTTTGACAATTGGCTTCCATAACAAGATGCTATGTATTTAAATGGAAAATAATTACCATATACCATTTTTACATATTTTGGAATTTGAAATTGTTTTTAATGTGGATTTACTATAATAATATATCAAAATTATTATTTTTCAATGAAAATGAAATTTTATGATTGATATGTTGATATTTTAAATCATTTATGTTTGATGATTATATAATGGTTCTTAGACATTTGATGGGTGGTTATGTGATTAAACAAATTATGGGTTGTTCTATGATAAACCAAGGATGGGTTTTTATGTTATAACCTACAATGAATTGGGTATGGAAATTGACCATATGATTATTCCATGTGTAAGAATGATTTCTGTATGTCCACTACATGGTTATTCCATTTAAGTATGATTATGTCCCAAGTTTACCATTTATATGTTGTATGTTTCATTCCATGGGTATTATGGTGATCTTTTGGTTACATAAGAAGTGTAAGAAATGAAATTATATTTAGTGAAATGTTTTTTCTACTTCTTTAAGGTAAAAAGTATTACTTTATGATAATGTATTCATGGTTTACATGTTGTTAGAAAACTAACAAATTTCCTTCTTTGTGTAACCCTTACTGAGATTTTTATACTCATCCCATGTTTTTGAAAAACAATTCATAGGACTTAAGGTGGAATTGGATCAAGGAAATGTTATGTTGTTTAAAACATGGAAATAAACATGTTTCTTTTCTATTAAGTGTTTTTATTTTATAAAAAAATCGATACTAAGTAGAAGTGTCTAAATAAAATATTCAAGTTCTTTGGTATAAGTTATGACCTAATTATCTAAATCTCTAAACCTGAAAATATCATAAATATGAATTATTAACTTAAATCAAGATTATGTAATGTTTAAGGCTGATGCCGTATAGTTGGTATTATAGGTCGGTTTAGACTACTTTAGGAGTTAGGATTTTGTTAAATTAATATCTATAAATAATTTTTACATTATGGTAAGATTGAAATGATATAGCATTTTGAGATTACATTTTTTGATTCTCTTAAGATATTTCTATGTTTAGAATGGGTTTGTATAGAGGAAAATAGTAACTATAATGGAAAAACATCAAGAGGAAAACACCCTTCCAAATCAGCAACCTGAGATTGTAAGAATACCAAATAGTTTGTTGTAGTGATGGAATAATAGACTCAAGGTATAAATGGTTGTGGTATCCATGTATGAGATTAGCTAGATCAACCATAGAGGTACATGTCAGTAATGGATCATTTCATGAGGCAACATCCCTCATCATTCAAAGGATCATCTAACCCTATACTAGCTAAAGGGTGGATCAAGGCACTGGAAAAAATTTCGACGTCATGGGTTGTAAAGAAAATTAAAATGTTAGTGTTTTTATTTATCATTTTTAAGGAGAAGAATATTAGAAGTGGTCGATGGTTACAAATATCAAGAACGATGAGGAGTTTGATGCTCCTTGTTGGGAAGAATTCAAAGGTATTTTTCTTGAGAAATATTTTCCTATGGTGGTTCAACTTAGGATGGAAAAAAATTCTTGGAATTTAGGCAGGAGGTTGACACTATGGCTGCTTACAAAGAAAATTTCACTCAACTAGAAACGTATGTTTCCAATTTTCATCCGAGATCTTGATAGCAAGATAAATTGATTTTACTTAGGACTGAAGTCGCGATATTGAATATCATTGGCCTCTCATGAATTCAAAATATATGAGAAACTTGTTATATGTGACAAGACAATAGAAATAGAGTTTTATGATGATTAGGTGTTCCTAGAGAGAAAGAAAAAGATGAATTCTATTTGGATAAAAATGGAAAGAATTAATCAAAGAAGCATAGAGGTAATAAAATTAAATGTCCATATTGTGAGAAGTGTGGTAAAAAGATTCCTAAAGAATTTATCTCAAAATTTGGAAAGTGCATCCAGTATGGTAAGACTGGTTATATTGCTCATAACTGTAAGGAAGATGATGATTTAAGAAATGAAAAGGAAGCGGTAAGATGTTTTATTTGCAATGATTTTGGACATTTTGCCAATTCGTGTCCAATGTTGACTGCCCTGGGAGGAAACCAGAAAGATCAAAAGTAGAAGGGTGGGGGAAAATCATTTGTTACTACTACGGTTGATGTCGGACCTTAAAATGAAGTGGTAAATTGTACATTATTTGTTTGTTTTTCAGATTATTTCAGTGTGTTGTTTGATTTAGGATCTAAAAATTCATTTATTTTTGATAATTTTTTTTGTAAACCGGGAATTCTATCTCAAGATATGAATCCTGAACTTTTCGTAAAAAACATTGGGGAAATGTTGAGGTAAAAATAAATTATAAGAATCTTCATATCCTTATTTGTGGAAATAATTTACCTGCAAACCTTGTTGTTTGGCCTCTATTATAGTTTTATGTAATTTTGGGAATGGTTTGGATTTCTTTTTTAACATGCTAAGATAAATTGTAGAGCTAAAGAGGTTTATTTTCAGAAAGACTTTTAGTTTGTGTACAAGAATCAACATTTATTTATAACAACATATCAAGATGTTGGCAAAATAGGGAAATATTGAAATGAATGTTACCTTGCACATTTTATGAAAATAAATGATCTGTTCTAATTAATGATGTTCTAGAAGTAAATGAGTATCTTTATGTTGTCCCTTATGAGTTCTCTAGTATTATACCTGATTAATAATTTGAATTTACTATTTACATAGTTCCTAATGCTAATCCAATATCAGAACCCCCTTATCAAAATACTCAAATTGAACTTTTAGAGGTAAAGAAACAACTTTACAAGTTATTAGATAATATATTCATTCAACCTAGAACATCACTATTGGGTACTCTAGTATTTCTTGTTTAAAAGAGAGATGGTTCAATGAGATTTTTCATTGATTATAGAGCCTGGAATAATATCACTGTTAAGAAAAAGTATCTTTTACCACATATCAATTATTTGTTTGATTAGCTCTATGGAGCAAGGTATTTTTTGAAGATTGACTTGAGGTCGGGGTACCGTCAGTTTAAATTTAAGTAATCAGGTGTCCTTTGAGTTCTTGGATATGTTTGTGGTTGTGTTTATTGATGACATTTTGGAAGATTTCAAAATTAAAGAGGAACCTGAAAGTCATTTAAGGGTTCCCTTTCAAACCTTAAAAGAAAATAAATTGTATCAGAAATTACCCTATGTGATTTTTGGCTACAACAAACTTCAATCCTTGGTCACATTATTTCAAAAAGTGGCATAACTGTTGATCTTGCTAAAACAAAAGTTGTTGAAGAATGGACAATACCAACAAATATACAGGAGATTTGTAGTTTTATTTTTTAAGTTATTACAAAAGGGTTTTTGAAACGTTTTCATGGTTATCTATCCCACTGACTAAGTTAACTTGAAAAGGTGTTATGTAAATCTTGACAAAATAATGTGTTGATTGTTTTCAGGAATTGAAAATAAGATTGGTGAACTCCCTATTATTGAAATTACCTCCCAGAAATGGTGATTTTTTTATCTATAGTGATGATTCATTGAAAGGACATGGTTGTTTCCTAATTTAGAATGATCGGGTAATTGATGATGCTTCATTTCAGTTGAAACTTCATGAGTTAAATCACCCTACACATGATTTGGAATTAGCTTCTGTTATTTTTTGATTTAAAAATTTAGAGGCATCATCTGTATAGATTAAAATTTCAAATATATATAGACCACAAAAGTTTAAATTATATATTCACTAAGAAATAATTGAACATGAGTATGAGGAGTTGGTTGGAATTAATCAAGGATTGTGCTTGAACGATTCATTACCATACAGGAAATGAAAATAATGAGGATGATGCTTTGGGTCGAAAAAGTAATTCTACATTAACCATATTACGTTTAGAACAAGGTTATTTGGTTAATGATTTGATGAACTTTGGCATAGAAGTTGTTGGTGTAGGAAATTCCTCTGTTTGGTTTTAGTTGTTAGTGAAATCATCTCTATTAGATAGAATTAAGCAAGCACATAAGGAAGAAAGTGAGTTGTTGAAAAAGGTATAGTTGGTTTAGAAGGTCATGTTTCTGGAATTTAACATTTATAATGATTGTATTTTGATATTTGGGAAGAGATTATATGTGCCTTGTGATTTATGGATGAATAAAGAGTTGTTATGTGAACCTCATAGTTATCTATTTTCAGTTTATCCTGGTAGCACTAAGATGTACAGAGATCTTCAAGAGTATTTCTAGTGGCTCAGAATGAAAAGAGATATTGTTTACTTTACTATTAAGTGTTTGACTTGTCAACAGGTTAAATCATAGTGGAAGTTACCAAAAGGGATGCTTCATCCATTTCCTATTCCAGAGTGGAAATGGGAAAATGTGTCCATGTATTTCATAGTGGGATTACCAAAGAATTCTCTAGGTAACAATGTAATCTCAGATTGTTGATTAATTCTCTAAATATGACCATTTGATTTCTATTCGAGATACTTTGTCTCTTAATCAACTTTCTCAATTTTATATTGAAGATATAGTTAGGTTACATGGAGTTTCCCACACCGTTGTCTCTGATAGTGATCCCGGGTTAACTTCTAACTTTTGTAAAGGCCATTAGGATAATTTTGGTACTAAATTAAACTTCAATACAACTTTTCATACTCAATCAAATGGGAAGACATGATAAAAAAACTCAGACCTTGGAAGATATTATATGTTCTTCATCAGTGTATTACCAAGGATATTGGGACAAACATTTTTCTTTAGTTGATTTTTATTATAATATCAATTTTTATTCCTGTATATAGATGGATCTGTTTGGAGATGTATAACTAAAGCGGTGTCAAACTCCATATTTTTGCAATGAAGTATGTGAAAGGAATCTAATGGGACCAGAATTGGAAGAAGACATGGTAGAAAAAGTTAATTTGATTCAAAAGCACATGAGAACCATACAGAGTAGGAATAAAAGTTATGCAGATAACCGTAGGAAGGATCTTTCTGTCAGGGTAGATGATCATATCTTTCATAAAGTTTCTCCATGGAATAGTGTGATGCGTTTTGGTAAGAAGGGAAAGATGAGTATGGGGATCATTGAACCCTTTGAAATCATTATGAAAGTTGGATCAGTTTCCTACAGAGTGGTTTTACCTCTATGTTTATCCCAGGTACATAATGTTTTTCATGTTTCAATATTGAGAAAGTATATCTCGGATCCATCTCATGTTTTAAGTCCAAAGTTAGTTCAGTTGGAAGATAATCATTCATATGAAGTACAACCAGTCTAGATTCTTGATCGTAGAGAACATGTGTTTTGGAATTAAGTAATTTATCAAGTAAAGATTTTGTGGAAAAACCAAATGATTGAAGAGGCAACATGGCAATCTAAAGATGATATTAGGGATACATACCCCCACTTATTGGATAAGTGAATTGAATTTTGGGGATGATATATCTAAAAGGGGAAGGATGTAACATCCTAGGTAAACAAAGAATATGAAATTTTCATATTTATTAATATTTTTGAATTAAATATAAATTTAACTTTAAAAGGGATGATATGTTTGATGGCGTACCTGATATGCATCATAAAGTTCATTTTTTAATGAATAGTTGAAAATACAGCATCTTAATACAAAACATCCTTTTAATATAATTTATTTATATTGTTATATTATATTTTTAATTGATTTTAATGTGTAATTAGATTATATTTTTACTATTTAATCCAATTTTGGAAATTAGAAGTAATTTCACTTTGAAATTAGAAATTAACATGTGTTAATCATTTGATATTTATTATTTCTTAAAAACACACTTTTTTGTTTTTGACAAGGAGAATTAATTTTAAACTAATTTCAGGAAATTCATTTTTTTGAATTTGGAAAAATGGAAAGCGGTGTCGAACTCTAGATTTTTGGGATAATGTAGGTGAAATAAAGTTGATGGGACCATAATTTGTAGAAGAGATGATGAAAAAAGTTCAATTAACTCAGAAGCACATGAGGACAACATAGATAAGGAATAAAATTTATTCGGATAACCAAAGGAAGGATATTTATTAAGGTAGGTGATCATGTATTTCCCAAAGATTCTCTATGGAAATGTGTTGTGCATTTTGGTAAGAAGGAAAAGCTGAGTATGAGGTTTATTGGACCCTATAAAATCATAGAAAAAGTTGGATCAGTTTCCTACAAAGTGGCTTTACCTCCATGTTTATCCCATGTACAATTTTTTTCATGTTTCAATGATGAAAATGTATATTCAGATCCATCTCATGATTTGAGTACAAAGGTAGTTAAGTTGGAAGAGAATATTTCTTATGGGGAATAACCAGTCCAGATTCATGACTGAAGACAGTAAGTGTTGAAGAATATGGTAATTCATCAGGTGAAGGTTTTGTGAAACAAACATATGGTTAAAGAGGCAATAAGGGAATTTGAAAATGTTATGTGGTATAAATACCACCCCTTATTTGATAGTTGAATAAAATTCAGAGGACACAATTTCCAAAAGGGGGGAAGGATGTAACTTCCTAGGTAAATAAAGAATATGACATTATCATATTTATTAATATTTGTGAATTAAATATTAAATTTACTTTAATGGGGATTCTATGTTCGATGGCATACCTGACACACAACAATCGATGTCTCTGATGTCTTATCTTTCACACAAGGCTGAGTCTAAATGATAAAAATAAAAATAATATAATATTATTATTTTAAATGATAGTTAACGCCTAACTATTGTATTGGAAATAATGAATAGAACTAAAGATAATATCATGAAACATGTTTGTTAAATTTTATTACTTTTATCCAATAAAATTTATAGGCTTAAAATGAGAATGAATCCAATTTTAAGCATAAATACTGTTATATTTTTAAAAGGTCGTTTACCACCAATTGATGGAGAACACCTTTTAAATCATAGTTTCTTCACTTTAATATATCCCATTTTAAAATATAAATTTATTATTTAGAAGTGGGACCACAGAATTATCTTTGGGTAAATTTTTTGTTTTTCTGAAAAAGTTCATTTTTAATGATGAGTGAAAAATACTACATTTTAAGAGAAAACTATCTTTTCATATAATTTATTTATATGGATAAATTAATTTTTTAATGGGTATTAAAGTATTATTAGATTATCTTTTTACCATTCAATATAGTTTTGATCATTAGAAGTAATTTCATTTTTAAATTATACATAAACACATGTCAATCTTTTGATAGTTATTATTTTTTAAAAACACGATTTTTTATTTTGAAAACATAAATTAATTTTTAATTAATTTCTGCAACTTATATGTTTTGAATATGGGAAATTGATTTTGTATCATTAATTAGTATGTCCAAATTGTGTAAAAAGGTAACATTTATTTTTAGACATTATGAATAGCAACTTTAGTAAAAAAATTATTTACAATGGTTAAAGGGTAAACTTGGTAAATAAGGGTAAACAAAATATTATAATAATATTAAATTACCGTAACACGTGTAATAATTCTATTGGATGGGATATATCCAACTATCGTCATCCTTGGGATTATTTTGGTACCCAATGGATCCACTTGTATGTTAAACTAACATTTTATTAAAATTAATTTAACGTTAAGGAAAATATAACCTAAACATGTATCTTTTACTAATTTTTTTATATGGGGTTATGTTAGTGATATCTTTGACTATAATTATTCATTATAAGTATAAAAATATTTCCTTCATCATGGTATTTTATTTATAATTTCTAGACATTAAATAAATAAATTTAATTCTGCCATAATGATGATATAGTGATGTTTTCATTAATATAGGATTCAAATAAATGATATTATAAATGTTAAAATAAACATAATTTGGTTATTTTAATTTCATCCAAAAATATTAAAGATGATATTTAATTTTTTTTTGTATCAATGATGTTTTCTTAAATCAATAAAGTTGTTGTGGGTTTTTAAAATGTCATGATATGAATAGTGTCAAAATTAACATTATTCATATTTTAAAATATAAAATATTTTATTAAATGTTATAAAAATTTAAAAAAAAATATAAGATTCATAAAAATTCTTATAAAATTATACAATTTTATTAATGAATATTTAATTGTATTTTAATCCATGTTTTGGTAACTATTTTGATTCTCAAAGTGCTAAATTCGTGATAAAATGGTAAGAGTAAAAAATGGTTAAATAATAAAGATAAGGATTAAAAGATATCCAAAACCTATAAAATTATTATTGAATATTTTATTTAGACATATATTCATCTTATATGAGAATTTAAAGAGTTTTGGACCATTTTAAATTTAAAATAATTTTATAATTAAATAATACTTTCAAACATTCCTAAAGAGACCCCCCCTTATAAATGGGCATCACCTATAACCCATTACTAACACCTCTCAAGACCCTTGGATCATCAAAAATCTGCTAAAAAATCTCCCAAAATCAATATCATCCTTATATAATGCTTACCCTAGGAATAATGAAATTTAAGAAATCCCTTTGACTCCAATCAAAAGATGTTACTTGATTTGAGGTAATGTCTTCTCTCAAGTTCCATTCAATTAATTTTCATTCTGCACTCCCTATGGCCTTATTATTATTTGTTTACATAAAAAAAACATTATAATAAATATAATAGGTTGTTTTTATTATAATTATTATAACTACACATACACACCTCCATCTAATGGGTATAGAACATACTGTTTCTGTGGATGACGAACTACTGCCTCACAAAATGATGATTGTTCAATATTCTCCTACCACCTCTCATGGAGGCCATTATGATGACATTGTAATTATATATATTATATATATGATATTTATTTTATCTCCATTCTTCTGTAATTATCTTTTATAACATAACTTTATGATTTTCATGTTGAATAAATCCGATAATTTCATTTGAGGATGTGCGGACTACCGCCCCCTCAATGTGATATGACTCATTCATTCCATACATGGAACGCATAAAGGATGGAGTTAATAAACATATGTAACATATATAAAATATGATATTATATTGGAATTATAACATACCTATGTATCATTATGTTTTAATTCCTTTAAATATGAAATAGAAATGAATGTAGCATTCATGCGTACGAACGACTTACTATCTACATGAATGGTGTGTTTCATTTCTTATCTCCAAATGATATGGACTATTATGAATACATTTATACTGGATATATATGATATATATGATATCTAAATCATGAATATAATTATGGGGATAATGGACTTTTGACCACATGGACAATTTAAAATTTTAACAAGTTCATTTTTTACTCAAGTTCCAAACATTAACAAAATATTCCATATGAACTCAAATAATTAACTAATTGTTATAGAAAGGTAATAAGTGATATAAAATAAATAATAAACATGAAATTGTTTTTAAGAAAGTATAAATTATCTTAATTTTATTATTCAGGAAATTAGAGAACAAACGAGTCAAGTCGGACATGATGTAAGGAACGTCGTCTCAATCTCCTTTCTTCGATGTATATTTTGATTTATACACAAATTGCTTTCATATGGTGGATGAAACCCTTTGAAATTTAATTTCATTATAAGGGAATATTTTTTACATATATTTTTAATAATTAACAAAGTGAATGTTTCTTTTTAATGTATGTGGTAACAATGACCTTTTCGCCACCGCGAGCATTATTTGACATTTGGCTTCTTTAACAAGTCTTGATGTTTTTAAATGGAAAATAATTACCATATACCCTTTTTTCATATTTTGGAATTGAATATGGTTTTTAAAGTGGATTTACTATTTCAATATTGTGAAATTATTTGTAACACCCCAAGCTGCCATGGTACGCTTCTCTTTAAATAATACAATAGCTTGCGCTATACACAACTTCGAGTTCTAGCACACCACGACAAAACAAAATAGCAGCATAAAAATAAGTTATGAATAGTAATACCCACTTTTTGAAATTTTATACATTTTATTTTTCAAATTTTACTTTGTTTTTTGATTCGGATATCAAAATTAACATATGGTAAATCTTTGGTATTTTTACGAAAACTTTGAATTCTTTATGAACACTGAAAACCATTATGTTTTTGTTAAGAACAAATTTTTATCTAAATTTTTATTATTTTTATTTAAATTTATTTTAATGTAAAATTAGATACATAAAACCAATATTAATCCAATTTAATTCATTGGATTCATTTTATAATAAGATTATATACATAAATTTAATTGTATTATTTAACGTCTTTTACCAACCTTCTAGGCACATTTGCAGATTTGTATAAAACATAATTTTATTGCTTCCATGAATTGAATTTAAAAAATACAAGAGACACGGTTGATATCAGTATGTAAAATGTGGTTTAATAGGATGAAAATAATTTTTTTGAATAGTAAGTTTTCAATTTTATTTACCACGGTAAAAAGTCAATAGTGTAATTACAGTTAAAAATGATATTATAATTACCCTAACAAATGTCCTAATTATGTTGGACAAGTGTATTTTGACCAAAACCAAATTTAGTAATAAAAAATTACCACCTTTGATCCACCTGGATTAGATTAGGACATTTAATATTATTTTATTTAAAGAAGAGTTAAAAGTGTTAAATTCAAATTTTAATAACTAAAACAATTTTAATATATGGTTATACATAAGTTAAATTCGAATATAAATATTAATTATAAATATAAAAAGGTTTAATATATCATTATATTTTATATATAATTTATAGTCATTAAATAATTACATTTATTTATGATGCAATAATGATGAAGTAATTACCATATTAATGAAAGATTAAAATAATTGATATTATAAATATTAAAATAAATGTAAATTGTGGCTTTTGATGAATTTCAAGAAATTTCTAGGTTAATATGACATTATAGAGTTGATTAAATATATTTTTTTCTATTTGATAAAGTTGTTATGTCTTTTACAAAAATCCAAATACTAAATACTGTCAAAATTGACATAAATGAGTTTTTAAAACAAATACTATTTTATTAAATGATATAATATTCCTAAAAATATATGGTTCAGCCAAATGAATTATAAAAGGTTATATATGTCCAAAATTAACAACTTGGGGTTCTCTTTGATTTTTCTAGTATCTTTATTAACCATATAATATAACAATACAAGGAGACATGGTAAATGTGAAACTAGTTAACTAAGAGTTAATTCTGAATGATAAGGTTATTATGGTATACAAAATTTGTCTAAAACACATTAGTAGAAAATATTTTGACCGATCCCCACATAAGAATAAAAATAAATCCATTTGGATCCATTAGAAATGGAAAATGATTTTATAGTAATATAATATTTCAAGATTTTCCTAAAGTGACACTCACCTCTCTTATAAAAGGGGGCTTCCCCTTATCTTAATTTCACACCACCAATGCCATTTTTCTCAGCCAAAACCTAACCAAATTTTCTCCAAACTATCCTAACATTAACCTATAGGCCTTAATTTGATCAGAAATCCAACTTAAGAAGCCATTTCATTCAAATAAAAAGGAATAACCCGAAGAAGATGTAATTATTTCATCACCTATTTCAAAGTTCATTTCTTCTTCCACTTCCTCTTTCATTGTTGTTTCCATACCAAAATAACAACCCCATTAAATTCTAAATAATTTAATGTTATTATAAATATGGTACAACCATATTCATTATTCTATCCACCCTATTAATGACAACATCACTATACGCATGTATGTACGACTTACCGTCTCCAATTTGTGGTGTAGTTTGTTATTCAACACCTCATTACTTGGATGGGTATAATAATGTGTATAATTTATTTAAATAATAAATATAAAATTGAAATTATTCTGTAAATGTAATATACCATCCATTTACATATGATTTCACCATCAATATAATGATATTTTTGTCTGTGCGTACGTACAGATTACCGTCTCCACAAACGCGATAAGATTCATTCCCCATCGTACACATTCAAGAATAATTTTCATTTTATAATTAAAAATAATTTTTAATAACTTAATATAATTCTATATATGAATCAAATACATCCTATCCATAATGAACATAACTTACGTAACAAAATGTATAAAGAAAAAAAACCATTTAACACCCGAAACAAAGATACTGCTAAAATATTTTTAACAAAGAAATATTAGAAGATCATATATGATGTCATATTTATGTATGTGGTTCTTTTATAATTTAATAAAAATTATTTATAAATTATACAGGAGGTTAACGTACCCTCGAATTAGGAAATGTTCAAGGTAAGGGTTCATTTGTACAATCTCTTTATTATCTGAGGTTGTCTATACGTAAGTATCTTCTAAGACATCTTTATCATCCACATCTATGACTGTCAATGTAACACCCCAAGATTCCATGGTACATTTCCCTCTGAATAATGCAATAGCTTGCGTTGTACACAACATTGAGTTCAATCACACCATAACTAATCAAAGTAGCCATTATAACTAGTAATACCCACTTTTTGAAATTTTATAGATTTTATCTTTCAAAATTAACATCATTTTTTGATTTGGAATATAAAAATTATCTTAAGGTTAGTTGTTTGTATATTTATGAAAACCTTAAATATTTGATGAATAGTGAAAAATACTGAGTTACTGTTTAAAACCGACATTTTATTTAAATAATAATTTATTTTATTTAAATTTTATTAGGTAGAAATATATACATAATAACTATATAAGTTAAATTAAATTCAATAGAGTCATTTTATAATAAGTTTAGATATATAAAACTTTTATTGAACTTTTTACCGTCTTTTACCCACTTCCTAATAGCATTTGAAAATTTTCATAAAACATAATTTTACTGCTTCTATGAATTGAATTTCAAAAATACGAGAGACGTAATTAATATCAGTAACTAAAATGTGGTTCAATAAGATAAAAATAATTTTTGGTGAACAGTAACTGTTGACATTTATTTACCACGGATAAAAGTAAATATGACAATTAAGGGTAATAATAATAATAATATTACCCTAACACATGTCCTAATTCTATTGGATATGTGTAATTTGACGAAAAAAACCTTTGGAATAAAATATGATCTTTGAGGTCCAATTTGATTTGATTATGACATTTATTATTATTTTATTTAAAGATGAGTTAAAAGAGTTAAATTCAAAGTTTAATAGCTAAAACAATTTTAATATAGGGTTATACATAATATAAATTCAAATATACACATTAATTATAAATCTAAAAATATTTAATACATAATGATATTTTATTTATAATTTTTAGACATTGAATAATTAAATTTATTTATGACACAACGATGATGTAATAATTACTTTATTAATGAATGATTAAAATAATTGATATTATAAATATAGAAATAAATATAATTCTATACTTTTGAGTAATTAAACTAATTTTATAGGTTAATATAACATATTAGTATTGATTAAGTGAATTTAGTTATAATTAATAATGTTGTTAGGGCATTAAAAAAATCAATTACTAAGTAGTGTCAAAATTGACATAAAATAGTTTTTAAAACAAATATTATATTATTAATTGATATAATATTAATAAAAATCTAAGCATTGGAAAAATGTCATAGATAAGGCTATATACATTAATAATTAACCTCTTGGGGTTTGCTCAAAAGGTTATAGTAAGTTTATTAACCATATAATATAAAAATACAAAGAGACATGGTAAATGTCAAACTATTTAACTAAGAGTTAAATATAAAAGATAAGATTAATATGGTGACCCAAACCTATCTAAAACCTATTTTTTTGAGAGTATTTAGACCCATCCCCATCTTGGCCTCGAAATAAATTATTTTTTAGCCATTATATATAGAATATGAATTTATTATAAAATACAATTTCATGTTTTGTTAAGGTGCCCCACACCCCTCTTATAAAAGGGCACTTCCCCTTCTCTCAAATTCACACCTCCAAATCCATTTGGATCGGCCAAACCCTGCCCAAATATCCTCCCAATGTCCCGGAATTCATCCTAGAGGCCTTTTTTTGGTTAGAAATCCAACTTAAGGATCCCTTTTTATCAAATCAAAAGGAAGAACCTGAAGAAGAGGTAAATATTTCATCCCCTCTTTCATGCTCTTTTCTTCTTGCACTTCCTCTTTATTTGTTGTTTACATTATAAAATAATAAATCCAGTATATTCTATATACTTTGATGTTATTATAAAAATGGTGCAACCATATTCATCATTCTATCCATCATATGAATGACAAAGTCACCATACATGCGTACGTACGGCTCACCGTCTCCACGTCATGGTGTAGTTTGTCATTCAACACTTCACTGTTTGGATGGGTATAATAATGATGTATAATTGATGTAAATAATAAATATAACATGTTAATGATTCGTTATACATGATATAACATCCAATTACATATGATCTCACCATCAATATAATGATATTTTCGTTCGTGCGAACGTACGGATTACCGTCTCCACGAACGTGATGAGATTCATTCCCCATCATAAAAATTCGAGAATAATTTTCATTTTATTATTAAAAATAATGTTTAAAGAAATTATATCATTCTTGATATGAATAAGATACATCATATTCATAAGAAACATGGCTTTTGTATCAAAACATAAAAAGGAAAATGAATCAGTTAACACCCAAAACGACGATAATGCTAAAATATCATTAACAAATAAATATTGAAAGATGATATATGATATCATATTTATGTATATAGTTATTTTATAATTAAATAAAAATTATTTCACCATTATACAGGATGTTAACCTACCCTCGACCAAGGAAAATTACAAGGTAAGGGTTAATTCTACAATCTCATCATTATCCGAGGTAGTTTATAAGTAATTATCTAATGTGACCTATTTATCATCCTCATCCGTGTTTTATTAAAAATGTATTTTAAAACATTTTTATTATTTAAAAGAAAATGGTTGAAATTCATTTATACCCTTATTTGACCTTATTTGTTTTTGAAAGGAATCTTTCTTTCGTTTTCCAGTTAAGGTACTTCACGACCTTTTTGACAAAATTAAGGTTAATTTTTTTTTAAACTTATACATCAGGTGCGAGTATTTTCAGTCAGTATAACATTATCGAAGCTTCCCTTATAGGCTTGTAAAAATATTTTCAAAATAAATGTTTTCTTTTATAATTACATGACTTTGAAATGATTTCAAAATAGAAACATATATTCCTATTAAATAATTTTCTTTTCATATATGTCAACATAATTTTATGGATAATAAACTAGTTTAATGTTGATATATTTTGATACAAATCAATCATATTGTATTATTTTTTACTGTGGATGTGTTATTTTTATTCCATTCATGATTTATGGTTAATGTATTGACATTTCGTATGCTGGTTTTAATAGGAATTTTTATGTTATATTTCAACCCTTTCATGGGAGGAATGTATTGGACTTAGTAAGTGATGGGTGGAGCCCGCTATAGCTCCTCGGTGCATTGGTAGGTCACATTTGACAACTAGATGTGGAATTGGTTGAGGCCTTTCCCAATTTGATATATGGTTTTGGCCAAGGCCTAAATCATTTTTATACATCTTGGCCGAGGCCTTGACAAAATGTTTCAGAACGTTCGACATTATACATTCCCTCATTATGAAAATAATATTGATGGTTCATGTGGTCATTCTACTAGTAGAATACCCATGATTATGTTTTATTAAAGAATTTTTTACTCAACTCATATTCCTTCCATAAAATTGTTCATGTTTATTATTTTTAAAGGTATGTGTTTTCAATTATTCACCATGCTCATTATTTATGTTATCTTCCGCTGTATTGCTTACCCTTACTGAGCATTTGAGATCACCCTTTTCTTATGTTTCATTTACCCAGGATATGAAAGAGTTAGTTATGAGTGAATTTCAGGCATAATCTTGGAGTCATGGATGATTTTGATGGAATAAATTAGTGTTGTATTTCTTTTCAAGTTGTAAGGTTGAATTATGTATGAATCTTGTTTCCAATAATACTAAACTGATCGGTCTTTCAGGACATGATTTCATTGTGATCAAGACAATGTTATAGAGTAATGCACAGACTCTGGGTAAATGGGGCCGGGGAATTACAGTTGGTATCAGAGGATGTTTAGTACAAACCATGGAAACTAGATTTAGATAAACTCTGATTAGAGCACATTATCCTAATATAGACTTTGAAGATTAGTATAGAAGAACTTCCTTGAATTTTGTAATGTAGATATTTTGAATGTTTTCCATGAAATACATCCATGTATGGATAGGAGTAGCTAGAGGAGGCTCTGGCATAGATGTACCTAGGGGTAAAACTCGAAAACACCACTTTGAGCTAAACTCAAATGGGAGCTGGTACATGACAATGAGCCATGATGAACACTTGATTACGACACACCTTGGGGATATGCTTAGGATAATTATCATTTTATTTACAAACCATTATGGAGGGTTTATGATTATATACTTTGTCAAAGAAAACATTTTTATGATTATGAATTATTTTTATAAATAGTTCAATTTATGTTAATTGTTTTACGTGTAGGGAATTATATATTTTGATTCATAAAATAATCTAGTTTATTATATTATTTAGAAATAGAGCATAGTGGAAGGAATGGAAACTTTATCAACGCACGTAATCCATGTAAATATTTCCCACCTACTCAAGATAATTATAGTGGAGCTGGTGATGAAACTGGAGATGATCAACTTATCACCATACTGGGACAACTCACACAGGTTATGAATAATAATCTTATCTGTATGGAGCACTCTGATCAACAACGTGGAGGATCAATGTTATACCGCTTCATGAGGAAAAAAACACAAACATTTAATGGGACTACAAATCCATTTGTAGCCAACCAATGGATATGTTCCTTAGATAAAATATTTCATGCTTTGGAAAGTAGTGAAAGGGAAAAAATTTCATGGTAGTTTATCGCCTCACAGGAGATGCAGATCAATGGTGGTCATTGATTCAAAATATAAAGGATGATGAGGAAGTATCAAACACGTAATGGAGGGAGTTTAATGTGATTTTATTAGAAAAATACATTTCTCACGATCATTGAGATTATATGGAAAGGAAATTTCTGAGTCTGAGGCAAAAAAGAATGAGAATGTTACAAAGTATGAAGCTAACTTTACAAGGTTATCAAGGCATGCTACAGATTATATATGTATCCCAAGAAGTAAGATTGACCATTTCTTTGATGGGTTAAAACCATTTCTCTATCAAGATTTATTATCAAAATCCTTCTCATCATACGAATATATTGTCTCATGTGCTATCAAGACATAAAATGAATTCTCTACGTCTTACAACATTAAAGGAAAGAAAGAGAAGAAGAGATCTGCTGAACACTCTGGGAAAGGAAATAATGAAAAATGGAAGAAGGGTAGAGTTGAATCTCCACCCTGTGATAATTGTGGAAGGAAGAACCCTGGTGCCTATCTAAAAGGAAAAGGAGTATGCTGTAAATGTGGACAGAAAGGACATCTTGATGGTGATTGTAAGTGAAAGAAATAATCTAACAATGTTCAAAGATAAAATTGCAGGGAGATGGGACATTATGTAAATTAATTTCCTAAGTGTCAGAGAAACTTACCTCAGAAAAGGACAAATGATGAAGACCAAGCTTATGCTGTCACTACTGCTATGGTTGAAGCTCTGAAAGACATGGTGGCAGGTAATTTAATGGTTTCCTCAAGTTCAGCAAATGCTTTATTTGATTCTGGATCATCGTATTGTTTAATATTTTCCTAGTTTGCTAAGAAAATTAGATATTTTCAATTTGACTTAACAATGTCGTTTTCAGTCAAAACACCGAAGGGAAGTATCATTGCAACAAAGTTTTGTGAATCAGTTCCCATTAGGGAATATAAATGTTCTTTATCTGCTGATCTCAACGTCATACTCATGATTTTATTTGATATAATCCTCGATAAGGATTGGCTTTCGGACCATGATGAAAAAATTTATTGTAAGAAGAAGGCGGATACAATTCTTGATGATGATAAGGTGTACCTTATCTTTAGAGAAAAAACGTCACCACATGATTCTTATCTAGATCCAACCCCAGTAGCTCAACTAAATTCAATTATTGGGGAGCAATAGAATGAAATAACTGTGGGTGAGGAAAGGAATGTTCAAATAGAGGATGTACCTATTGTGCAAGAATATGTTGATTTGTATCCAAAATATTTACCTAGACATCATCTAGAAAGAGAAATTGAGTTCTCCATAGATTTAATTCCAGGTTCAAGGCCTATATCGAAGACCCCTTATAGAATGGCCACTTTGGAATTAGTGGAACTAAAGAAACAACTAGAGGAATTGAGTAATGAGGGATTTATTCACCCTAGTTTTTCTCCATGGGGATCCCCTATCCTTTTTGTTAAGAATAAAGATGGATCTTTGAGGTTGTGAATTAAATACAAGGAGATCAATGCTATAACAATAAAGAACAAGTATCCCCTACCCCGCATTGATGATTTATTCGACCTACTTCATGGAGCTCAATATTTTTCAATGATTGACCTTTGATCTGGATATCATCAGTTGTGTGTGAAGAAGGAATACATTCTAAAAACAACATTTCGAACTAGGTACGAGCATTATGAGTTTACAGTAATGGCTTTTGGGCTAACTAATGCACCCTATGTTTTCATGGATCTAATGAAAAATGTTTTAAAGGAATATCTTGATGAATTTGTAGTGGTATTTATTGATGATTTACTGATATACTCCAAAAGCTATAAAGATCATGAAAATCACTTTAACATCATTCTGAAAACCCTTAGAAGAAATGAATTATATGGGAAGTTTAGAAAGTGTGAATTCTTTCTTTAGGAGATTTCTTTTCTTGTCCATATTGTCTCTAAGGATGGAATCTTCGTTGATCCTTTTAAGACAAGAGCAATCCAAGAATGGCCAGCACCGACGAGTATAATTGAGGTACACAATTTTATTGGTTTAGCATGTTATTATCGGTGTTTCATCCATAATTGTTCCCTATTGGCTAACCCAACAACCAAGATCACATGTAAAGGGGTTAAATTTATTTGGACAAAAGAGTGTGAAGATGTTTTGAAGAATTAAAGAGAATATCATTAAATGCTCATATATTTACTCTACCATCGGGGAATGATGTGTTTGTTATTTATAGTGATGCATCAAAGAAAGGACTTGGTTGTGTCCTTATGAATAATGATAGGGTTATTGGATATGCATCATGACAGCTAAAAATTCATGAGAGAAACTATCCTACTTCTGATCTTGATTTAGCAGCTGTAATCTTTGATTTGAAGATATGGAGACATTAACTCTATGGTGAAAATTTTGAGATATATACCGATGAAAAGTGTTTGAAGTATATTTTCTCACATAAATAATTCAACATGAGGAAAAGGAGATGGTTTTAACAACTCAAGGATTATTATTGCACTATAAACTACCACTTGGGGAAGGGAAATAAGGTGGAAGATGATTTGAGCAGAAAGGATCTTGGAGTTTTGAACAAGATGAGAGTTTAAATGGTTCCTATTTTCATAGATCGAGTGAAAATGGATATGGGAATTATCCTGGAAGATGAAACATTAATACTTTTTTAAATAGTCGTCATCCCTTCTTTACTAGAAAGGATAAAAAGTTCTCAGGCTGATGATGAGGAGTTTTAAAAGAAAATTAAAGCTGTAAACAATGGGATATTGATCTACTTCATATATTAAGACGGGATTTTCAAATTTGGGAAGATAATTTGTGTTACCAATATACCTGATTTGAAAATGGAATTGTTAGATGATGCTCGTAGCTCAAATTTCTCTATACATCCTAGTAGCACTAAGTTGTATAGAGATAGGAAGGATCATTTTTGGTGGGACAACATGATGAGGGAGATTCTTAATTTCATGTTATGATGTATGGTTTTTCAACTAGTGAATGTTGGAAGGAAATATCCTGGAGGAGTCATGAGAGATCTTCCCATACCTGACTAGAAATGGGATAATATTATGATAGTCATTGTCATGGGACTACCAAAGACTCCGAGAATAAATGATGTAATATGGGTCATTGTTGATTGTCTTACCAAGTCATCACATTTTCCTTCTATAAGAGAATATTTACCACTTGAACGTTTAACAATACTGTATATTAATGAAGTTGTAAGACTTCATGGAGTACCCATATCGATTGTTTCTGATCGTGATCCCCATTTTACATCAAGATTCTGGAAAAGTCTTCAAAAGGCCCCATATATTGAACTTCATTTGAGTACTACCTACCACCCTCAAACTAATGGACAACTAGAACAGACTATTTAAACCTTATAATACATGTTGATATATTGCTCACTTGACCTTCAAGGTATGCAGGATCAATATTTACCTCTGGTAGAATTTCCATATAACAATAGCTTGCATTCAGGTAATCATATGGCCCTATATGAAGCATTATACGGAAATAGATGTCCCACACCAACCTGTTGGGATGATGTTGGTGAAAGGAAACTTGTAGGCCCAGAACATGGCGTGGAAATGATGGAAAAGGTGAATGTAATCCAAACTTACATCAATGAAGCTCAAAGTAGGCCGAAGAGCTATGCTGATAACTGAATGATGGATTTGGAATTTTAGGTAGGAGATCATGTTTTCTTGAAGTTATATCTATGGAAGGGAATTATAAGATTCGGTAATAAGGGTAAATTGAGTCTCAGGTACATCGGACCTTATGAAATTATAGAACGAATTGGGGCTATAACTTACCATTTGGAAATTCCCCCAAGTCTCTCTAAAGTTCATGATGTGTTCCACGTAACACTATTGAGAAAATACGTGCCTGACTCAACGCATGTACTCACCTATAAGGAATTAGAACTGGAAACCGATATGTCTTATTACGAAGAGCCTGTTAAGATTCTTGATATAAGAGAACAAGTGTGGAGAAACATTAAAACCTATCCGGTAAAAGTTCTATGGAGAAACCATAAGATGTAAGAGGCAAAATGGGAACCCTAGGAACTTATGATTAAGAACCACCCAAATATTTTCATGTAGTAATATTATAGAAATTTTAAGGAAGAAATTTTATTTCAGGAGGGGAGAATTTAACACCCCAAGCTTCCACGGTATGTTTCCCTCTAAATAATGCAATAACTTGAATTGTACGCAACATCGAGTTCAAACACACCACAACCAATCAGACTAGCCATTATAAATAGCAATACCCACTTTTTGAAAATTTATAAATTTTATTAGTCAAAATGGACTTTATTTTTGGATTCGGAATATCAAAATTTTCATAGGGTGAATTTTTGGTATTTTTCGGAAAACTTTCAATTTTTGATGAATAATGAATAACACTGAGTTATTGTTTAAAACCGACTTTTTTATTTAAATAATAAATTATAGTACTTAAATTTATTTTAGGTCAAAATAGATACATAATAACTATATAAGTTCAATGTAATTCATTGGAGTAATTTTATAATATGTTTAGATATATAAATATTTTATTGAACTTTTTACCGTCTTTTACCCACCTCCTAAGAGAATTTACAAATTTTAATAAAACTAAATTTTACCACTTTGGTGAATTGAATTTCAAAAATCTAAGAGACAATGTTAATATCATTAAGTAAAATCTGGTTCAATAAGATAAAAATAATTTTTGGTGAATAGAAACTTTTGATTTTTATTTACCATGATTAAAAGTAAATATGGTAATTAAGGGTAAAAATGATATTATTATTACCCTAACACATGTCCTAATTATATTGGGTAAGTGTAATTCAACTATAAACAACCTTAGGAATAAAATATTATCCTTTATTTACACTTGTATTAGATTATTACATTTATTATTATTTTATTTAAAGAAGAGTTACAAGAGTGAAATTCAAAGAATAATAACTAAACAGTTTTTCATATAGGGTTATACATAATATAAATTAGACTATGAATATTCATTAGAAAGATAAAAATATTTCCTACATATTTATAGTTTATTTATAATTTTTAGATATTGAATAATTAAATTTATTTATGACACAACGATGCTGCAGTAATTACTTTATTAATGAAATAGTAAAATAATTGATATTATAAATATCAGAATAAATATAATTAGAGACTTTTGATGAATTAGACTAATTTTATATGTTAATATGACATGATATTATTGATTAAATTAATTTATTTCTAATTAATTAAGTTTTTAGGACTTTTTAAAAAATAAATTACTAAATAGTGTCAAAATTTATATAAAATGGTTTTTAAAACAAATATTATATTATTAATTTATATAATATTCATAAAAATATAAGGTTTGGAAAAATGATTTATATAAGGTTATATATTTCCATAATGAACCAATTGGGGTTCTCTTGGATGTTTATAATAATTTTATTAACTATATAATATAAAAATACAAAGAGACATGGTAAATGTCAAACTATTTATCTGAGAGTTAAATATAAATGATAAGGTTAATATGGTGACCCAAACCTGTATAAAACCTATTTGTTGAGAGGATTTAGACCCATAACAACCTTATCCTAGAAATTAATCATTTTGGAGCCATTATAAACCTAATATAAAATTATTATAAAATAAAATTTCAAGTTTTTCCTAAAGTGCCCCTCACCCTTCTTATAAAAGGGCACTTCCCCTTCTCTCAAATTAACACCTCCAAAGCCATTTAGATCGGCCAAACCCTGACCAATTATCCTTTAAAGTTCCCTAAATTCATGCTAGATTCCTTCCTTTTGTCATAAATTCAACTTAAAGAGACCTTTTGATCAAATCAAAATGAAGAACCAGAAGAAGAGGTAAATATTTCATCACATTTTTCATGTTATTTTCTTCTTCACTTCCTCTTTCCTTATTATTTCCATTATAAAATAATAACTCCATTATATTATATATACTGTGATGTTATTATAAAAATGGTTAAACCATATTCATTATTCTATCTATCATATGAATGACAAAGTCACCATACGTGCGTGCGTACGGCTTACCGTCTCCACGTCGTGGTGTAGTTTTTCATTCAACACTTCAATGATTGGATGGGTATAATAATGATGTATAATTGATTTAAATAATAAATATAAAATTATAATGATTCTATAAATATGATAAACCATCCAATTACATATGATCTCACCATCAATATAATGATATTGTCGCTCGTGCGTACGTACAGATTACCGTCTCCATGAATGCGATGAGATTCATTCCCCATCATAACCATTCAAGACTAATTTCAATTTGATGATTAAAAATAATGTTTAAATACTTGATATAATTATTTATATGAATAAGATACATCCTATACATAACAAACATGGCTTATGTATCAAAACATATAAAGGAAAATTAATCATTTAACACCCAAAACGATGATAATACTATAATATTATTAAAAAAGCAATATTAAAAGATCACATATGATATCATATTTATGTATATGGTTCTTTAATAATTTAATAAAAATTATTTCACTTTTATATAAGTGGTTAACCTACCCTCGACCAAGGAAATGTACTAGTTAAGAGTTAATTATACAATCTCTTTATTATCTGAGGTTGTTTATATGTGATTATCTACTAGGACCTCTTTATCATCCACATATTTGTTTTCTAAAAAATGAAATTATGAACATTTTTACTATTTAATATACAATGGGTTAAATTCATTTATCCCCTTATTTGACCTTATATGCTTTTTAATGGAATCTTTCTGTCATTTTCCAAACGAGGTACTTTACGACCTTTTTGACAAAATTAAGGTAAAAATGTTTTTTAACTTATATGGTGGGTGCAGTTATTCTCTACCGTTATAACATCATCAATTCTTCCCTTATAAGTTTATAAAAATATTTTCAAAATAAATGTTTTCATTTTTAATTACATTACTTTTAAATTATTTCAAAATTGAATGATATATTTCTATTAAATAATTTTCCTTTCATCTATGTCAACATCCTTTGATGGATTTTAAAATAGTTGGAAGTTGATATATTATGATACCAATATTTCATATTGTATTATGTTTTACTATGGATGTTTTATTTTTATACCATTCATGGTTTATGTTTAATTTATTGACATTTTGTATGCTTGTTTTAATACGAATGTTTATGTTATATTTCAACCCTTTCATATGAGGAATGTATTGGACTTAGTAAGTGACGGGTGTAGCCCTCTATAGCTCCTCGATGCATCGGTAGGTCTCAAGAGACAAATATATATGGAATTGGATTAGGCATTTCCCAATTTGATATATGGTTTTGGCTGAGGCCTAAATCATTTTAAGACGTCTTGGCCGAGGCCTTGACAAAATGTTTCAGAATGTATGACATTATATATTCCCTCATTATGAAAATAATATTGAGGGTTCATGTGGTCATATGACTAGTATAATAACCATGATTATATATTATTATGGAATCATTTACTAAGGTCATATTCCTACCATAAAAGTGTTCATGTTTATTATTTGTAATGACATGTGTTTTCAATTATTCACCATCCTTAATATTTATGTTATCTTCCACTTTATTTCTTACCATTACTAAGCATTTGAGATCACCCGTTTCTTATATTTCATTTTCCCAGGATATTAAGGAGTTAGTTATAAGTGACTTGCAAGTATAATCTAGGAGGCTTGGATGTTTCTGATGGAATAAATTAGTGTTTTAATAATTTTCAAGTTGTAAAGTTGAACTTATGTCTGAATATTGTTTCCAATAATACTAAACTGATCAGTCCTTTGGGATATTATTTCCTTGTGATCATGCCAATGTTATATAATAATGCACAGTATATATGTAACTGGGGTCGGGTCATTACACTTAATATGTTTTCAAAACATTTTAACTATTTAATAGACTATGGGTTAAAGTCATTTATACCCTTGTTTGACTTTTAAAAAAAATTGAAAGGAATCTTTCTGTCTCTTTTCAAACAAGGCACTTTATGACCTTTTTGACAAATTAAGAACAGAATATTTTTAACATATATGGTGGGTGCAACTATTTTCAGCCATTATAACACCTCAAAGATTCCCTTAAAATCTTATAATTTTTTTTTCAAAATAAATGTTTTCTTAATTTTTAAATGATTTAGAAATAGAAATAGATATATCACTCTAAGAGTTTTGGGATTGATTTCATCTGTTTTAACATCCTTTGTTGGATTTTATGCTTCTTTAACGTTGATTTATTATGATACAATCTTCAATATTTTATTGATGTTTTTGTGATATATTTGACTGTGTATGTGCTATTTTTATACCATTCATGGTTTGTGGTTAAAGTATTGACATTATGTATGCTAGTTTTAATAAATATGTATATGTTATGTTTTAACATTTTTATATGAGGAATTCATTAGACATAGTAAGGGAAGGTTATAGCCTGCTATAGCTCCTTGATGCATCGATAGGTCTCATGAGACAAACTAGTGTCTTGGCACAACACCTTGAAAAATTTTATTTTTTCTGTTTGCATGAGGCCTTGACTATGTGGTAATGATATCCAACATTATGCATTCCATCATTATTAAATTAGCTATTGATATTACATATAATTATTCGACTAGTAAAATATCCATGTGAATCATTAAATTGAATTTTTTGATGTATTTTTGTCATATTATGGTGAAGATCAATTTTAAAAGTCTTTTTTTTAGTCTTATACATTTCCATAAAAGTTTATGCTTATTTATAAATGTTTCTTCTATATTTTTATCCTTATTGAATGTTTGATCTCACCCCTTTATTATGTATTATTTTTTTGAGGATGTGAAGATGTATATTATGACTGACCTATAGGGATATGCTAAGGTATATGAGTTTGTTCTACAGAGACACAATGTTGTTCTTTTTAATTCATAATGTAATGTAAAACTTATGTTTGTATATAGTTATTCCAATGATACTATACTAATCAGTATTTTGGGACATGATCCCTTATCTCATGCCAATGTTATGTAATAATGCACCATCTTTGAGTAATTGGGGTCAGGAATTATAATTTGTATTAGCGGAAGTTTAGTAAAAACCTTGGAACTAGATTTATAAAAACTCTGATTAGAGAATATTATCCTAAGATAGACTCTGGTGATTAGTATAGAAGAACATCGTAGAATTTTGGTAATGTATGGATTTAGTGAGTTTTCCAAGCAATACATCCATGTATTGATACGAGCAGGTAGAGGAGGCCCTAGAATAGATGTACTTAGGAGTGAAAACTCTGACAAGGAGTTTCAGGCTTTACCAGGGCTATGTTGGTACAAGACAATAGGCCTTTCGGCACTCTTGGTTATGATAATCTTGAGGGATATGTTTAAGATAATTCACATTTTCCTTACAACCCATTATGAAATTTTTATGAGTAAATACTTCCTCAAAGAATTTTTTTATGATTATGGAGTATATGCATAAACTGTTCAATTTATATTATGTGGTTTACTAGTTTAGCTTTATGTATTGTGATTCAAAAACTAATATAGTATATTCCATTGTTTAGAAATGGAACCTAGTTGAAGGAATGTAAATCTTATCAACACATGTAATCAACGTAGGGATTGCCCACTACTGGAAATCATGCTTTTACCAACACTTTTATACCAACGGTTCTTTTGAACCGTTGGTATAGGTGATCTTTACCAACGGTTTTCATAAACCATTTGTAAAGATCTGTAACAAGTGGATTTTCCCAACGGTTCGATGAAACTGTTGGGGATGATGGGTAAAAATTGAGTTTTCCCAACGGTTTGTAAAAACTATTGGGAAAACAGCCCCAAATTCTCCAAACCCATTCAGCCACCTCCCCACAATTCCAAAACCATTCCGCTACTCTCCAGAAGCGATTCCTTCGCAGAAGCCCTTGAGAAGCCCCACCTCTTCCATCGGATCAACTGTTGCTAGGTTAGAATCCTTCCATATTTTATCAAGGATATAGTTCCACCTCTTATCAAGAATATCCTTCTATTATCAAGGATTTCGTTATTCCCAATTATTAGGGTTTTTGTAAAATTTTATGATTCACTACTCCACGAATTGTGTACTCAAAACACTACATCAGTGTATGCCCAATTAATGTTTTCATTACACATTTACATTTATAAGGGAATGGTGTCTCTTTATTTTGTTCTAATTTTAAAGATTTTATATTTTTTTTAATCACAATGCTTTAAATATTACAGCTTCATGTATATGAACTCATAAGATATTGCTTGTAATATTTATTGATATTATTACATGAAAATCTGTCAATTCATTAAGATCATGTGAAACATGAAGATCTTGTTCATCTTAATTTTTGTACACTACGTGTATTACATAACAAGTATGTATCATGTTTCTATAAATATATATATATATATAATGACACACTATTGACTTATCCTTTGCACAATAGAACATATGGAGTATCTTCTTGGACTTTGCAAAATAGCATGTGGTCCCTAATTAGTACTTCTTACTTCTTCATGAAACTAATTCACCGAATGTCAAATTCTTAATATTAGTGAATATTAGTTTTCCTAATATAACTATTAATCATTCTTCCTTCGACATCATACATGAGTTATTCAATCACTTTTTTAAAACATAATGGCTATTTTCACTGATTTGGGGTTCCTTAAAATGCTTGGGAAAATCAGAAAAATGCATGTATTGAATCATGTTTCTCATATGGTTTCATGGATACAAGTTCATCTCAAAAATCATGACTGCATGGTTCAAATATCATGAGGACCATGGGATTATTATTCTTCACACAAATGAAGTTGTTTTCCGCAACTATGTGTTTTTGTTTTCATTTTTGATTTGGCTGAAAGGGGAGCTTTGTGGTCATTAATCATGGTTGTGGGTAGTCATTTAGGATGTAAGATAGCATGACTTCATTTTAAATGATATATCCAATATTATTATTGATTTATGTTCAATTTGATTATATTTAAATAGTGATGTTTTTTAATAAGTTGTTATTAATGGTTGTAATAATGACGATATGGTATAAGGGTTCTTATGGTGTGGATAAGGGTTCACATTGTGTGTATAACGGTTGACATGGTATCAGTGAACTCAATTCATTAACTTAAGCCTTCATTCTCACTAGCATGTATGAAATTGAATGATGTAAACCCATACTGACATGATTTCATACCTTAGATAGTGTCTAACATATGGAATACGAGCTTTTGAATTCATCAGTTAACCAGGATCAAATATTCCATTTCATCCAAGATGACTGCACTAATATAACTTTAGGTTCAATTAAACATGTTTCTCATTGTATGTTGTATATTATGTGTCCTTCTTGGCCAATACTCACTTTTTTGAGGGTGGGGTGCTTTTCACTACCCATGCTGGCATGTGTAGACATCCATAAAAATGTTAGATAAGTCACAAGTTTAATTCAGTAATGTTGTTATCATTGACCTACATTATTATTAATCTCAAATTTAAAAATAAATGTTTTTGTCTATACATAATGAAATTAAATCTTTTTACAAGACATGAACAACCTATTAGTGTAGAAGCCTAAAATCTATTCACCCATGGGTGCGCTTGACTTGGGGAAGTAATTGTGTAAGTAAAGGTATGGCCATAGAGGTGCCAATAATGAGTTATTGAATATCTGTGAATGATTTTCGATGCCTATAACACATGATGGGACCTGAGGCATGTGCCTCTTATAGACCTAATGATAATGAATATAAATAAATTTTAATTTAATTTATGTGTACTTGTTCTTTACATTATTTTAATAGTTCACTACATCGACTAGAAACTTCTTCCTTTATCGTTTACATAAATGTATTTTCTATTAATGTTCAATCCTATTGAATTGTTTATGACAAAATGACTTATATAAATTCTTTTTAAAGAATGGATAGAAGATGGATGTATGAAACTGATCGGATCTCAAGCGATTTTCAAAACAATTTGGGGAGCTTTATAAATTTTACATTTCACAATGCTTCAGATTGTGGTCACATACACTGCCCATGTTCCAATTGTGTTGGTAGACCTTGGTTGAGCCGTGAAGAAGTCAGCTACCACATAACCAAAAATGTTTTTCAAGCAAACTACTTTGTGTGGTATCACAATGGGGAGAAAATAAAATCTCAAATTGGTGATGAACGAAATGAAAGGACTGGAATGGAGAATTTGTTAGATGATCAGTTTCCGTTTATTCGTCATCATAAAAAAGAATGGATTTTGACTCAAGAAGACTTAGATATGAGGACAGTTGCTGCTTCTAGTGAAAATGATGATATTGATAGGGTGAAAAAATTGAATGATGTTGCCACGAATCCTATATATCGACAATGAGATTAAATGAAAAAGCTGGAATTTTTAATCTGATTGTTTCATGGGAAAACTATGTTTGGGATTTCTAATACTGCAATCGATTAAATTATTACCCTCTTGAAGGATTTACTTCCATATGATGCTGTTATTCCCTCAAACCACTATATGGAATCGAAGTTATTCTAGGAACTTGGATTTTCAATAAACAAAATTCATGCTTGCCCGAAAGATTGCAGTTTATTCTGGGAGGAAACCGCTGAACGAAATGATTGTATAAAATGTGACACATCCCGCTGGAAGTCAAAATCTGATGGAACACCATCTCGCATTCCACAGAAAGTAATGTGGCACTTTGCATTGATCCCCAGACTCCATAATCTTTTTATGCCTGATGACATATCAATAAAAATGAGATGGCATGATACCGAGAGAAATAAGAATAATGAAGAGTTGGTTCATCCTGAAGATGGATTTTCATGGCAGAGATTTGATGCTCGACATCCTAATTTTGCAGCTGACGTGCGTAATGTGAGGCTGGGTCTTTCATGTGACGGTTTTAATCTATTTGGGAAGATTCTTACTTTGCAGAGCACATGGACAGTTTTTATACACATTTATAATCTTCCCCCATGGTTGTGTATGAAAAAACCTTTCACTTTCATGATTATACTCATATCTGGTCCTTCTGATCCCGACAATGATATTGATGTATACATGAAACCTTTAATAAAAGAGTAGAAACTTCTTTGGGATGTGGGTGTGTGCACATATGATGCATGTTTGAATGATATATTTCATATGCGTGTTGTGCTTATGTGGACGATCAATGATTTTCTGGCTTATGAAATGATGTCTGGATGAAGGACGAAGGGAAAACTGGCATTCCCAGTTTGTATGAAGAATACACGATCCAGAAGACTGAAATATCATTGTAGTTTTAGTTTTATGGGACATCGACGATTCTTGCCAAATGATCATCCATATTGAATGTATCTTTGAAGATTTGATAATACCATAGAGATCGATGCTCCACCTCAGCGTATGTCTGGAACTGATGTGCTTAATGAATTGAAAGATTTCAGTTTTTCATTCGGGAAGGGTCAAATGAAATTTGGAAAGAGAAAGAATGTTTCCACTAAAACCTGTTATAGTTGGAGGAAGAGGAGTACCTTTTTTTATTTTCCTTATTTCTCAACCAATTTGTTACGTCATTGCTTAAACGTAATGCATATTGGAAATAATATATGTGAAATGTTTCTTTCGGTTCTTTTAAATGTCAAGGGTAAGACCAATGATGATTTATGATCTTGGCGTGACTTGGTGGATTGGGGCATCAGACCAGAATTGCATCCTGTGCGTATCAGTGAAAATAAATGGAAACTTCCATGTGCTTCTAATGTGATGACACCTATGGGAAAAAACAATTTCTGGATGTATTAGAGACTATTAGAGTTCCAGATGTCTATTCAAGCAACATATCTAAACGGGTCAACAGAAGAGAGTTGAAGCTAAAATCATTGAAGACTCATGATTATCACATTCTACTGCATGAGTTGCTTCCAATAGCAATGTTCCATCTTTTGTCCAATAATATAAGGGTGACTATTATTCGATTATGCCATTTTTTAGAGAACATTGTGTTACAAAGTTTTCCAAGTCTTTCTTGTAAAAAATGTTGATAGATGCCACATTAATTTTGTGTGGGTTGGAGAAAATATTTCCTCCACCATTTTTCACATGCATGATGCATCTGAATATCCATATTCCCACTAAAATACTTCTCGGAGGACCTGTTTCTTTTAATTGGATGTATCCAACTGAAAGAAATATTTACACATTAATGTCTTATGTTCGAATCAAGAATCATCCCGAAGGTTCTATCGTGAATGGTTACTTGGATCAAGAATGTATGGATTTATGCTCGATGTATTTGTCTGATCTTACTACAAGAATGAACAGACTGATGAGAAATGAAGATGAATTGTATGAGAAAATTGAACCCAGTTTTCCATCACTTCCTCAAACAGGAGGAATTCATGGATCATATACATTAAAGACATTAATCCATGAAGAGCGAGAGATGGAACATTGCACATTTTTGTTCAACTGTGATTTGTTTAATGATTATATCAGGTAACTAAATTGAATATGTATATCTTACATATATATCTGTTAAACTATTCATATTTTTTATCTACAGGGAACATAAAAAAATGATAAATAGGAAGCATTGTTATTTATCTTTGAGAAGGAGAGAGACTTTGCATAACAAAGAGTTTTCAGCTTGGTTAAAATTGAAGGTAAAAATATTACTGTTTAAAATAATTGTATCAATATTTAATTAAGTTTAATAGTCATTTATATTGTAGGTATTGAGTTTTTCTGATGACTCTGTCTCTTAGAAAATAAGAGCTTTGGATTTTGGTCCTAATACCGTGGTTCGTGACGGTAAATCAATTGTTGTCAATGGGTAAAAATTTATTGTCACTGAACGAGAAAAGAACATGAGAACACAACATGATGGTGTTATGGTTACTGCCACAACAGATTGTTATGCCAATGCATTAGATAATAGACTGCGATTTGAAAATGTGGGTTATTATGGAGTTGTTGAGAAAATAATAATATTGGATTATTTCTCTCATGGACGAGTCACAATGATAAAATTACATTGGTTTGATTCGATGACGAGACAAGGCACATTTATTGATGATTTTGAATTTTGAGTAATTAATATGAATCACACTCTTGCTTCCGAAGAACCATATATGTTGGCATCAATGGCTAAAAATGTTTTTTATGTCAAAGACCAACTTTGACCTGAATATGGTTTCATAGTTGAAGTAATTCCAAGACATATTTTTGATGATGGGGATGATGGAATTGACACTGTCCCTAGTTCCATTGGAACCAAATTATTTATTTCTTTTTATGACTCCAACATCTCAATTGTCCGAGTTGATTTTGAACCCGAAGTTGTGGTTGAAAATATATAGAATCATTCATCCATGTTATCAATTCTTTAGGTTTACCTCGATTTGGGTTGTTAAGGTTGGTAATATTCAAATTGATTTAGTATTGATCACGAATATTCTTTAACTGACTTGACCGTTATGTGAATTTTCAATGTTTATTGGTTGCTGTTTTATTTGAATTTAATTTTCTAATTTGTAATTGCACTGTATTCAATCCTAGTCAAACAATATTTCCAACTTGGTGAACATTACAACTTGTATGATTTATTAAATTCATTCAAGATCTTCTAAAAGAATTGATACCTAAATTAACAATGAATCCCCATATTCCCTCATATATTCAGTTTTTTGGTTTACACATTAGTTTCCTTTTTATAATTAATTATATATTTGTTTTCCAAAGCAGGATATGCAGCCAATTGAAGAGAGACGAAGGAAAAAAAGGATGGAGAACAATCGTTGAATGGTGGAGATGGGAATTCCACCATTAGTGCCTAAAGTGAGTACTTTATTTCATATATATATATATATTTAAAGAATATATATTGTCATGTGATTAATTTTTTTGAAAACATTTTTGTAGGATCCACCTATATGTCGACAATTATTCGACGAGGAGCCTTGTACTGGTCCTAGTACTAAGAACGGTGGTACGAGGATGGTTCGTACCAGAGGTGGATGAGCAACTGTGCGTACCCGACTAGACCCTGCCCCTCCCACTGACAAGTCATCCTTCCCACATTCTGATCCCGGTGTTTCATTAGGGACAAACATGATATTTAGGCCTCCCATGTTTTCGCCACCTTTTGCATCTTCTGGCCCATCATTTTGACATCCCATGATGATTCCCACTCCCCTGTCAGATTCCAGTCATATAGTTGTCCCATCTTCATTTCCTTCAACTTATGTCTTTCTGAGTTTCTATATACCATCATCTTCAACTCCTGTTCCACCACAGGGTGTTCCATCAGTTTCTGTGGATGCAGCGACGCTTAGCGATCATACTGGCATAGGTATATTTATAGAACCCTAAATTTTTTTTATAGAAATATTTATTTTCATTATAACGTGCTTTGATAAAATATTTGTTTCTCTTACATAACATTTACATCTACTGACAGGAGGTGGGGGTGGTGGCGTACATGCATGCTTTCAGTGTGGAACCGCCGCACACAGGTTATGGTGGATTACAATGAAGACAACCAAATGGTTGAGAAAATAGGGCAGCAATGTCGGAGTTTTTTGGAGACACTTTCCAAATACTCTGACATCATTCCCGTCAGCCCGCTATCATGTAGAAATTTTCCACATGAGGTCAAAGATAGATCTTGGGCAGAGATATGGGTAAAAAATATGTTGTGTTTAATTCCATGAATTATTTTTGTATTTATATGAATTAATATTTTGATTTCAACTTCTATTTAATTTTCCCGATGGTGAGTGTGCACGACCGGAACATCTAAAGGATTTAGGTGATATTTGTAGAGCCTACAAGCATGAGGTGTATATTGATTGGGATTCTAGAGTTGGCATTGATTTTGAGGCAGTACCAGTCGTGGATTATTGTCTTATAGAGCAGTATCGTCAGATGATTACTCATTGGACGAGTACCCAGTTTAAGGTATGAATTAAATTTGAGGTATTTAAATAACAACATTCATATTTTTAATTAATATTATACTTTTAATTATCTAATTTTATTTAGGAATCATCTGGAAAAAATAAAAAAAACATTGATGCCAAAAAATACCTCCACACACTAGGATGTACTATGATTCCAGATCATGAGAGGAAACAGGTATGACAATTGTTTATAAGTTTTATTTACGACTTACATTTTCTTTTTTCCTAAATTTTTTAATAGTTTTATAAAGTATTCAAATAACTTTAGTTTTCAATGTCATTATAGAGGAAAATACATAATATTGAAGGACGTGTGCCTCGAGCAAAACTGTTTTTCTCAAGTAAACAGAAAAAGGATGGAAGTGCCATCGACGAAGCGACACATCAGTAGATTGTAAGTTCTAATATGTTGACTTTATAATTTAATATCTATTTTGAAACTTAATAATATATTTATATTTGTAACAGGATTCTTTAGAGGCCCTCGATGCCCAAGAACAAGACAATTTCGGGCCAACTGATCACTTACATCAGGTGTTGGGAGAGGAGCATCCTCGCAGAGTACGTTGCCGACCTAGGATAGCCCTGACGTGGTGTTGGCCCTCCTCAGGTACGAGTTGTAGTGCCACCGACCTACAACAAGTTAGTGCATAGGCAGAACAGGCTGAGAAAAGGGCCACAGAGACGACAGAACAGTCTGCTAGGGCAAACAATGCATTTATGAAATTTATTGAAGTTCTACGTCCAACACTTCCAGCAGAGGCCATCCCAGATTTTGATGAATATATTTCATCGATACGTTTTATATATGCTGCACCAGGTGGAAGTTCTAGTGGTGGTTAGGACGATGTCCAACATGATGATGATGATGGTGAGGAGTCTGATGCGGAATAGGAGGGAGAGGTGGAGGGCGAGGCGGATGGTGAGGGCGAGGAGGAGGGAGAGGGTGAGGAGGAGGGTGCTGAGGAGGGTGAGGACGATGATAGGTACAAGGACGGGGGTGATGATGATGTTGATGATAGTGATGGTGTTGTGGGACAAATTTATCCATTACATTTTTGAGTAATATTACTGATATTTGATGTTTAATCTATTCTAGTGGTTAGTTTTATCTAGACCCATAGTATAGTATTGGAGTTGAGTTATTTTTATATATTGTCTGTTTTTATGGATGTTTTCTTTTAGTGGTTGTGTGTTTGGGAACTCCCTGGACAGCCCTCCTTTTTCTGGACCCTGTACAACCCCCACCATCCTCCTTGGACCCCGGACACCCCCCCGGACACCCCCCCACCATCCTCCATGGTCTTCGGACAGCCCCCCAGACACCCCCCAAACAGCCCCCCGCCCTCCTCCCTGGACCCCAGACAGCCCCCCGGAAAGCCCCCCACACAACCCCCCACCCTCCTCCTTGGTCCTCGGACATCCCCCCGGACACCCACCGGACAGCCCCCCCCCCGATAGCCCCCCAGACAGCCCACCCGCCCTACAAGATTTCATTTACTACTAGAAAATCTATAATATATATTTTATTTATTTTCATCATGATAAAGAATGTAAATCACATTTACACATCTAATCAATATCATAGATTCTTGGTATGTTATAAAAGGGATATATTCATTGGGCATGGCATTGTTAGCTCTGAAATGTTTCATAGCATGATAAACTAAAATCTAATCCATACTAAGAATGCTATAAAAATATTCTATATGAATTTCTACAAGATTTTAAGTAAATACCATTCCACTAATAGAAACGTGAGGGTTGCCGTAAATCATGTTTACCTTAATATTTCCACAAGGATTTTTAGTAATAGTTTTATCTTCTATTAATTTTATGATATTCTCATTCTAAATGTAAATTTTTAATAAATAAATTAATTTAAAGACCCATAGTCAAACAGTGTAATTGAATAATGTGAATAAACAACTAACATACAACTCTAATTGTGTCTCTTTTGTTTAAAATGGACAAGATTGTAAGTGAAAAGAACAACTGGCATATAGAAAATCGACCAGACACATTCTGATTCTGTTGATAAATTATCACAACGATCCATGGGTCATATGTGATGTGTACGAGCCAACTTGGGCTCAATCCGAGTCAGGGTGTGGCTGGAATCACTCTAAGTGTCTCTCTTTTGTTTAAAATGGAAAACATTTTAAGTACATACATAAAACCGACCAAACGCATTCTTTTTCCATTGAAACATTAGGAGAGCGATCCATGGGTCATATGTGATGTGTAAGTTTCAACCTCGCCTCAATCCGAGGTGCGGTGTGGCCGACACCACTCAAAGTGTCTCTCTTTTGATTAAAATGGACTTCAATTTAAGTGAAAACAACAACTAGAATAAAAAAAACTGACCAAACGGATTCTGATTGTGTCGATACTTTAGACCCATGATCCATTGGTCATATGTGACATGTACGAGTCAACCCCGCCTCAATATGAGGCACGGTGTGGATGACACCATTCATAGTGTCTATCTTTTGTTTAAAATGGACATCATTAAGCGAAAACAACAATTGACATTCGAAAAACTAACCAAACGCATTCAAAATGTGTTGATGCTTTAGTAAAATGATATGTGGGTCATATTTGATGTGTAAGAGTCAACTTCGCCTCAATCCGAGGTGCGGTGTGGCCGGAACCACTCTAAGTGCCTCTGTTTTGTTTCAAAAGGATATCATTTTCAATGAAAACATCAACTGGCATACGTAAAACTGACCAAACAAATTCGTACTATTTTTATACATTAGGACAATGATCCACGGGTCATTTAATACATGTAAGAGTCAACCCTGTCTAAATCCAAGGTGCGGTGTGGCCGATACCACTCTAACTGTGTCTCTTTTGTTTAAAATGGACAGGTTTATAAGTGAAAAGAACAACTGGCATATGGAAAACCAACCAAACGCATTCGGATTCTATTGATAATTTATCAAAACTATCCATGGGTCATATGTGATGTATAAGAGACAACCCGGGCTCAATCTGAGTTGCTTTGTGGCCGGGATCACTCTAAGTGTCTCTCTTTTGTTTAAAATAGGCAACATTTTACGTACATACAAGAAACCAACCAAACACATTCGGTTTCCGTTGAAAATTTAGGAGAGAGATCCATGGGTCATATGTGATGTGTACAAGTCAACCTTGCCTAAATCCGATGCGTGGTGTAGCCAACACCACTCAAAGTGTCTATCTTTTGATTAAATGGACATTATTTTAAGTGAAAACAACAACTAGCATACGAAAAACTGACCAAACTGATTCTGATTGTGTCGATAATATACCACAACGATCCATGAGTCATATGTGATGTGTAAGAGTCAACCCCACCTCAATCCGAGACGCGGTGTGGCCAACACCATTCATAGTGTCTCTCTCTTGTTTAAAATGGACATCATTTTATGCGAAAACAACAAGTGACATACGAAAAACTGACTAAATGCATTTAAAATGTGTTGATGCTTTAGTAAAACGATCCATGGGTCATATGTGACATGTAAGAATCAACCTCGTCTCAATCCGAGGCGTGGTGTGGTCAGCACCACTCTAAGTGCCTCTCTTTTGTTTCAAAAGGATATCATTTTCAGTGAAAACATCATCTAGCATACGGAAAAATGACCAAACACATTTAGATTATGTTGATACTTTAGGAAAATGATCCATGGGTCATTTGAGAAATGTACGAGTCAACCCTATCTAAATCTGAGGTGTAGTGTGGCCGGTACCACTCTAACTGTGTCTCTTTTGTTTAAAATGGACATGATTATAAGTGAAAAGAACAACTCGCATACGGAAAACTGACCAAATTCATTCAGATTCTGTTGATAATTTATCACAACAATCCATGGGTCATATGTGAAGTGTATGAGCTATCTCAGGCTCAATCCGAGTTGCGGTGTGGCCAGGATCACTCTAAGTGTCTCTCTTTTGTTTAAAATGGAAAACCTTTTAAGTACATACAGAAAACCGACCAAACACATTTGGTTTATGTTGAAACATTATGAGAGAGATCCATGGGTCATATGTGATGTGTACAAGTCATCCTCGCCTCAATATGAGGCGCGGTGTGGCCGACACCACTCAAAGTGTCTCTCTTTTGTTTAAAATGGACTTCATTTTAAGTGAAAACAACAACTAGCATACGGAAAACCGACCAAACGGATTTTGATTATGTCAATACTTTAACAAAACGATCCATGAGTCATATGTGATGTGTAATAGTCAACCCCGATTCAATCTGAGGTGCGGTGTGGCTGAAACCATTCATAGTGTATCTATTTTGCTTAAAATGGACATTATTTTAAGAGAAAACAACATGTGAAATATGAAAAACTGACCGAATGCATACGAAATCTATTGATGCTTTAGTAAAATGATAAATGGGTCATATGTGACATGTACGAGTCAACCCCGCCTCAATCCGAGGCGTGGTGTGGCTGGCACCACTCTATGTGCCTCTCTTTTGTTTCAAAAGGATATCATTTTCAGTGAAAACATCAACTGGCATACGGAAAACTGATCAAATGCATTCGGATTGTGTTGATACATTAGGAAAACGATCCATGGGTCATTTGAGACGTGTAAGAGTCATCCCTGTCTAAATCTGAGGTGCGGTGTGGCCGGTACCACTCTAACTATGTCTCTTTTGCTTAAAATGGACAGGATTATAAGTGAAAAGAACAACTGGCATATGGAAAACTGAGAAAAAGCATTTGGATTCTATTGATAATTTATAACAACGATCCATGGGTCATATTTGATGTGTATGAGCCAACCCGGGCTCAATCCGAGTCACGGTGTGGCCGAGATCACTCTATGCATCTCTCTTTTGTTTAAAATGGACACCATTTTAAGTACATATGGAAAACCAACCAAACGCATTTTGTTTCCATTGACACTTTAGGAGAGTGATACATGGGTCATATGTGACGTGTATGAGTCAACCTCGCCTCAATACGAGGTGCGGTGTGGCCGAAACCACTCAAAGAGTCTCCCTTTTGTTTAAAATGGACTTCATTTTAAGTGAAAACAACAACTAGCATATGAAAACCCGACCAAACGGATTCTGATTGTGTCGATAATTTATCACAACAATCCATGGGTCATATGTGTCATGTACGAGTCAACCCCACCTCAATCCGAGGTGTGGTGTGGCCGACACCATTCATAATGTCTCTCTTTTGTTTAAATTGGACATCATTTTAAGCGAAAACAACAAGTGGCATACGAAAAACTGACCAAACGCATTCAAAATGTGTTGATGCTTTAGGAACATGATCCATGGGTCATATGTGATGTGTACGAGTCAACCCCACCTCAATCTGAAGCGTGGTGTGGCCACCACCACTCTAAGTGCCTCTCTTTTATTTCAAAAAGATATCATTTTAAGTGAAAAAATCAATTGGCATACGGAAAACTGACCAAACACATTCGGATTGTGTTGATACTTTAGGAAAACAATACATGGATCATTTGAGATGTGTACGAGTCAACCCCGTCTAAATCTGAGGCGCGGTGTGGCTGGTACCACTCTAACTATGTCTTTTTTTAAATGGGCAGTATTATAAGTAAAAAAGAACAACTGACATACATAAAATGGACCAAACAGATTCTGATTCTATTGATAATTTATCACAAAGATCCATGGGTCATATGAGACGTGTATGATCCAACACAGGCTCAATCCAAGTCACGGTGTGGCTAGTATCACTCTATGTGTCTCCCTTTCGTGTTAAATGGACAACATTTTAAGTACATATGGAAAACCAACCAAACGCATTCGGTTTCTGTTGAAACATTATGATAATGATCCATGGGTCATATGTGATGTTTATGGGTCAACCTCACCTCAATCTGAGGTGCGGTGTGGCCGACACCACTCAAAGTGTCTATCTTTTATTTAAAATGGACTTCATTTTAAGTGAAAACAACAACAATCATGCGAAAAAACCGACCAAACAGATTCTGATTATGTCGATAATTTAGAAAAACGATCCATCGGTCATATTTGATGTGTACGAGTCAACCCTGCCTCAATCAGAGGTGTGGTGTGGCTGATACCATTCATAGTGTCTCTCTTTTGTTTAAAATGGGAATCATTTTAACCGAAAACAACAACTGACATATGAAAAACTGACCAAATGCATTTAAATTGTGTTTATGCTTTAGGAAAATGATCCATGGGTCATATGTGACATGTACGAGTAAACCCTGCCTCAATCCGAGGCACGGTGTGGCCGAGATCATTCTATGTGTCTCTCTTTTGTTTAAAACGGACTACATTTTAAGTACATACAGAAAATTGTCCAAACAGATTCTAATTGTGTTGATAATTTAGCACAACGATCCATGGGTCATATGTGAAATGTACCAATCAACCCCGCCTCAATCGGAGATGTGGTGTGGCCGGAACCACTCAAAGTGTCGGTATTTTGTTTCAAAAGGACATCATTTTAAGTGAAAACATCAACCACCATACGGAAAACTGACCATACGCATTCAGATTGTGTTGATAATTTAGGACAAAGATCCATGGGCCATTTGAGAGGTGTATGAGTCAACCCCGTCTAAATCAGAGACGCGGTGTTTCTGGTACCACTCTAACTGTGTCTCTTTTGTTTAAAATGGACAGAATTATAAGTGAAAAAAACAACTGGCATATGAAAAACTGACCAAACACATTCGGAATCTATTGAAACTTTAGGACAATGATCCATGGTTCATATGTTACGTGTAAAAGTCAACCGCGCCTCAATCCAAGTCACAGTGTGTCGGAAACCACCCAAAGTGTCTCTTTTATGTTTAAAATGGACAACATTTTAAGTACACACAGAAAACCAACCAAACGGATTCTGATTGTGTTGATATTTTTGCACAACGATCCATGGGTCATTTGTGACATGTACGAGTCAACCCCACCTCAATCTGAGTTGTGGTGTGGCCGAAACCACTCAAAGTGTCTCTCTTTTATTTAAAAAACACTTTTTTAAGTGAAATCAACAACTGACATACGAAAAACTGACCAAACACATTCGAAATATCTTGATACTTTAAGACAACGATCCATGGGCCATTGGTGACATGTACGCGTTAACCTTGCCTCAATTCGAGGCACGGTGTGGCTGGTATCACTCCAGGTGTATGTATTTTGTTTAAAATGGATAACAACTCAAGTAAAAACATTTAGTATATGAAAAACTGATCAAATTATGAATTGAATTCTAGATTCCACATATAATTGTCATCTAAATTTTAAATTGAATTCTAAATGAATTTTTTATGATTATAATTACGTTATGAATTTTGATTTAATTATGGATGTGTATAGTTCCAGGATGCATTATATGAATTTGTTCTCTACATGTATGTGTTAGTTGGTTATTGGAGGTACAATAATAGGAAATGATTGAAATTGGGATGGAATAGACTGGCTTCTATACAAATTGCACAAAAATGAGAGCTGTTGTGAAAATTGTAGGCTATTGTGGAACTTGCACAGCATAGGCTATGGCAACGGTTTCAAACCGTTGGTATTTCCTCCTTGAGTATTTTTTTACCAACAGTTCTAAGAACCGTTGGTAAAAACCCTTTCCTAACTATTTATAAACCATTGGGGAAGAAGCCCTCGGCCTGGGTTTCCCAACGGTTCAAGGCAAACCGTTGGGAAAAGCTATCCCAACGGTTTGGCACAACCGTTGGGATAGGTTCATTTTTAATGACCTATCCCAACGGTTCAGTGTAAACCATTGGGAAAAGTTTTTCCAACGGCTTACTTTCCTAATATTTGTAGAAATGTTGGTATAATATATACCAACGGTTCTTCAACCTTTCCCAATGGTTCGGAACTATTGGGAAATTCTGTATTTCCAGTAGTGGGCCTCATACTCAAGATAATTATAGTGGAGTTGGTGATGCAACTAGTGCTGAATAGCGTATAACCATACTGGGACAATTGTCTCAGGTTTTTAATAATAACCTTACATGTATGGATAACCCCTATCCACAACACGAAGGATAAATGTTAGAGAAATTCATGAGGAAGGAACCACTAACATTCAATGGGACTACAAATCCATTTGTAGCTGAGAAATGGATAAGTTCCTTAGAGAAAACATTTCATGCTTTGGGGAGTAACGAAAGGGAAAAAGTTTTCAGGGTAGTTTACCTCCTCACAAGAAATGATGATCAATGGTGGTTATTAATTCAAAACACAAGGGAGTATGAAGAAGTATCAATTATGGAATGGAGGGAGTTTAAATGTATTTTATTAGAAAAATGCTTTCCTCATGAAAATCGAGCCGATATGGAAAATAAATTTATGGTCTAAGGCAAAAAGAGGATTATAATGTCACAAAGTATGAGTCTAATGTTACGAGGATAGCAAGGCATGATTGAAATTATATACATAAACCAAGGAGTAAAATTGATCTCTTCTTTGATGGGTTAAAACCATTTATCCGTCGAGCATTAGTCAAAAAATCCATCTCATCATATGAAGATATAGTCTCATGTGCTATCAAGATAGAAAAGGAATTATCTATGTCTTGTGACTTTGAAGCAATGAAAGAGAAAAAGGGATTTTCTGAAAACTCTGTAAATGGAAATAAGGGGATGAAGGGGAAATTTTTAATTTCCATGCTATAGTAAATGTGGGAAGAAACACCCCAGTACTTGCCTGAAAGGGATGAGAGTTTGTTACAAGTGTGGTGAAAAAAGCCACCATTCTCATGATTGCAAGGGAAAGGAAGAGACTATCAATGTTGAATGCTACAATTGTAGAGAAATGGGGCATTATGCAAATGAATGTCCTATGTTCCAAGTAAACTTACCTCAGAAAAGGACAATGTAGCAAGGTCATGCTTATACGATCGCTACTGCTAAGGTTGATGCTCTGAATGACGTGGTGGAAGGTTCTTTAATCATTTATTCATAATTAGGCAATGTTTTATATGATTCTAGATCATCGCATTCTTTCATATCTTCCCAGTTTTCTAAGAAAATTAAATATTTCCAATTTTACTTAATGAGGGAGTTTTTAGTAAAAAATTCTAAGGGGGGTACCATTGTAACAATGTTTTGTCAATCAGTTACCATTATAGAATATAAAAATTCTATATCTGTAGATATAATTTTCATAAACATGATTGTATTTGATATAATCCTTTGTATAGATTGGATTTCAGTCCGGGATGCAAAAATTTATTACAAGAAGAAGGAGGTTACAATTTTTTCTGATGATAAGGAATACCTTATCTTTAGAGTAGAAACTTCACCATCTGATTCTTATCTAGATCCACCCACAGTATCTCTACTAAATTCAATTATTGGGGAGGAAGGTAGTGAAATAACTATGGGTGAGAATTTTCATATAGAGGATACACATATTGAGCAAGAATATGCTGATGTGTTTCGAGATGAATTACATGGACATCCTCCAGAACGAAAAATCGAGTTTTGCATTGACTTAATTCCTGGTTCAAGACCCATATTGAAGTCCCCTTATACAGTGGCCACTGTGGAATTAGTGCATCTAAAGAAACAATTAGAGTAATTGAGAAATAAAATATTTATTATCCCTAGTGTTTCTCCATGGGGATCCCCTATTATTTTTATTAAGAAGAAAGATGGATCTATGTGGTTGTTCAATGACTACAGGGTTATCAATGATATAATAATAAAGAACAAGTATCTCCTTCCTTGCATTGATGGTTTAATTGATCAAATTCATTAAGACCAATTTTTTTTCAATGATTGACATTCGATATGGATACCATTAGTTGTGCGTGAAGAAGGAAGACATTCCTAAGACCACATTTTGTACTGGGTATGGGCATTACGAATTTATAGTAATGTACCCTATGTTTTCATGGATCTAATGAATATATTTCCCAAGGAATATTTTGATGTATTTTTAGTGTTATTTATTGATGATATATTTTTATACCCCAAAATCTATGAAAATATTGAAAATCACTTCAGAACTATTCTAAAAACTCTTAGAAGAAATGGATTATATGGGAAGTTTAGAAGGTGTGAATTATGGCTTTAGGAGATCTCTATTCTTTTCCATGATTTCTCTAAGGATGGTATCAGTGTTGATCCTTCAAAGAGAAAGGAAATCCAATAATGGCCATCACCAATGAGTATAACTAAGGTACATAGCTTTATTGGTTTATCAGGTTACTATCGACGTTTCGTCCAGAATTTTTCCCGATTAGCTTACCCATTAACCAAGATCATATGTAAATGGGAGATTTTTTTTGAAAAAAGTGTGTGAATAATGATCTGAAGAATTGAAGAAAAGATTATTCAATTCCCATATATTGACTTTACAATCAAGGAATGATGGGTTTTTTACTTATAGTGATTTTTCAAAGAAAGGGCTATGTTGATTTCTTATGCAGAATGATAGGGTTATTGCCTATGCATCACGAAAACTAAAAATTCATGAACAAAAATATCCTTCTAATGATCTTGGGATAACACCTATAATATTTTATCTAAATATATAGAGACACTATCTCTATGATGAAAAATTTGAGATATATAATGATCACAAGAGTTTAATGTATATTTTCTCATTAAAATAACTCAACTTGAGGTAAAGTAGGTGGCTCAAACTACTCAAGGATTATGATTTCACTATACACTACCACCTATGGAAGTCAAATAAAGTGGTGTATGATTCAAGAATAAAATATTATGGAGTTCTGATAAAGACGCGAGTTAAAAGGGATCCTATATTCATGGATATAGTAAAGATGGATATGGGAATAATAATGGTAGGTGAAACATTGATACTTTTTCAAATGGTTGCCAAAACATCTTTAATAGAAATGATAAAAAGTTCTCAGAATGATGATGAATCGTTTAGAAATAAATTTAATGATATGAATAATGGGAGATTGATCAACTTTGTATATGAAGACGGAATTTTGAAATTGGGGAAAAGACTTGGTGTTCTCGATATACCTGACCTAAAAATGGAATTTTTGGATGATACTCATAGATCCAATTTCTCTATACACCTTGGTAACACTATAATGTATAGGATTTGAAGTAAAATTTTTGGTGTGACAACATGAAGAGATAGATTGCTGATTATGTGTCAAGATTTATGTTTTGGAAACAGGTAAAGGATGGAAGACAACATCCTGGAGGAATCCTAGAGCATCTTCACAAACTTGAGTGGAAATGGGTTGATATTATGATGAACATTGTCATAGAGCTACCAAATAATCCTAGAAGGAATAATGAAATATGGGTCATTGTTTTTTTCTTACTATGTCAGAACATTTTCTTGCTATAAGGGAAGATTTACCACTTGAACGTTTATCAAGACTCTATAATAATGATGTTTTATGACTTCATGGTGTACCCCTATCGATTGTTTCTGATGGTGATCCCCATTTTACATCACGATTCAGGAAAAGTCTTCAGAAATTTCTAGATACTGAACTTCGTTTAACCACTGCTTATTGCCCTCAAACTGATGGAAAATTAGAACAGACTATTCAAACATTAGAAGACATGTTGAGATCTTGATGACATTAATTTCAAGGTATGTGGGATCAATATTTACCTGTGGTAGAATTTCTTTATAATAATAGCTTCCATTAAAATATTCAAATAGAACCACATGAACCATTATATGGAAATAGATGTTGCACACCAACTTGTTGGGATGATGTTGGTGAAAGAAAACTCATAGGTGCAGAACTTGTTGGGGAAACAATAGAAAATGGGAAGATCATCCAAACCCACATAAAAGAAGATCAAAATATGAAGAAGATCTATGCCGATAATTAAAGGAATTGGAATTTCAAGTATAAGATCATGTTTTTTGAAGGTATCTCTATGAATGGGTATTTATGATTCAGTAAGAAGGGTGAATTAAGTCCTAGGTACATCAAAACTTTAAAAATTCTTGAACGAATTGGAGTTGTAGCTTACTGTTTGGAAATGCTACCAAGTCACTCAAAAGTTCATGATGTGATCCATGTATCACTAATGTGAAAATACATTATAGTCCCAACGCATGTACTCACCTATGAAGAAATATAACCGAAACCCGATCTATCTTATTGTAAAGAGCCTATCAAGATTCTTGATACCAGAGAAGAAGTGATGAGAAAACGGATGACTCGTCTGGTAGAAGTTCTTTGGAGAAACCATAAAATGGAAGAGGCAATGTGGGAACCCGAGGAACATATCATGAAGAACCACCTGAATATTTTTATGGAGTAATAATCTGGAAATTTTTAAGACAAAAATATTTGAATGAGTGGAGAATGTAACATCCAAAGCTTCCACTGTACGCTTCTCTTTGAATAATACAATAGCTTGCGTTGTACGAAACTTTTAGTTTTAGCACACCACGAAAAATCAAACTAGCCACTTAAAAAGAAGTTATGAATAGTAATACCCACTTTTTAAAATTTTATATATTTTATATTTCAAATTGTACTTATTTTGTGGATTCGGAATATCAAAATTAGTATAGGGTGATTTTTGGTATTTTTATGAAGACTTTGAATCTTTGATGAAAAGTGAAAAACACTGTGTTTTTTATTAAAAGCATATATTATTTAAATATTTATTATTTTTATTTTAATTTATTTTAATATCAAAATAGATATATAATACCTATATTAATCCAATGTAATTCATTGGATTCATTTTATAAGAAGATTGGATATATAAATTTTGTTGTATTATATAACGTCTTTTACCAACCTTCTTGGCACATTTGCAAATTTTCATAAAATGTAATTTTACCACTTTTGTGAATTGAATTTCAAAAATCTAAGAGACACGGTTGATATTAGTAAGTAAAATGTGGTTCAATAGGATGAAAATATTTTTTGATGAATAATAACTTTTGAATTTTATTTACCACTTTTATAAATAAATAGGTCCATTAAATGTAAAAATGATATTATAATTACCCTAACACATTTAATAATTCTATTGGATAAGTGTATTTCGACCAAAATAATCCTTAGGAATAAAAAATGACCCACTTTTATCCACTTAATTTAGATTAGGACATTTAATATTATTTTATTTAAATAAGAGTTAAAAGTTTTAAATTCAAATGTTAATAACCAAAACATTTTTAATATAGGGTTATACATAAGATAATTTCATATATAAATATTCATTGAAAATATAAAAATATTTCCTACACCATGATATTTTATTTATAATTTTTATACATTAAATAATTAAATTTATTTATGACACAATAATGATGCAGTAATTATCTTCTTGAAGAATGATTAAAATAATTGATATTATAAATATTAAAATAAATGTAAATTGAGACCTTTGTTGCTTTAAACTAATTTTTTTGGTTAACATAACATGTTAGGGTTTATTAAATAATTTGTTTTGTAGTGATAAAGTTGTTACAACTTTTACAAAAACCAAAATACTAAATAGTGTTAAAATTGACATAAATGAGTTTTTAAAACAAATACTATTTTATTAAATGATACAATAATCCTAAAAATATAAGGATCAAAAAAAGAACATAGATAAGGTTAGAAATGTAAAAAATGAACCACTTTGGTTTCTCTTGGATTTCTATAGTATGTTTATTAACCATATAATATAAATATACAAGGAGAAATGGTAAATGTTAAACTATTAAACAAGTAGTTAAATCTAAAAGACAATGTTCATATGGTGAACTAAATTTTTCTAAAACATATTAGTTGAGAATATTTAGACCCATCCCCGCCCTATGATCGAAATAAATCCATTTTGAGCCATTAGAAACTAAAAATGATTTTATAATAAAATAATATTTCAAATTTTCCCTAATGTGACCCCACCTCTCTTAAAAAAGGGTACTTCACCTACTCTTAATTTCACACCTCCAATGTCATTTAGTTTCCCCAAAACCTATCCAACTATCCTCCAAACTATCCTGAATTAGACTTAGTGGCCTTAATTTCATTAGAAAGCCATCCTATAAAGACATTTTGTTTAAATCAATAGGAAGAACCCGAAGAAGAGGTAATTATTTCATCCCATATTTCAATGTTCTTTTTCTTTTTCCACTTACTATTTAATTGATGTTTCTACACCAAATTAATATTTCCAGTACCATCTACACACTTTAATTTATTATAAATATGGTACATCCATATTCATTGTTCTATCCATCCTATTAATGACAAAGTCACTATACGTGCGTACGTACAGCTTACCGTATGCACGTCGTGGTGTAATTTTTTATTCAACACCTCATTATTTGGATGCGTATAATAATGAATATAATTGGTTTAAATAATAAATATATCATTTTAATGATTATTTATATATAATATACCATCCAATTACAAACAATTTCACCATGAATAGAATGATATTGTTGCTCGTGCGTACGTACAAATTACTATCTCCATGAACATGATGAGATTAATTCCCTATCGTAACCATTCATGAATAATTTTCATTTTCTGATTAAAATTAATGTTTAAGAACATAATATCCTTCTGGATAAGAATAAAATACATCTTATCCATAAAAAAAGACTAACGTAACAAAATTTATAAAGGAAACAAATCATTTAACACCCAAAACAATGATACTACCAAAATATTATTAACAAGGAAATATTAGAAGATCATAAATGATGTCATATTTATGTATGGGGTTGTTTTATAATTTAATAAAAATTATTTAACTATAATATAGGAAGTCAATGTACCCTTGACTAAGGATAATTACATGGTAAGGGTTAATTTTTACAATCTCTTTATTATCTGAGGTTGTCTATATGTATGTATCTACTGGGACCTCTTTATCATCCACACCTATGTTTCTTAAAATGTATTTCAAAACATTTTCTCTTATTAATAGACTATGTGTTAAAGTCATTTATACCCTTTTTTTAATTTTTATAAAATATTTTTAAAGGAATCCTTCTGTTGCTTTCCAAACAAGGTACTTTATGACCTTTTCTATAAATTAAAGAAAGAATGATTTTTAAACATATAAAGTGGGTGAGGATATTTTCCACCATTATAATACCTTTAAAGCATCACTTAAAATATTATAATAATATTTTTCAAAATTAATGTTTTATTTACATTTAAATTATTTCAAAGTAGAAATAGATATCTCACTCTAATAGTTTTTGGATTGATTTCATCTATGGTAACATAATTTGTTTTATTTTATGATTCTTAGAAGTTGATTTATTATGATACAATATTCCATATTTTATTGAAGGTTTTATGATATGTTTGACTATGGATGTTCTATTTCTATACCATGCATGGTTTATGGTTAAAGTTTTGACATTTTGTATGCTAGTTTTAATACGGATGTTTATGTTGTGTTTCAGCATTTTAATATGAGGTTTGCATTAGACTTAGTAAGTGATTGGTGGAGACAATAATAGATCCTCTATGAATCGGTAGGTCTCATGATACAAACTAGTGTATTGGCATAAGGCCTTGATAAAATCTTATTTGTAGTCTTGGAATGAGGTTGTGACTATGTGGTTATGATGTCCAACATTATGCATTCCATCATTATGAAATTATCTTTCCATATTACATGTGATTATTTGACCAGTAGAATATCCTTGTGAATAAGTAAATGGAATTATTTGATTAATATTTTCCATGTTATACTAAATACTGAGTTTAAAAGGTTTGTGTTTTTAGTCTTATACATTTCCTTAAATGTTTATGGTTATTTATTATAGTTTCTGCTATATTTTTATCCTTACTAAGAATTTGTGCTCACCCCTTTCTTATGTTTTATTTCTCCTAGGATGTGAAGAAGTATATTATGAATAACATTTAGGGATAGGCTAAGGGATATGAGCGAGTTCTACAGAGAAAAAATATTTTTTTTATTGAAATTCATAATGTAATATAAAAACTTATATATGTATCTACTACTTGCAAGGATTCTAAATTGGTCGGCCTTTTGGGACATGATTCCTTGTATCATGCCAATGTTATGTAATAATGCACCATCTCAGGGTAACTTGGGTTAGGGTGTTACATTATTTCTTGTGATTGAAAATGATTGAAATGTTAATATTTTCAATCGTTTATGTGTGATGATTATATAATGGTACTTGGACATTTGATGGGTGGTTACAAGATAAAATAAATGGAGGTTGGTTCTATGATAATATAAGGAAGAGTGGTTACGTTATAGCCTCCAATTCATTTGGTATGGAAGTCAGACGTATGTCTATTCCATTTGTAATATTGATTTGTGGAAGTCGATTATATGGTTATGCAATGTATGATTATTTCACAAGTTTACCTTTTATATGATAGATGTTGCTTTATATGGGTTTTATAGTAATCCTTTGAGTTTAATAAGAAGGGTAAGCAGTGAGATTATATTTTGTGAAGTGTTTTTTTACTTCTTTAAGGTTAAATGTATTACATTACGATAAATTATTCACGGTTTACATGTTGTTTTGAAAATTAAGAGTTTTTGTTCTTTGTGTATCTCTTACTGAGCTTTTGTTTATCATACCATGTTTTAGAAATGTCTTTCATAGGACATAAGGTGGAATATGTTCAAGAATGGGATCAAGGAAAAGTAATTATATTTAAAATATGGAACTAAACATGTTTCTTTTATTTTAAGATTTTTTATTTTATGAAAAAATGGATACTGAGTATAAGTGTCTACATGAAATATTCAAGTTATTTTCTATAAGTTATTACCTAATTATCTAAAGATCTAAACCTAAAAAGATCCTCAATTTGAATTATTAACATAATTCATGATTATGTAATGTTTAAGGGTGGGGCCTTATAACAAACTTTTATTTTTTGAAACGAAAAAGTATTACCTACTTTTTTCACATGCCACCAGGCTACAAAATGTTTCATTCCAGAAACTTATATGGTAAAAAGTTAACATATTTCTATATAATAGGAATTGGAAATGATTTTATGTAATGTAAACCTTTATACTTTGATTTTATCCCCCGGCAAACCTATTTTAACCTTAAACATGGTAATTAATATTTACTCTAAATGCGTTGAAAAAATGGTTTTCAAAAAAACCTCAAAAGTATAATAAAAGAAATTATATAAAGATTCAACATGAAATTAAACCTAATGAACTAAATTGTATTAATAATAATTTAACTCATCTAATGATACTTTTTTTCCATTTGAAAACAAGATATAAATTTCTAAATTCTTTAAATGAAAAGGATTCTTTAAAAAAAATTAATTTCACAAATGAAAGATATATTAATCTTTTCATAGAATTATAAAAAATTCAATACATTCTAATTATTACATGTTTTTATAAAAATGAATCAATTTTTTAAAATTAATTTTATAAATATAGAAAATATTGATTTTATTATATTTTTTACAAAAATCAATAGAAATATTTTTTTTGAGAAAAATGTTTTTTTGAAGAATATAAACACTTTAACAAAAAATAAGAACTTATTTATCAATATATCATATTTATCTAAAACATCTATACATATTTATAAAAAACTGCTTTTCTTATTCAAACCATTGTATTTAATGAATATGTTACAATGATATACTATGTTACATTTTGTTAAAACTCAGTGCTTCATGTAATATAAGATGTTGAGGAAATAAAATATATTGGAAAAAAATAGAAGACTTCAAGAAATATATGGTGTTAAATTCTACCCCTTAATTAAATTTCAACCACAAAATTTGAAATTTTTCTTGGGAATCAAGGTTTTATCATATGAATGTCCCTCTATAGAAAACCCATGATGTAAAAAGGGTTAAAAAAATTTATTCTTGAAAGGATAGAAATGTAAATATGAAGGTTATATTAGATAAAAAAATTAGGCTTTAAAATAGAACATTAATGTGACATAACAATATAGATATAGAAGAGACTAATTATTTCCAATGATTAATTTAGAGTAATATATAACTTTTTCTTGAGAAGGATAACCACCACAAAACCTTTAATATATGTTGAGTTAAACTTAATACCCCTGTAATATTGAAAAAATTGTTAAACTTAATAGGTTATCCATTATTAATAAATATTGATATGATGAAGTCAAAAAAAATAATCTCTAAAGCCTTATCCAAAATTCAACTTTAACCATTTCATATATTGTTAATCTTAATACCCCTGTAATATTGAAAAATTTATAAATAAGGTCAATAATTTATAAAATTAACATATAAAAAATTACCAAAATACATCAATGTAGCACTTAATTTTCACATACCATATATAGGAATACATTTTAAATAGATTCTACTAAAATATTTTAATGACTATAATTACCAGAAAGAAAAATGAAAACATACATGATTCCCCATTACGTAAATAAAACCATATATTGTAGAATATATTTCATAATTATGATAATGATGTAAACTCCATCAATGATAACGTACACCAAATTTTCATAAAAATCATTAATCATTTGAAAGGTCATTATTTCAATCCAATTGACTTTATCTATATCCATATCAATTTTTCCTAACTATGAATTATTATCTCAACATCAAGAAAAATATATTATTACCTTTCCCTTAACCTTGTGACCTTAATAAAATATCATAATTCCATTAAATCACTTTTCTAGGTCATCGGTACTATTCAAAATATTCTTGAAAATAATTAATGCAAAAATTCTATAGAAAAATTATTATATATTTCATGATTCATACAACATGATTCTTCATTTATAATAAATAAATAGTTTAGTTATTCCAATTTATTATTAAACCATTAACTATGCTTCATTATCTTATTCCTTAATTCGAACTTCCTTTCATATCTCATTTTTAGTCTATTCAACATCAACATAATCCTTTAATCATACAACCTTACTGATCATATTCTTATGATTCCCAAAAAGGAAATTTATTTTAATAATTACCATCCTTCCCACATTTAAAAAATTAAATAATTGATGATACAATAGGAAAACCATTATTCTCATTAATTTAATTTTTTTAACTTCTCATTTTACTCTAAAATTATTTAATCTATTCCTTTTTTCACTACACATAAATCATCTCCTTGTTCTATTGAGACATTCCATTTAATTTAGATTCCCACGTTCTCAAAATATTAGAAACCAAAAATTATTTCGTCAATGGTCTCCACCACCCAAGCTCTTAGTGAACTCTATCCTTATATTATTTGGTGAGTAAAAAGGTTGATTTAGGTGAAATTTTGTAATAATATATCATGATAATAGATTATAAATAATCACAATATACTTCAAAGTAGTCATCATACAATTTGGTTTCTCATTAACCCATTTTATATGACATTTAATGTCAATCCATTTATTTCCGGTACCTGTTATTGACTAAAAGAAAAAATTATCATGTGAGAAATAATATTCATAGTAAGAAACACATAATCATGATACATAATTTATAATTTCTTTAAATCATGATTTTTTTTAATATAAGACACCTTATGTTTAACCAAGGACATCTGTGATCATTATCAATTCAAATAATCCATAATGGTTCCTAATTAAATTACTAATTATCCAAAGATTATCCCCCATGAGTATCAATCATGTGTGTTGTAAGGATCATTTTTGTACACCAAACGATGATCATGTCAGAGCTCAATGTTTCCTTTTCATATTTGTTACCGCAAGTTACAAATTTTCTAGAGCCCCATAAACCTTTATTATCTAGTCGTGGATTTAATTTCATGGAAAATCACACAATCTATTTATTATTAAAACTATAGGATTTTAAATAATTTTTAATCATATTCCAAGGGTTTAACTCATGTATTCAAATCCCAGTCTCTAATGATTGACTAAAAATTTCCCCTTCTACCAAATATAATGCTCTGGGATATTCATATATAAATGTTATATCTTTTTAGATTAATATTAATAACATTATACAAATACATGACCATGGATCATAAAGTCTTAGTATCTTTGACTAGTAGACACACAATCCTATTTTTTATGTAATATCTTCAATATCTCCCATAATGACCCCCAGTTGTTACTATTCTTAGACATACCTTATTTAAAATATTTCTTTATAACCTAGGATATAAAACATAAGAATGTGTGGGATAAAATTCTTAGTAAGGGTAAATGAAAGAGATATCAACATAACATGAGTATAAGGGTATTTAAACAGTAGACAAACATTTAGAAACCTATACTCTATATATTATATATCCTCATCTTGAATCCTAGAATAATTATTATAATTTTATAATATATCAATCATAAATAAACCAATCAAAAAGAGTCCTGGGAGTATATCCTTATAAAGAAATAATGTTTTGGAATACACATAATCATAGAAAATCACATATTTTGTAGTAAAGGATCACTTCCATAATTATCATAATCGATTCAGTTCACTACCCAAACCCTTGTATTAGTCAAGGTTCATTCCCAAGAATTACAAAATGGAAAATTTCCCTTACCGAACTTAGTTAACTCCCTATTATAGTCCTTTTTATCTCATGATATATCAATTTTTTACAAAATTCATCAAATAGATATATAATTTTGGGACCACCCAACACAATTAATAATGTAACTACCCATCCTTTATTATAATGTATCAAAAGTCCTTGGTTATAATATAACCACTATCATAATTTATTACACAACCTCCATCTATAAATTATAACTGAACCACCCATCACAAAATGAAAACCATACATATCTATGTTGTAAGATCATAAAACATTCATCATATGATCACATCTGTAAAAGGGGAAATGTGTTTAATAAACATTTCATCAATTCAACATAGAATAAGCCCTGAAAATAAATGGGTTTCATAAAAATTTCACTTTCATGACCATAAACCATATTGAGAAAGAAAATTGATGGTACCATTGGATCATATCTCTTGTAATGATTAAATAACATCAAATGATGTCATTATCAATGGAAAATGATTTTGAAAGATGATTGAGAATATTTCTTGAGTAAAATATCCTATCCACTTTGAAATATATAATTTAAAATATATAAAATTTTAAAATATTGGGAAAAACATTTCCATTTAAAATAATTTTAGATAATTATAAATGATTCTTTAAATAATTGAGTGATCATGGTGTTCGCATATCGATTCACTATTCATTTCCACCCTTACACCACCATATTAAATTGGGTTTGTATTGAAAATTAAATATATAATAAAAAATTGAAATTAATATTTGATTAAATAATTTAATTTTATTCACTATTAAATTGTTAAATTTTACTTTTTTATTGAATACAATTTAGTAGGAGGATATTTTGAGATCCAACAATGTAATTCAATCATAACGAGCCAAACTGCGCCAGATCCCGATCACACATGTGGACTTCAATTTTTACTATGTATAATTCATTAATATAATTATGATAAAATTTATTGGGAGAGTGAATATATGTGTGGGAATAATTTTACTGAAATATAGATCCCAATTCATCCATTTGGAGGTCTAAAAAAGGACGACAATGTGAATAAATTCTAGGCGGCTCAGATTGAACCACCATTATGTATTTGGGCCATAACTCAGGACTCGAACAACCAACTGGGATGATTCAGCCACCATTAGATAGATAACCTCTAAAAAAAGTTAAAATATTTTCATGTGTTTCGGGTAGTCAACCATCTGGATAAAAAAGGTAGAAAATGTATTTCATGAATAGTGACCTAGTCCCTTAAGCACTTGACTTATTTTGTGGGAATTATGATGTATTATCCCATAAAACAACCCATAACGCTCATTATATATTATTTATAGACCATAAGGTAGGATTTGAGTTCTTGGGATTTTCTTTGTCACATATACGGATTCCTCCCCTTCCAAGGAGCTCTAAAATCCTTGTGATCACCTGGGGAGGAACGTGATGCAAATCCCCAGCTCTATTATTGTATTATTTTGAATGATCTTTTAAATTCCAAGTTAGTATGTTTTTTTATCATATGATATTCTTGTTTAACAGAGGTATGTATTGGTATGTCATGCTCAATCTCATATGATTATGTTGGGGGTATCCATTCATGCGATGCTACACAAACTGTTCAACACTTCTTCTTATCCATTTCAATTAAGGTGTGTTTGGCGTTTATATTTCTAAATTGAATTCACATAAACACTTTCATATCCATGTACATTTAATTAATGGAATCACACAAAATAATATACCATTATGGACAACAGTTCTAGTTTTTTTTGTGTTTCCTCATTGTGTTTTGGTTATTTAGTCAGACAAGAATCACCATATCATCAGTGATAGTCGGTGAATAATTTTGTGTTTCTAAATCAAAATCTAAGAGGTATCCTAGTATAAAAATAGTAAAATTAGGGTTCTAGGTGTCACAAAATGGGTATTAAAATATCTTTAACAATCCTATTAAAGCAAAAAATGATGAGTATCATGATATTTCCATGGGTTGATTAAAGTTAATCAAATATATAAATTTCTATTTTATTTTATTACCCATCTATATTTTTCATCTTCGTAAATAAAAAAACATGATATTTATAAAATATAAATCCCTTTTTTCATAATAAAAACCTTCATTTGAAATTAATGATCTAAGGCTCCATTAGGAGATAACCCAGGGTTCCTGATATACTATAGAAATTCTAGTAAAAAGTAAGCATCTAATTTGGAACTATCAACAATATGATCACATGAAAGTGGGAAATACAATTCATGTAAGGCATGTTTAAAAAATATTACTTTCAAGTTTTTTTTGTAAAAAGTAAAAACTACATTATTAAGAAAAATAATGGAATATTCCTTTTTAATTTTTGTTGTAAATTTCAATTTGGATAAAAATGAATTTAAAATATTTTTATATGATACTAAAAAACTAATTCAAGACATTTTTAGAAAACATGTACATGGAAGAGAATGATTTTTTGACCAAACAGAAAAATAATGATGGTTTTAATTAAAAGGTTCTTTTTGAATATTTAATATATAAAGAGAGATAAATGAAAATAAAATATATATTCTCAAGAAAAAACCAATGGTTAAGAATATCACTGAGTTTTATCAGAGATCGATCATAATATTTTATCAATGAAATCTTAATCATAAAAAATCATGATAAACCCTGAGATTGTAAAATGAAACCCTAACCACGTTAGTTAATTATGAATCCCAGTCCACATGAAATAAATAAAATAATATGGATATGTAAATCCCCATAGAATCAATAATAATAATAATAAAATATATTTATGGTTAGTAGATACACCACATAAAAGAAACAAGTGTTGAATATGGAATGTGTCTCATAGAAATAAATGTGAGATGAAAATCACATACCTTAAGTCTCGACTATCTTCATACACATTATAATGTCTTATTAAATAAATATTTATTTATTATAAATATATTTCATAAATAGATAATATAAATTAAACTATATGTGACTTACTTATACCTTTTAACACCCATTTATTAATGATTCATTATAAAATAAATAATTTGAGTGGTAAATGCTTCTTTTTTCATGTATTTTTTTTTGGTTTGGAAGATTTGGTACTTATACATTGTTCATGGTTTTATAAGAATAATAAATTAAATCATGATATAAATATGATATAAATTAATTACATATATATATATATATTAAGATATACTCATAAAGGTATAGATGGAAAAATTTATTACACCATTCATAGAGATGGAATGCAATACGTACAGATGAATGATATTTCAATTTTTTTAATAGATGGATTGAGATAAAAGTAAAAAAACAATTCAACCATAAATAATAATTATTATGTTATTTTTAATATTTATATTATTTAAATCTATTTTTATTACCATTCATGAAAATTGGAATTGAAAAACACCTCTTGGAGTGACGTTATTGTTTTCTAATAATAATTCATCCTTAAATGAGAGACCTTATGGTTTTATAATGGGTGGTAAGGTAATATTTTAGATGTGTTATTATAATTATATAATTATTTTTAGGTGATAAAAGCCACATATATACTATAAATATTTCATTACATAAATCATTGAAAATAGATGATGAAAAAGGAACTACATGGGTTGGTGAGGTGACAGTCTGTCGTACATATAATAAACAGATTTTTTTTACCATTTTAGGGAGGAGGAGATGGAAATTGGTTTTGAAATTAACATAATATAACATCAGTATATTTAATATCTTTAATTTTTTTATAACAACATTTGAAAAATATTTTAAGGAAATGGAAGAATAAATTAAACCAAAACCCTCAGCAAAGAATGATACCTCTTTTAAAGACAACTTCCTTATTGTTTTAACAAAAATCCTCATTAAATTGATTTAATATTGAAAATAATTCCTCTTGTACATGGGTAGGTATGTAAGGAAGTAATTTTATTTTGAATTGGTTGAACAATAATCCCATGGATAAGAGAATAAGAGATGAAATGTGGTGCCATTTTATAAGTGGGAGGGGGACACAACTGGAGTTTTTGGAAAGAAAAATTGTTAACCTGTATTTAAACGTTAAAATAGTATTTAAAAAGGATAAATCATGGAAAAATGATATAAATACAAAATAAATCCATATAATAGGAATTTGAGAAGGTTTAGGTCATTTTATCACTTATGTTTTTAGTTTAACACATAGTAAACCTGTTTTGACCTTAACTATGTCAATTAATTTTTACTACATTATTATTAATCGTAATAAAATATTAATATTATATTATTATATAATTTTAATTATCATAATTCAAAATATGGAATATTTTTTAAAATTAAATTCATTGAAGTGGCTGAATTTAATTTAAAATTAATTCCTCCAAAAGGATAACAAAAGGATTTTACCAAGATAATCGTTTCAAAAGTATATAATGTTTTCATATTAAAATTAGTCATAAAATTGACTAAAATGACCTAAATTGGATTATTAATAATATAATTCAATTTTTTTTTTCAATTTGTAACCTTTTTATACTAAGTTGGAACTATGTTAATGCTATAAAAAATGATGTTTTCAATAAAGATCAGTATCGTTCACCACTCATCAAAAAATTAATAACTTAAAAAATTTAAAAAATTCAATCTAATACACATTGGACATGTTGATTTAAAATATAATGTTTATTTTTTACAAATAAATTTTCTAAAATAATAAAAAATTAATTATACTTTTTTCTCATTAAAGTTAATAAAAATCATTTTCTGAGAAACAAATATTTTTTTAGTATATAAAGACATTACAAAAAATTAATTTCATATTAATAAATTTATTTTATTTATCTTAAACAATCATAATTAATTTTCAAAATGTTGTTCGTCATATTCATACCTCCGATTTTAATGGCTTGGTTGTAATGTTTTACTACACTACAGTTTGATGAAACATGATGTCACATGTAATAAAATCTCTCAAAGAAATTAAATTTATTTGAAGAAAATACTTCATAAAAACTCATGGAATTACATAGTAAGCCATATAAATAAGATAATTTTTAAAAACCAATTAATAAATCTAGTTTGTAATCTTAAAACGAGTTTTATGTCATTGAAGAAGTGTGTGGAATGTATGATCAACTTGTTCAATACTCTAATGAATTTCTTATAATTTTACCAGCCCAAAAAAATAACAGTTTTGGTACTCAAAATCTTTAACCTAAGTAGAATAAAGGAAATAATAAGGCTTTAATTATAGAAGTACAACTTAAATATTCTGATGAGAAAATTCCATGGATCTTGGATAGTGGGTTCTCATTTCTCATGAAATGAGAATTAAAAATTTTGAAATATGAGAAAATATTAAAATATGGACAAGTGAATAGTGGTAATGATGGATCTCTCAATATTAAACGAGTTGGACCAATAGTTTTTGGGAAAGGAAATATGAAATCCATGAACATTATTATTCATTGATGGATTGAAACACAATATCCCAACTGTTTCACATCTATGTGGTGAAGGTAACTAAATTGTATTTAAATATTATTGGTTCTTTATAAATAATCATTATTGTGGAAAAAAATAACCATAATAGTCAACTAATATCAAATTATTTCAAGTCGGTGATGCTGGATACTCGTGTTATTTACGATTGATAGGGGAATATGATTTTTGGCATCAAAGTCTCATCCATTATGTCCATATGAATATATATTTTATCACTCAATGAGACAATGTTTATGATATTCATTTACTGAAAATATAATGATATTGGATGTTATCACTAAGTAAAAATGTGAAGATTGTAAACTCTTTACACAAGAAGGTAGATATTCAATCTTCTAAACCATTTGAGCTCATTAATCCATATTTATGTGGTCACATTGGGAATTAAAAAATAATGTAGACATGTATTTTATTACTTTCATCGATGAATTCCATCTTCTTAATTTTTTATGGTTATGAACCAAAAATATGGGGCCTTATAGAAGTTCCTTGTTTATGGGGATATGAAAAGAAATGGTGAGTTTTTTCTCTCATCCTGATCGATATAGAAAATAGAACTAAGTATTAGAATGTGTTGTTTGAATCGTATCTTCTAAAGCATATAATATGATATGAACTTAGTGAACTATAAAGTTATTTCAGAGCATGACACATCTAGAGTGTGGTGGAATCGTATCTTCTAGAGTGTGGTGGAGATGACTCTGATAATTATATAAGAGCATGACACGTCTAGTTATTAATGAAGGCAATTTATTATTGAACTGGATCATATATAAAATTTATTTTTTGAAAGACCAAACTCAGATATGTCCCCATATGATATGTATTATGAAAATTATATATTTTTGAAGTACCATAGGGTGTTTAGTATCAATTTCATTATCAATGAAGGCGGAGATAATCTATAAAAGTTTGATACTATAAGGGTTGATGGGATATTTCATGGTGTTAGTAAAATGGGTTATCATTTCTTGAAATGGATTCTTTTTGTTGTTTTTTGTTAATCTACACTGGGTTGATCAGAGGTGTTTTAAAGACAAGTGATCTTACATTATAGCCAAATTTAGTGTTGAAAGGGGTGACATTTCTCAATGTGTTAAAAAAATTTGACCTCAAAAATGTGAGGAAGGGATGAGATTTATGAAATATTGATTTATTAGACTTCATCTTTACAAATATAGTTAAGGCTTGTATTTCAAGAATATTGATGTTTCGTGAATATGTGGAGCTTCTCGAAGAAATATGGAATCAGTTATAATTTTTGTTTTATGTTTCATGAAATATGTTTATTAAATAATGGTTTATGTGTGATGGATAGATAGTAAGATAAACAATTTCATGTAGGATTTAAAATGAGAAAATTTCACTGAAGCTTCATGAAGCGAACAAGCTTCAAGAACATGAATGTAGAGGTTCACGAGAAGGTCATGGTGTGCTTGAAGTATTTTTGAAAGAGTATTTCTACAAATAAGAATCCACCCATAATTTCACCTAATAGAAATAATTTTGAAAAGGGGGAATATACCTAATATATTGAAGGTCTTCCCAGAAGGGAATTCTTTGAAAATACAGAAATCTTCTTGAATAAAACAATGATGAAAATAATGGTTAATAAATAATTAAATCTAAGGAATTTTAGAAAATATAGTTTCCTGATGCCTGAGAGATTCAAGATATTTTAGAGTTATGTGAAGTCTAGGATCATTGAAAATTCTGGGAAATTTTTGAATGTATGCATGTTCATGAAAGCTAGAACATCTTTGAAATAGAAAAGTGGTTCAGTGAAATCTAAAAGCATCATGAATAATAGTTTTTTGAATATTCGGTTTTAGTGAATATTGTATTCAATTGCATGAAATTTTGGAGTATCGTTTAAGAATAGTGTCATGCTAATAAGGAAAAAATATGTTTATAACTAATCTACTGAATCGTCCTTCATGTGGATAAACTAAGTTAGACTCAACCTAAGATAGTGAGAAAGGGAGATTTGGTGGATGTGATCTGAGGGAGTTAGTGTGTCATCCCTAATATTTTTGTAAAGAATGTGCACCTATGATGAAGTGACTATGTTTGAATAATTTTCATGAACAATACATACTGAATATTAGTGGATTTTGGTATGACAGAAACACTAATGTCATATGCTCCTTTGACTATCCCTTATTGGTGAACCCAGTAAAACAGTTGTGTTGTTTCTATTTAAAAATCTGGGTGTCTGATTATTACATGGTTCCATTAGAACACTTTAATAGGTTCCTACCAACATGGGGAAAATATCTATATCATTTAATGAAAATTTTGACACCTTGATTCACCCCTCCCCCCTTAGATTACTAAATTCTTGTACAAGTGGTATTAGAGTGTACAAGTTAATGGTGTAAAATCAATCTTTTATTATTGTTTTCAAGGAGAATTAAGTGAATTTTAGGAGAATTACCTTTCATGATGAAAAAAATTCCACATTTTGAATAGTATAATGAGAGATCATATGTAATTTCTTGGTATGGAAGTTATCTACAACACAACTCAAGGGATTCATATCATTGATTCAACAAGTCATTCTTTGAATGAAATATATAAGAAAATTCTTGGTAATGATTCCAATGAAAAATCACTCTTACTACAACACTATCTTTTCAAATCTATTGAAAGGTGACGAGTTTCACTATATTCATGTCCATGCTGGAGAAACGTGTAAATATATACGAAGGTGATAGAAAATTGAAGGATCCCAAAATTTATGTTTTCCAAAATCAGTTCAATGGTGTGAAGATATATCATGTTGAAATTGCAGATAGTTTCTTTAATCATATTACTGAAGTTTTTGGAGATAATTAAGGCCTTAAGGAATAAATTAAGTATATTCTAATTGTGAAGAGAATATTTAGAAGGCCCCCACCTTTTTACAATCCCAAAGCTTCATCCATTGAAAAAATATATATATCTATGCTTTCTCTTGATGATCTGTTATGTATTCTAGTGGCCTATGAAATGAGAGTGAAATCAGAGGATAAAGAAAATTGATTAAGAAAGTAAATGTAATTCAAATAACTAGAAAATATCAACATTTCAAAAGATAGCAATGATGGAGATGTTTTGGATGGAAAATTTCTCTCTTTTTCCCAAAAAAAATCAATATAGGAAAAGGGATATTTGAAAGAAATATACATTTTTATTATTTTTATTGTGGTATAATAGGAAAAGTAATGCATCAGTAATCAATGAAATTTGATGATGTGTAATATGAATAAGAAGTTACCTAGAGGCTGCATACGATGTTCTCGCAAATGGTAGGATTAAAATCGGTAAATATATTTTTGAGAATGAGATTCTTCTTCAAAGTTGAACAAGATAATAATGAAATTTTGGAGGATTTCGAACAATAGTTTAAATATAAAATTGAAGAATCCATGATGGATTGTCACGAACTAGGCCGATTCGCCATCCGACCCGATGCCCGACCTGGTCCGCGACATGGACCAAAGGGTGTTCTCGATCCCCACGGGCCGACACAAGTTACTGGATATCAAAAATAAAACCTCGGAATTTTTTTACCCAAAATAAAAGATAGAAAAACAACTAACAGGATAAATAAATTGAAACTGGAAACAGAAAACCAAACATACCTTTACACTATAAACAGGTTTAAGACTACAATTCAAATAAAAATCCAAAATGAACAACAATAAAGATAGAGAACTAAAACTCCAATACCAACCTCCAGGAAAAGACCATCATCAACCAGAACCACCATCGCTGAGCATGAATCCTCGAACTAGGATACACAAGAACAAGATCTACATACACCAAAAGGTGTATGTAGGGTGTGATCCAAATGCCTAGTAGGACGTCACCCAATAAAAAAGTTCCACGTATAGACATTAAATGACAAATGCATTTTCAAGATAAATAAATGAAAGGACACCAAAGCTTGAACAATTTTATAGAAATAGTTTATATAAATAAAACACTTTCAATGAAAACAACTTAAATAATAAAAGAAAACACCCTTGCATTTAAGAAAACCCCAAACCTTCAGGAAACACCCAAAAGCTACATTGTATGCCAACAGTGAGTGAAACCAGGCTAGAGGCCCTATAGGTACCATAAAAAGGAATGGGGCCCTAGAACATTGTGTCTCGGTGAACAGTAGTATAAGAAACACAACAAAATACATTTTCGTGCACGATCCACTATTAGGGAAACACATCCATAACCTAGTGGTCTACAATTATCGTCCAAAGTTTAGTTAGTGTTATAGTCGTCAAACCAGCTAAGTGAAACCAGGATAGAGCTGCTTCCGTATCACTAGCACACTAGATCTAGCCCACCCACCTATTACCCAGGCTTCCCCTTTTGGGTCAATAAGTTCCAATTTCAAATTTCATGTGAAACTCAGACAAATAAAACAAATAGTGTGATACTTAAACCCAACGCCTCGCTTGCTCACAGACACAATATCCATTTGAAATAATACGCATACCAAAAGACTTTACCCAACACAATTAAAACAATTTCTGCATTGCTAATAATTTTTTATTTAAAACATATTAAATTTTCATCATTAATAATTTTTATTACGACATATTTAATTCTTCATAAACAAACTCTTTAAAAAGAAACGTAACATGGCTTAATACACAAAACCAACTCGGGACTCTTTCATGACCCAACACACCCAACATCACATCAAGAACACAAACTGAACCGCTCACATCGATTAATAACTCAATCGCATGGTTAAAAGACCACTTTCCTGATTAAACAAGACACTAGAAATTTTATTAAGAAATTTAAGGATATGACACATGAATATAAACACCCAAAGTCCACTCAAACCCTTTTTTTGGACAAAACACATATGGACGCTACACCATATCATAAACTCCGCACATTGCACATTTTCACAAAACAAACACAGACTTTATAAAACACTAGTAGACAAGTCAACATATGTTTTCACAGCAACAGCTTACTCAACACACAAAACACCCTCACTTGTGACCATGAATGTGTAACACCATGTTGAAAACATGATTGACACCACCCGCACAAATAGAAAAAAAAAACGAACTGTGCATATTTTTAAACACCTATGATTGACTAAATAAATGTTTTAAACCAAAGAACGCACCCACACCACATGAACATGCAACCAAAGAAAAATAACATATGGAAACTTCAATAAAACCAAATCCACACCCAAATGAGTTTATCAAAGAAATTTATAAATTAATTAAGCAACCAAATAATTCATTATATAATGTTTAAATCTGGAACCACCTACGTCGACGTCAAAACCCCGAAAATTTGATGCATGACTCCAAATTCACACCAAATGCACCACATTGAATTCAAAATAAACCTAATTAAAGCATTCGAACCACAAATTCCAAATCAGAACCCTAATACACAAAATTATCAGTGGTGAAATCCTAACAAAGATTAGACGTTTACCTTGACGGTAGCCATTGGAGTTCCTCTAGAAAGGAGGAAGAGATACCGATGGAAGAGCCAGATCAGCGCCGACCCATGAGGGAGGTCATGTGACAGCGTGAGACGGCCTGGTCGTGGGTCGGGGGGGTGGTGCGATGCCAGATAGGGGAGGAGAGGGAGGCCAATCATGAGCTATGGGGTGTGCACGCACTAAGGAGGTTTCAGGGGTTGCGACTCGAGCTAGACAAGCAAAGCAGGGGGTGTCAGGTGGGATTCCAAGTTGGAATCAGAAGTGGGTGTGCCGTGATTCCGAGTAGGAGAAGGGGGAATAATGGTGCGGCATGAGGGCGGTGGGAAGCATGTAGCGGCGCGACTGGATGAGGTCAGGAAGTAGGTGGCGCGATGGGGTGTGTGTTCGGGGAGCAAAGCATTGACGCGACAAGGTGTTCAAGGGGAGGAGGCGTGATAGGAATAAGGGTAAGGGGTACCGAAATAGAGAAACCCTAAACTAAGAAATAAAAGAAGTAAAAGATAATATAAAAACAAAACTAATAATAATTTTGATATTAATAATAATAGTATCCCTAATCTAAAACCTTAACAGTAATAATAAAAATAATAATGAGAATGACCATAATAGCGTAATAAATGTTACATTATGAAGATTATAACATTAATTAAAATGTTAAAAAATTTAATGAAAAAAAATTAATGACGATAATAACAATAATTCATATTGGAAATAATAATAATTTCATTTATTATGTTAATAAATGTGGTAACAACCTAACATAATATTAACAATAATAACAGGTATTTCCAAATTAATGTCAACTTAATAAATTTTATATTCCTAGTTAATAATAATAATAATATTCTCAAACAATATTATTATTATTATCATTAAAAACGTTCATAAATTTTATGAATCTTCTTATTTTCATTTTATTTACATGTTTTATTAAATACATTTATTTGACCGCCTTGATCATCAGGAAAGCCATGCGTTGAACCGGGCGAGGTCGCGCGGTGACCCATCAAAGTCGTGCCGCTTCAAGCCTGCCCTGCCCATGTGTCGAACACCGCCATGCCTAAAATATTCATTTATGAGTAAAAAGTAAAAAAACAAATTAATCGGGCTCAGCCCGAACATCGGCAAAAATTCAAAAAAGATTATAAATATAATAAAAATAATAAATATATATTGTTTTAGAAAACTGGGTGTGACAAATCTCCCCACCATATATATTTACGTCCATGAAAATCCATTACTAAGGATGAGAACCAAAGTAAGAAACGACACCCCCTTAAGGTTCAAGTGGATCCCTATGAAGACAAGAGGAACGAGGCAAACACACCATGCTTAGAGAAAGTGACACAAATGAAAACCTCAAGGAACCCATAAAAGGACCTTTTGATTTGTTTCACCTGCCCCACCAGACAATAACAACTCCAGTTGATTGATCAAGGAAAGGAACTCTCGCACCCACAGAAACCAACTTCACAAGCCAAAACAACTCTAACACTATTAAACGAAATCCACACCATTTGGCTAGAATGAAAAAAGGTCAAATTGCGTCCAAGGAATAGTCTTATCACTTATCACCAAGATATCTTTAGAAACAGAACCAAAAGGTCAACATGGGGAAGTCCGAGGGGCTCCCCACCATTAAGAACCTACCAACGCCCAAGACAAGACTAGAAAACCGACATGGGGAGGTCATAGCAGACTCCCCACCATTTAAGAAAATTCCAACATCGATCCTTCTAGAGACATTTGTGTGAGACCCAATGCGGGTCTCCCCACCATAAGAACTAACAGAAGATACAGAACTTTGAAAATTTTCTGATGGTGACCAAACACACCACCCACCTCATGGGTTGGGGAGGGAGGCGCCCGACTACCGGGCGTCAAAACCACAACATAAGACCAGCGATCATCTCTATGTTCCTGGATGCGTACTATTCAAATATGAGACCAATTTAACTAACAGACCCCATAAGTCCCACTAAAAGCGATTACACCCAATGGGCTTCAACCCCCATGACTTTAAGGTAACAAGACAACCACACCTCCTCATAGCCATGAGAAACCCCACACACCCAAATGGGTCATTCGAAATTGAACTACATGAAACAATTTAAACCTCCTTCACCTTCATTACTAACGAAAGAAATAAGGTTGGGGTCTCATACACTCCCAGGGTTCCTAACCACGCTCCAGCTTTACTTCGAGGCCCATGGATGGAGCCCTGATGTTTGAAGCATCTCCTGCCATGTAGTCAGGTATTGAAGACTCCTGAACAGTTCTTCTCCCTTTGGTGTTGCACACATCCACACCACAATAGAGACAATGCCAACAAACGCCACATAACCAAACATTCAAATACTCCCTCACGACACCATCCACAAAAACATGGGATTAGATGATGCACATGCATCACCTCTTAACCTTAACCAGGAAACTTAAGGTTCAAAGACACACGACGAACACTAACCTCCGAATATAAAAATTAGAACTCTCTAAGTGGAGGGCACACTCTTATGAAAATAGGGATTCTCAGAGGGTCCTACAAAATCCACCATTGCTCTTCAAAGAGGACTCACGCTATGAGGCATCACCAAACATGACCTTTGAGGCCAATGGAAGAAGTAAAAACCTTTCAATACATTGATCAACATCGATAATTCTAAACTGCCTTCACCCTTCCCCGCTAGAATTCCTTTCACCGTTTTTGGGGGGAAATCTTCCGATGCAATAGTGTCAAAATTCATACATGATGACTCAGACAACTCAAAGAGAACAAAAGTCCTATAAATTTCACTTGTGTCTGTCATCCCACTACGAGAGGATCATCTTGACCGAAATGAAAAAGCAATATACTTAGCACTATCACTCAAAAGGGAGAGTCCTTGATTTAATCAACTAGAGGGTCAGTCAGTGAGGAATTACCCATCGCCACACTTTAATCTCATGTTAATTCCTTTTGGGGCGTACACCTGTCATGAAAAAAACCCATAGACCCAGCCAAACTGGTCTAATGTCCATGACATACTACAAGCGGACAATAGACGTGTAGGGAGAACCACTGCAAGGGCATCCCGAAGAACTTTCCAAAAGAAACCATTAACCACACACTTTCACACCAACTAAAAAACAAGAATTCAAAATCAGGACACAAATAAGCAAGAAAGGATTCTCGGATCGAAACGCCCCATATCCAACATTCCCATAATACAAGGACACACCCCACAACCATTAGTTATTTAAAACACCAAATTTTCATTTAAAAAATATACTAGAAAATAAACAAAACTAGTGGGTTTCACAAACACCATTGGTGTCCCTTGGGCCTCACACATGCAAGTTCCCATGCCACACCAGTGCCCACCTCATGTTCATCTAGACACTCATCTACTTGTGCAATCAACAAATTCTCTTTTAGTATACACTCTTGCATGTGGCTTCCCATGAGAACACCATGAATCAAAACTGAACATTTTCATTTTTCAAAACCGAACATTCAACCCACACTTTTCAAACCTTACACATCATTTTATTTTGAAAGCGCTTCATTTCAAAACATTTTTTAAAGCCAAATAATTTTTACTTAAAAACAAGATTTCCATGAATCCAAAACAAAGAGATGAGGAATGATTCAAGAGGGAACTACTGTCAGCGGGTGATAGGGACATATGGTTGGTGGCCATACGCCAATCACACCACCGACACAGAGGGTATTAGAGGAGAGAATCCCCAGTTCCACATGGCTTTCCAAACCCTGCGAGCTCATTGGGACCACTGAACCTAATTCTTTTTCATTTCACCCAAACAAGATTAATCACGAGGACCAACTACTCAGAAAAAACACAACTTACTTTGATCACTCGAGTCCCGCCACGAGGTGTGCTGGCCAGACACCTTGCTTGTAGCTAGAATGCCGAGATCTGACACCCAAAAATTTGGTCTACCATGACTCTAACCCAAAATAACATGGCCCAAAAGACTAAACCTACCTATGATACCATTTTGTTATGAACCAGGCTGGGTCTCCATCCAACACAACGCCCGACCCAGTTCGCGACATGGCCTGAAGGGAGTTACCGATCCCCATGGGCTGGCACAAGTGCCTGGGTATCAAAAATAAAGCCTGGGAATGATTTACCTGAAATAAAAGATTGAAAAACAACTAAAAATTTAAACAAACTAAAATTGGAAACAGACAACCAAACACTCCTTTAAACTATAAACAAGTTTAAGACTACAATTCAACTAAAAACCCAAAATGAACAACAACAAAGATAGAGAACTAAAACTATAATACCAACCTCTAGGAGAGGAAAATCATCAAACGGAACCACCATTGCTGAGCATGAAGCCTCGACCTGGGATACCCAAGAACAAGATCTACATACACCCAAAGGTGTATGTCGGGTGTGATCGAAATTCCGAGCATGAGGTCACCCAATAAAAATGTTCCATGTATAAAAATTAAATGGAAAATGCATTGGCAGGAAAATTAAATGAAAGGAAACCAAAGCTTGAACAATTTTAAAGAAACAGTTTCTATAAAGAAAACACTCTCAAAGAAAACAACTTAAATAATAAAAGAAAACACCCCTGCATTTAAGAAAAACCTAAACCTTCAAGAAAAACCCAAAAGTTACACCGTATGCCGATGGTGAGTGTATAGTTGTCCAGTAGCAACAAAATTGGGAGAGGCCCTATAGGTACCAGAAAAATGAATGGGACCCTAGAACATCACGTCTCGGTGAACAGTATTATAGGAAAAAAAATTATTCTCGTGCAAGAACCACTAGTAGGGAAACACATCCATAACCTAGTGGTCTCCAATTATCATCCAATGTTTCGTTAGTGTTGTAGTTGTCAAATCAGCTAAGTGAAACCGGGCTAGAGCCACTTCCGTATCACTAGTGCACTAGATCTAGTCCGCCCACCTAGTACTGTGACTTCCCCTTTTGTGCTCAATAAGTTCCAATTTCACATTTCATGTCAAAATCAAAGAAATAAAACAAATAGGGTGTTACCTAAACCCAATTCCATGCTTTCACACAGACACAAAATCCATTTGAAATAATACGCACTACAAAATACTTTACCCAACTCAATTAAAAAAATTTCTGCATTGCTAATAATTTTTTATTAAAAACATATTAAATTTTCATTGTTAATAGTTTTTATTCAAACATATTAAATTCTTCGTAAACAAACTCATTAAAATAAACATAACACTGCTTAACATAAAAAACCAACTCAGGCCTCTTTAATAACCCAACACACCCAACATCACATCAAGAAGACAAACTTCACCACTCACATTGATTAATAACGCAACTGCATGGTTAAAAGACAAATTTTCTCATAAAACAAGACCTAGATATTTTATTATGCAATTTTAGGATACGACACTTGAATTTAAACACCAAAAGTCCACTAAAACCCTCTTTTTGGACAAAACATATATGGACGCTACACCAGATCATAAGCCGTGCACTTTTCACATTTTCACAAAACAAACGTAGACATTATAAAACACTAGTATACAGCTTAACATCGGTTTTCACTGCAACAACCTACTCAACCCACAAAACAACCTCACCTATGACCAAGAATGTGCAATGCCAGGTTGAAAATACGATTGACACCACCCGCACAAATAAAAAAAATATAACCGCACATATTTTTTAACACATACGATTGAATAAATAAATGATTTAAACCAAATATTGCACCCACACCACATGAACATGAAACCAAAGAAAAATAACATTTGGAAAATTCAGGAAAACCAAATCCTCACCCAAATGAGTTTATCAAAGAAATTTATAAATTAATTAAGAAAACAAATAATTCATTAAATAATTTTTAAATGTGGAACCACCTACCTCGATGTGAAAATCTGCGAAAATTCGGTTCATGACTCCAAATGCACCCCAAATTCACCACAATGAATTCAAAATAAACATAATTAAAGAATTTGAACCACAAAATTCCAAATCATTACCCTAAAACACCAAATTATCAGTGGTAAAATCCTAGAAAAGAGTAGGAGTTTACCTTGAGGGCAGCCGTCGGAGTTCCGTCGGAAAGGAGTAAGAGATGATGGTGGGGGATCCGGAGCACCGCTGACCAATGAGGGAGGTCACACGACAGTACGAGCCAACCTGGCCGTGGGTTGGGTAGGCGGTGTGACCTAGACATGGGAGGAGAGGGAGGCAGATCAGGAGGTACGGGGTGTGCACGCACCAAGGGGGTAACAGGGGTTGCGCCTCGAGCTGGCCAAAGGAAACAGGGGGTGTGGAGGGATTCCGAATCAGAAGCAGAAGTGGGTGCATCGTGATTCCGAGCAGGACCAGGGGGAAGAAGGGTGTAGTGCAAGGGTGGCAGGAAGCATGCAGCGGCGCAACATGATGAGGTAAGGTAGTAGGCAGCGTGATGGGGTGTGTGTCCGGGGAGCAAAGCAGTTGCACAGTGAGGTGTTCAAGGGGAGGAGGCATGACATGAATAATGGTAAGGGAGCACCAAAAAAAGTGAAACCATAAAATAAGAAAGAAAAGATATAAAAGATAAAATAAAAACAAAACTAATAATAATATTTATTTTAATAATAATAGTATACCTCAACTAAAACCTTAATAATAATAATAATTAAAATAAGAATGAGAATAACCATAATAGCGTAATAAATGTTACATGCTCAAGATGATAACATTAAATAAAATGTTAAAAATTTTAATGAAAAAAAATTAATGTTGATAATAACAATAATTCATGGTGGTAATGATAATAATGTTGTTGATGATGTTCATAAAAGTGGTAACAACCAAAAAAAATATTAACAATAATAACAAGTATTTCCATATTAATAAAAATTAATAAATTTTATATTCTTAGTTAATAATAATAATATTCTCAAACAATATTATTATCATTATCATTAAAACAACTTTTTAAAATTTTATTAATCTTCTTATTTTCATTTTATTTCCATTTTTTTATTCAATACATTTATTTAACCGCCTTGAATATCTGGAAAGTCATGCGGTGAACCGGGCGAAGTCGTGCGACAACCCAACAAAGTCGCACAGCTTCAACTGTGCCCTGCCTCTGTGTCGGACACCACCACACCTAAAATATTCATTTATCATCAAAAAGTAAAAGAAAAATTAATTGGGATCTTCCCGAACTTCAACAAAGATTTTCAAAAGCGAATAAAAATAACAAAAATAATAAAAATATATAGTTTTAGAAAACCAAGTGTGACATGGACATAATTGAAAAGTTTGTTGCTAAGGAAGATGAATACAGCTAGTCAAATATTATTATAGACATCAAGGTGTAACTTGATGGTGACCATGATGCGCTTGACATTTATAGAAATAAAAACAAAAATATAAGAGATTTTATGAAAGATTCATTAGACTATGTAGATCAGTTTGAAGCAAGGATTGATCAAATGTGAGGTGGAGGAAAACATTTGAATACTCCTAAAATATTAAAATAGGATGTATAGTTTATACTTAGGATTAAAGATCAGAAATATTCATCAATAACCTTACATTGAGATAGGAGGAAATAGATAATATAGTTAAGGTCCTTGAAGAAGGAGTCATTTTTTTAAGGAGTAAACTGCAAACAGAATCAAAATCTGGTGAATCGAAAAATAAATTATAGTTTGGAGGGTTTTCATAGGATGTGATTCTAGAAAACGTAAAATAGGGTCTTGATGGAGTTGATAAATCCTTGAATGATCAAAGTTATACTTCTATAATAAAAATTGGAATTTTCCGTGATAGAGAACATCAAATGATGGACATGGGACGATATTAAGAAAGGGAAAATAGAAAGTTGTACACACCATAAAGTCACTTGATTACATAATAGAAAGAACATTGACCTAAATAGAGGAAGTAGATGAAAATAATCCTAAATTACACAGAGATAATCTCTAATAAGATACCTATTCCCGAGAAGGGTGCATGTGGAGGAATGGAAATTAAAAGATACTTACTCTTATGAAAGGTTAATATTGTAGCTTTTTAGCCCATACCATGTCTTCATGTGAAGAGGTATGGAAGTAGTTAGATGGGGAAGAACATACCATCCAATAAAAGAGAATGAGACAATACCATTCACCATGTAGAAGAAATAATTTCTATGGATATGAGACATTATATACTATCATTTTCTATAAAGCTATTAATTACAAGCATATGAATGGTGTGAACAGTAACTATAGAACTCCTAGACAAGTCAATACCATTCAACCAAGTAGAATTACCCTTGAAAATAGGTATTATTCTCTCAAAATGTAATATGAGTATAATTCAACCATTCATGTTGAAATTAGATTGGAGGAGAATTTTTTTTCCTCTACTCAATCAGGTATCTCATGGAAGGAAAGTAGAAGATTGAAAAAAATCCACCCAAAAGAAATTTGTCTCAAAGCTATAGAGAGCTGTATCACATGGATTCTTGATAGTGGATACTCATCCCAGAATGTAGGAAATGATTTTTTAATAAATTTTATGAAAAGGGTTGATGGAAGAGTAAGATTCGGCTAATGTTGGTTTCTTAAAGATCAAAGGCAGTGGAAATATAGAATTTGCGAATAACAAGGTATTGAAAATAGAAGTTCTCTACATGGATTGTTTGTATCACATTTTCTTGAGCGTGAGTCAATTATATGAGTTATAAGTAGTAGTTAAATTAAATCCTAATTGGTTCACTATCAAAGATAATACATGTAACTCTCTAATTAAATTTTTCAGTGAAGATGGGAGTTTATACCATGATGACAATAAAGGAAATACTAATTTCTTAAAAATTAATGAGGAAAACAACATCTAGAACCAAAGGTTGTGTCACATTAATCAATAGAGAATGGAGTACATATCCAAGACAATAATTGTTTTATTGAATCTTCTAATTTGAGGTGATATCGAAAAAAACATGTTATGCTTTCATGCAAGGAAATATTGTTTGGAATTCTAATAGACTTTGGGGGAAAAGGGAATAAAATATACTTGATGTCATCCACATAGATGTTTGTTTTTTAATATATGTGTCTAGTACATATGGAGGAAGGTACATAATTATTTTTATTTATGATTATAGTATAATGGAATATGTGATGTTTATGCATAACAAATGGGAGTAACTTAACTACATGATGAGTTATATCAAAAGAGTTGACAATAAAACTAGATGCATAGTCAAGATATTACAATCCAAATATGGACCCGAATACACAACCATTGAATTTTCAAATAATCTTAAAAACTGTAGGATTAAGAATTATGTGTCTTCATGGAGAAAACCACAAAAAATGGGCGTGTTGAATTCAAAAATTAACAAGTGAATAGTAAGGTCAAAATTATATTGATTGAGGAACATAATATAATAATTTCATGAAGACTGAGATATTCATGATAGTTTGGAGTTCCATAAAGGTTGGGAGCTATGTGAATGCTTGTTTTTTCATAAATACTAAAACATATTTGAAATAGATATGGGGTTTTATGAAGGCTAGAAGCATTAAGAATAGTTATTTTTGAAAATTTGTTTTAGTAAAAATTTCATTAAAGTGCAAAACTTTAGGACTGTGGTGAAAGAAAAATATTGTGATATTCAAGAAAAAAGACATATATTCCCAATCAATGGATACAAATTTCAATATTATAAACTGAGTAAGACATAAACCATGGAGTGAGAATGGGTGAGTCGATAGAAGTGATCCAAGGGAGGTAGTATGATGTCCCTAAAATTTATGTAAAGGTAGTGTTCCTATTATGGAGTGACCATTTCTGACCTGTTTCAATCCACAATACCCAGTGAAAATTAGTGTATTTAGGTACAACCAATGAACTTTCAGTGTAGGATCCTTCGACTAGCCCTTAGTGGTGAGGAAAGTAAAATACTCTATTATGTATCTATTTGTACACTTGGGTGTTTGATAGTTGAAAAATTTCATTATAAAAGTTTAGCATTTTCCAACCTACATGGTGAAAAGATCCATCTCATTTACAAAAAAAGTCGAAAACCCTGATTCACCCCTCCCCTCTCAGGGTGTTCTAAGGTCTTACAGATGGACATCCTTTAAATGGAAACGATAATATCTATTCCGAAATTGAATATATGTAAATCAATGATTCAATTGATGTTAAAGATCTAGAAAAACCAATGAAAAAAATTATCGTGATTAATCATATATCAGAAGTTATGTTTATGTTGTTTCTACTGAACTATTTTATGAAATACTATACAAAGATAAAAAATGGAGAAGATATAAAGGTTGGATAAAAAGATTCATTCATTTCAAGGGATGAGTAACATATTAATTCAAATCATTTGGGGTTGAAAATTAATGTTTAGGTTCATTACATTATTTTTTATCATGGAAAACAAGTTGAAACTATGAGTACTATAAAGAAGGAAACTCATACCTATTTGAATTATCACATAAAACCTAGCGACATTGAAGAAGATCTAAATATTAAATATTATATTGATGATTTCAATGAATTACTTTATCTAAATGAAAATAATGTTACATAGGATATTCTACCCCATTGTAAATAAATTAATATCATCCCAAAAGAGTGGTTATTTTGGAAACAAATAAATGAGAAAGGAGAAATGGTTAGAAATAATGAAAGATTATTTTGAAATGTTTATTCATAGGTTGAATGAGTGGATTTTTACGTGGATTTTTCTCATGTTTCAAGGATTGATACAATAATGATATTTATTTCTAAGATAGAAGAAAGGAAATAAAATAAGTTTTTACGGATGTTAAGTTAGAATTCCCGATTGGTGTGTTGAAAGAGTAAGTGATTAATGATAAACCATGTGGTTTCCTTCTAGAAAAATTTATGAATGAGGTTTGTAGGTTAGATGAGAAATTATATGGGATGAAACAAGACCCGTGTTCTTAGAATTATATGTAATAAAACATATTGAAGAGTTTGAATTTTAGAAAATTAATAGTTGAAAATAATATCTATATCAAATATTAAAAATAAGTATATATTATTTTTATTTTTTATGTATATTAAATAATATTTAATGGAAATGATGAATAAATTTGTGAAAATATTTCCAAGGGGATGAAGAAATTATTCAAGATTTATATGCTTAGAGAATTAATGTATTTTCTTAGCTTACAAATTTCTCAAATTTGAGATTAAATTTTTCAACCAAAATAATATTATGGCAGGAAACTTCTAAAATGTTTTTGTATAGAGTATTAAAATATGGATTCATCACTTGTTTTATTAGGATGTAAATTTTATGTTGATTTATAGGGTAAGGAAATTGGTATAAGGAAGTTGCAAAATCTAAGTGGTAATCTACCAAACCAAACAGATTCAAGATCATATGTTGTTTATGATATTACATTTTGTGGTTGGAATCAAATTACACCAAAAATGTCCTATTTCATGGATGGAAATTGGATTATATGATATGTTGAATCCATAATATATATCAGTTTAAAATATGGAAGAAATGAAAACATAGATATTTTTAGCCATATAGATGCATATTGTGAAGGTTTTGTTGATGACATGAGGTCATCATCTAGTGGAGTTTTCTATCTTATATATAGGTTTGTTTGTTAGTACTATAAATAAAAAATGTTCAATGTATTTATTTATAACTGAAGAAGAATATATGTCTTCAAATCATTCCATAAACTTAGTTGATTTGGATGAAGACAATGTTTGAAGTTTTGAAATGTGTAGTGAAGATAAAACTTCTCTTATGATGTGATAATAAAATTATCGTTATTTTTTTAAAATAATTTAGTTTATCATTAAAGTAGAAAGAACATTTACATAAAGTGTTTTTTCATTATGTGACTTGTGCATAGAAATTAGTTATATGTGTAATCTTTTCCAATCAAGTAATTAATTGCAGACATGTTCTCCAATCCATTACAAAATAAAGAATTTCACAAACTGAGGTGGATGTTGTTAATTCAACCTCATTCTTATCAAGTATTAGGTATGATAATTTTCTTCACTAGTTTATGTTATCTTTTTATATTGTTTTCAATGGGGGAAAATTAAAACAAACTCTTCTTTTATATCTATCTTCTTGAATGTTTGGTAAAATTGGGATAATATTTTCTAGGGTAGTATCCATTGATAAGTGTTTTCTTTTTAAAGGGGAAGAATATATTTTTAAAGGTTTCTTAAAAGAGGAAATAATTAATTTCATTATTTGTGCATATGTTTTAAACTTTCTAATAGTTTATTGAAGTACATGTAGGCTATGATGATGAATTAGATGTAAGTGGTGTCATGTAATCATTAAATGAATTGACCAAGTGTGATGTAATTCATATTTTGATCACTGTTCTGCTATGAACTCCACAAAAATATTTATTCAATGTTCTTGGTTCTTATTTCAATCAAATAGGATTAGAAATTATGAATGGTGATCCATTTCAAAATATTCATAGTTCTTCAATGATTTATATTCCCTATTTGAGATCAAATTTCAAATGGGGGGATTGGAGAGACAAATTAGTATTTAGATATTTTTTTGAGAATTTGGTTAAAGATACTGAAGTGGATATGATACTTTGTTTTTTTCAATATATAAATAGTCTTTAAACTCAAAATTTTTAGGTGAATATTATTGGATTTTATTTTAAATGATTATTAATATTGTTACATGTGTTCACATATCGCATAAGGAGTTCATGATGTAATATAAATAAAGAAGAAGAAGACTGGGTTTCATGTCGCAAAGAATGGTATTTCACTGTAGAAGTTTAATAGATAATAATAAATATAATTTGAAGGATGAAAAAAATATAGTTAGCTAACATAGAGTTACAATATGAAACAGTGGTGGTTTCCATGATGTAGGGATGGTGAACTTTTTAATAGGAATAAAAATTGTCGACAGGAACCCATGTCCCTAAGTACATGTCCATGCTACATAAGATACTTCATCAAAGTACTCCACACCATAGTGATAGAGAATTCCATAGTGGAGGTTGTGTTATTATTCAATAGATCTGTAAAATTAGATACCTTAATGTTTTAGGGATTTTCAACACTATTGTTGGAATTCAGCAGCTCAACAAATTTTGAGGTCCTCCAAGCCATTGCTAAGATTCCATGTTGTAGTCAATAGGAAACATGGAAAACCATGTTGTAGAGAATGGATCATGTTTAAAAGGAGGATGGATTAGTGTTTATTAGAAAATAAATATTGATACCTACACTCCTTAAATAATATAGTATGACCTAATATGTTTTAGAAGTTAAAAATTAACTAATTTGAACTACCGCCTCATATTACATTGGCTAGACTAATCCATGGAAATATTATTCCATGTAAATCTTGATAGTTTGAACAAGAGTGATTACATTAATTCTAATTCAAAATATCAATGTTATTCCTTCCGATTTTAATGACCAATTCAAATTTATTTTTTAATATTTATACAGGATATGATCCAGTGGTTGTGATTCATGAAATGGATTTGAATTTGAATTTCTAATTCAAATATGTTTTGTGCTAAAGTGGAGATGTTTTGTAGATATGTTTTGAGTGTATTATCATGAAAAAAAGTTGTATATAGAAATAATAATAATTCATTCTAGATATTTGAAACATAGTGAAGATTCGAATATAATCTACTGTGTAAGACATAAATAAGAAGAAGAAGAGGCTGTGTTTCTGTATTGTCCTTATGAAGTGAATAAGAATATTGTTTTTATGCATGGTTGAGGAATATTTTATTCTTGTTCATTATAATGTATATAACATGGATGTAAAAAAATTTAACACCTCCAAAAAATAAGAAGAATACTATTTTTTGAATAAATTTCACTTGTTACCAAAAATAATTATCATTGTAAAGAGCACGATGCAGTTGTGTGAAATATTCATCAATGAATAGTTAGGAGATGTGCAAACATGAGTTTCAATGTTATACCCTAACCATTTTTCTCACATGAAGATTCTAGTGCGTATTGTTATCCTGGATGAATTCATATAACACCAAAGACTACCCTTTCCATATTGATAGGTGAACCTTCTAAATATTCTATGTCCCCTTATTTTGGGGTCTGTTTAGGTGAGTTCAAGAAATCAAAACTACATTATAGCTATGGAAACTTCTATTTGAAAAAGAAATATTTAAATAGTATTCACCACTAATTCACCCCTCTCAATGATCTCCCTTTTATCCTGAAGAGGTTTTACAACTTCTAAATGATTATTCTTTATATTTAGATATGTTATAATTTTTTTTATTTCGGTATTATGTGATACACTATGGAGTAATATGAAATGATTTTAAACCATGAGGTTTATTATGGATTCACTCCTTCCCAATATAATATGATTAGTTTCATTTTTTCTTGAACGAAAATTTATTTATGGAGATAATTTTTATCTTGGTATGTTTTCATATTGGGGGTTTGAATTATAAAAATGAAAAAATTATATAAATAAGAAAATAATAATTCAGAAAATAAGATGTATCGAACATATTGAATTATATGAAAATATTAATCTAAAAGATTTATTTCCAATTATAGATGATGAAAATTACGTGGTTAAAGTACGATATTTCATTAATTATCCATCAAATTCTCCTACATTGCAGGTTCCATGGAAATAAAATTATAATAAAAATATATTTAAGTATAATTTTTACCCAGGGGCTATAATAATTTGTTTATATTGACTAAAGATAATGAAATATCTTTTAATATTTTGAGAAAAGGGGGAATCTCACTTAGGTGAAGAAATAAGTTAATTATTTTTTGGTTTGGAAATGAAAGTGTTGTAAAAATTAAGGGTAGAGCCAAAAATTATTTCAGCATGAGTTAATTATATAAATGAGGTAATATAATAATATTCTATAAAAGGTTATTCACTATTTTATAGGGATATGTTTTTTAAACAAATGAAAAATAAATAAATGTAAACATATATAAATTGAATGTAAATTGTTCTTTATATTTTTGAAAATAGAAGATGATATAGAGTTCTTGAATCATAAATTAAGAGACAACACATTGAATCAAAGTAAATGACTAGTTATAAAAAATGTGATAATTATAGTTCTACAATTTAAGAGAGAAATATATAATTTTTTTCTTGATATGATGGAACAATTACAAAAGAAATATTACTCCAAAGGGAGGAAGGACAAGTAATTTTGTAACATAATTCTTTCTAATGTTTATAAACCAATGAATCAAAAAGCGACCAATGGTAAAAGATATTATGTTTTTTTATTAATTAATAAATTTTGGGCACACTATTTCAATTTAAATCTAATGATATGTAATGAAATATTTTAATAGGTTTTGAAGGATTGTAGAAAATGTATGATAGAGCATAATATAGACTCTTAATTATGACTATGGAACTGAATAGATAAACCATAATGTAGAGAAATAAAAAGAAATTTTTATAATTATCAATCAAGTTTTATCTCAATGAAAACCCTAATAAAATTTCAATGTTATATGGAGGAATTATAAAATTAAAAAAATACATGAACTATTCAAATAAAAAATTATCCTTTGTTATTTTGAAAGAAATAAAATTCAAACAACCATTCATGTTCAAAATGTGGGACTGTTAGGTCCTTGAAAAGATTCCAACCCCTATGATTTTTGGTTTAAGAGAAATCAAAACATTAATCACTTTAATGTGTTTGGAAGTAACTGATACATTTATAACAGGAAGTAATATTCTTGAATATATGATGGTAAAGGATATAAAGGTACATTTTTTAGTTATTCCTCTATAAAAAATGTATAAATATGCATTCAAAAATGTTTATGAAGTTGGATGAAATATATGATTTGTAGGAGATTAATTGAATAATTGATGATTTAAGAAGAACAATATAATTTAATGAAGGTAATGTGGATATAATAAGATGTATAAAATTCTAGTACATTAGTAAAGTGATTTAAAGAATATGTTTATGAGGATATATAATAATCTATGTATATAAAGTTAGAAACAATTATAAAAAAAGATATCATTGATAATTTTGATTATATAATTTTAAAAAGATCATTGAGATATTATATAATTACAAAAATACATTTTATTTAGTGATGAAGATACATAAATATCTAACCCATTTTTTTTATGGGATCAAAAACAACTATTAGGAGAGTTCATAATTTATAGAATTAGTAATTAAAAATTTTTGTTATCAATTTTTACTTTTAGTTTTCAATGTGGTATTATGGAATTTATTGAGATATATATAATTAAAAAGATTTTAAATAATTTTACATAATTTTAGGTGTTTACATAACATTTAATAAATTTATAAAAATAGGTAATAATGTCCACCATTAATATATAAGCTTTCCATTATAGAACATAAAACCCCTTGAAGGCTAAATAGCCAGATGGTATAGGAGGTAGTTGAACCTGATCTTAAGAAAGTATATTAAAATGAATATTTCCAAACAAGACATTAAAAATAGACTTTACAAATATGGGTATGAAAATCACAAAAATTGTCTACCTCAACTAGACAATAACAATAATCTGGTAACACAAAGGACCTTCTTGAACTAACATCCAAAATTTCCCTCTTAAAAATAGCATCAAAAACCTGATTTTCCTCCATCTATACATGAGTAGCATCAATAGAAATTGAGACCACGAGATTAATGAAGTCTATACAGTATTTCAATATATTCTATATTACATTCATGTAGTGTCCTTTTAGAATTATCACAGCAACAGATGTATTTGATGACAACTGTAGGGGATGAAAACCATAATCACCAGAATATTTTATCAGCATTACAATATCGCACAACATATCATTAGTTGTATATAAATTCATAATTATGTGAATGAATCACCCCTTAATGAGACCCCGATGGATGAAAAATATATCATCAAAACTAGAGTGTCCTGAGGAACCTATAACCACCCATCAACATTGATTTTAACCACCGTCAAATTGGTTATATCTATCTGATTTATTTTTTCACTAAAGGTTTATTCACCCTACAATGGAAACCATTTTATCTCAAAATAACAAGATAAGAAAAATAATTTTTCCACTATCATGCTTAAAACCCCAGAAGGACTCCATGGAAGCATCAAACTGATTATTATGAACAATGGAGTAACCTAAGGAACTCCACTTGAATGTTGTCTTGTCCTAATATATAATTTTTGGATAGAAAAATCCAGTAATTAGAGGATTGTTTGTCATAAAAATGTTCCAATGGAGTATAAATATAGAATAATTCCCAAACCCTTGGTAGTTCCTGAAGGGAACCTTCATTGCATATCATATCTAAGCCTAATGTTAGGATGATCATGTAGTTGTTTCATACCTTTATCAAGATCATCGAATCCTATAACCCGTCGCCCTTTTATTCCACTACATCAATAGGGGAGGGATCAATATGGCCTTTCCCATATGAGTAAATATCCTTATCATCTTTATCCAAAGATTTAATTCTTAATGAATTAAACATGTTGGATGATTCAAATAGGGTCATATTAAAGTGTTCATTTTTTTATCCATGTACATTTGGATGACGAAACCTTTAAAAAATAACTACTCTATTGATCATCCATATAAATCCTCAATTCATTGGCCAATGATCCATCTAAATAAAAAATAGGATCAAGGGCCAAACCATCTACTTGCAAACCAGGAAGAGGAAAATGAGCCAGGTTAGATAGTGAAAAATGAGTCAAAAAATGATATAATTTTATGAATTCTTTGGTTGTTTAAATGGGATGATTTATGTTGGAATATAAAAATTCCATGGTGTGGGAGAAATAATCATTTTTTAGTTGACAAAAAATTATTTCATGATTTTTAACCCATGAATTTATAGAAGGAAACAATGAATTGATCTTGATTTTAAATGGTATATTATTTATTGAGATTCACTATTTCATTATATAAGAAACATTAATTTTTTTTAAATCTATAAATTAAATTAATACTTATTAAATCATTATTTTTCATAATAATAAAAACTTATTTCTGGATGATTAATTCAATTATTATAAAAATTGTGTGATCCCATTTTGAGAAGTTTAGTATGATAATTTTTAATTATTATTTAGCGGATATTGTTGAAGACATGTTGGGATTTTTATTAAGTAGTATACATATTATTCATTTGATTATAATCCAATTCAAAAATGATGAAAAATAAAAAATAAAACTCTATAAAATTTTCTATAGTGAATTTAATCTCATAGTAATGTCAAACGGTGTGGTGTAATGAGTTTTTTTATACTGGTTGATTTTTTTGGGAGTTCCAAGTAAACTACCTCAATGTAGCCCATATTGAAAAAAAAATATTTCTATGGTATAATGAAAAAATTTAGAAAAGTAATTTTGGAGTTTTAACATTAATTTTTTAATATATTTTGATATCTGAATAGAACATTTATTATTTTATAACAAAAAATAACTTAAAATGGTATATAAGAGGTTCAATCACAATTTTATGAGATAGATGACATATTTAAAAACATTTCATGATATTTTAAATTATATAATAATTTTATATGTAGTGAAATAAATAGATATATAGGTTGTGTCACATTAAAACCCATAGAGCCAAGGAATATAAGATATAACATCTAAATTCACATTCTACACGAGATTTATAAAAATAACAATGGATTTAATAGTCTATTTAAAAGGCTATATAAGTATTAATATCATTATAAAAACTATATTTTTTGCTAATTTGTTCCAGTATTGATCTTACTCAGTATTTTCCTTTTAAAATTTCATAAATAAAATGTTCTATTTTTCAATCCTATTTTCCTTATAAGATCATTGGTGGTCAATGATGACTCAGTTTTCACCATTTAAGATTTTTTTTAATATTCATGGTTACTATTATATCTATACAAGAGAAAAAATGTAAAAAAAATTGATATAAAAAATAATATGCATTATAATTCAGTATTATGAGGGTGTTCATTAAGAATACGTAAAAATAAATATATAGACATAAATAATAAATGGGTGAGAGAGAAAGGAAGAAGAAGATATTTATTTGTTGTGTGTACTAAGAAGTGAAAAATGAAGAAGTACCTGAATATTTTAATGTCATTTATAATTATTAGAATCCAATAAAAATTGAATATATCATTTCCTCTAGTGGTTGACCTGTATCATAATTTTGTTTTGAAGAAAATTTATATAGACTATCCACTGATAGAGAAATTGACAATGAGATTAAACTCATGATTGGAGACCAACATATATTTATTCCATCATATCATATGGATTCAGTATTGATGAAGGAACTTATTGTTAAACTTGGTTATTTATATGTTAAGGGTTTTATTAAACCGATCACATATCCTGAGGGTTCTATGGGGTTTTTCAAAAATAAATAAGACTGTAAAATTTGATTGTGTATTGACTAAAAGAAGCTAAACTAGGTGACATCGAAGAATAAATACTCGTTGTCCAAGATCAATGAATTTTTTGAATAGTTAAAGGGAGTCCAAACATTCTTCAAGATTGGCCATAGATTAAGATCCAACCATGTTTTATTCATTGAGGAGGATATTCTAAGGATAACATTTAGCAGTAGAACAATTCTCATGTGGCATTCAAGGATCTCATTAAAAATATTGTTCATCCATACCTTGACCTCCCCATCCATATATTCATTGGAAATATCATGATATATTCAAGGACATAATATATTCATGCTAGGCCTATAACACGCCATGTATTTAAAAATAAATTTAATATTGAATGCATAAAACACCAAGTCTATACAAAAATCAATTTTTTATAACCGAGATAATAAACATAATTTTTCCACTTCGATGGTTTAAAATTTTGAAAATCTGATGTAAACAATTGTGTTCAGGGTGATTTTTGGAGTCTGATAGAGCAAACATATTTTTTATGAATAGTAACCTACCCTCATGAATAGTAAATTACCCTTATGAATAGTAACATGGCCCTTATGAATAGAAATTCAACCTTATGAATAGTAACTCAACATGTATGAATAATAATATACCATTATGAATAGTAACTTGAATAGTAATGTACCCTTATGAATAGTAACATGACCATTATGAAATGGTAATGTACCATTATTTATAGTAACCTCACCAATGTAAGTAAAAATATAATTTATGAACTTTTTAAATGAGAGTTAATTTTTTTAAATTTAATAATTAAGTGTTGGTATATTTATGAGCAATAAAAAATGAATTATAATTTTATAATTAATTGATTAATTTAAAATATAATTCATTTTCATAAAATATACCCATGAATCAATATTTTATTTTTCAGTGATTATAAGATAATTTTATGTGACCCTAGTTTATTATTTTAAGTGTCAAAAAATCAATTATAATCTTAAAAATTGGTATTTTTTGAGTAAATGACGTTTTCAACAAAAAAAATTAAATTTCTCATATTTAGAATATTATTTTCTTAAAATGGAGTTTTTTTTGGATTCTACACCTCAATAAATGGGTTAAATAAAATTTTTGGATTTTTTAGAAATAGATTATTTTTTATTGAATAATGAAAAATATTGTTTTTTATAAAATAGAGAATTTTCATGAAATATTCATTATATTTTTATGATATAAAAATTTATTTAAACTACTTAATAAATAAATAATTATAATACAATTGTACTATTTTATATAATTAATTTGAATGATTAAAAGTATATTTTTTCATGATAAGTAGAAAAATCTATGTCAATGTCGACGTAGTGCCTGTGCAGTAGTGACAAATTCAAAATTTTTGATTTATATGATAATTGAGTGCTAAATTTTTTTTTCATGACTAATTTATAAATTATTATATATTATATATCTATATTATTTTTAATTTCAAATTTTATTTTTATATAACATTAGTATTATACAAATGTCTGTGCAATGCTTGTGTAGGGAAAGAAAAGACAAAAAAAAATGTTCAGATGATATATTATATTGTATAAAATTAAATATAGATATTGAATAAATTAATAATTTTATTTTGAACATAATTAATATATCTTTATGATAGTATTTCATATTTAATTTTTATATACGAAATAATTAACATTAACGCTTATGCAACGCCGATGCGATGCTCATGCGAGCATAAGGAAAAAAATTAATTAAAATTATATGAAGTATTAAATGACTCATATTTTGGATAAAAAAATTATATAATCCATTTTCTACTATTATCAAGTTTTTTATTTGAATTTGGGACATCTTGGACCGTCAAGAATCATTTTAGTACCTTTATAATATTTTATTTCAAAAGGAAATCAAGTTGTCACATTATAGTTTTTAATTTTATAATATAGTTATTTGATATTTTCAAGAGGTTTTATTTGAAAAGTAATAGTATTTGTAAATAAAACAAAATTATATATCTTATGGAAATTTATGTATAATTTTTAGAGAACAAATAAATACTATAATCACTTTTACAAAGATGATGCGGTATAAATTTATTTAACAAATAAATAAAATAAATGATAATAAAAATAATAAAATAAATATTATATTATATTTTAAAGATAATTCATTGATTTCCTATATGAATATGACATTTATATTATATAATATGAAATTTAATTCGTTTTTTATAAATTTTTTGATGTGATTAAAGTCACTGATATGAATAGTTTTATCATGTCCAAATTGTTTTTCATTAATAAAATTATTTTAATAAATTATTTAAAAATAACAAAATTATTGAAAAAGCCCAAAAATGATAATATTAATTAGACAATGTAATCTTACTTTAGTTTTTGGCCTTTTGGGAGTCTTAAAACCAATAATATATTTATTATATTTTAATAATTTCAATGATTCCTATGTTACCCCTCACCTCACATATAAAAGGAGGTTCCCCCATTGAAATATTTCATAACCATAATCTGTATTATTCATCCAACATCTACCAAATTATATTATCACCATCCATTTACAATTATTAGTGCTTTTGTCCCACAAAAATCACACTTCCAAGATCCTTAATGTGGTTTCAAACAAGAAATATTCAAGATGTAAGATTTTTACTTCTTCTCTTTTAAATTCTATCTCACTTATACCATATCCCACCCTATTATCCAATTATTCATGAATAATCCAGAACCTTATATGTACTGAATTTTTGTTATGATAATGGAATATTCCATCATCATCTCTCCTTTTCCACCCTTTAATACTATAAATGAAAATGTCGTCCCAGATGTGTTAATTATGACGTTCAAGGAAGACTGGTTTTCAATTTTAATTATTATCTTCACGAATGGTCATGAAACCTTTATAATGGTTTAGTCTGATCACAATATATTTATTTTATCATATGTTATGTTCTATAATCCATAAACACTCATAATATAAAATATTAACACAAAATAAGTTCATTATTCTCAAAACTACTATGTTAATCCAATTGTTTATCATTAACTTTTATCAAATGAGTCACCCTCATTGAATATAACCAAGATCATTATAATATAATTTTTATATCTTTAATGTAACTGATAATATATAATAACAATTTTTTAAGTTTAACCACATTTAAAATGAACATCTATTTATTAATACAAGTAAACTCATCATGAAACCTAAAGAAGAAAATTCTTCCAAAACAATAAAATTGAACCACTTAAACCCATCAAAAAATCCATTAATGAACCTGATATGGTAAAACTAAATCAATTAAATGTAGAGGAGTTTCAAGAATTATTAATTATTGTACCCAAATTTTATTATTTAGGTCATTAAGATCAAGTTAAAAATACCATCATACTTAAGGTAAGGGGTTTCCTTGTCTCACTTCAATTTTTTTGAAATATTCCTTATTCACTACTTTTACATGTGTATGGTGTATTAATACTGGAAATTTATTTATCATATCACGAAACTATTTATTTTAGTTTTATTAAATGTATCATTTTCATGTTATTAATTTTGGGGAATATGAATCGATTGATTACAAAGTGGTAAGTATTTTTTTCTAGAACCTCCATTTTATTTTGGGTTGCTATTATTCTCTATTCACCTCAACGAAAATATTTTTTATTCAAATTTACTCCTAATAATTTTCTTTAATGTTATATATATGTTTACTAATCATAATCCTTATTTATTTTATAGGGATTTACATATTTGAAAATAATCTCTCAAAAATTCTTCTTGTAATTCAATCTCGATTCAAGAAACTTCTCGAATTCTTACATATTTTTAGATTCCATTTATAATATATTTTATTCAATATTTATATTTATAAAATCACAAATTTTAACAGTAAAAATCTATTGTTGTTCATTTTTAGTTTTATTAAGGAAAACAAGCCTTTGGGCTTTAAAATTTGTTAATATTTTCTTGGAAATGCACTAAAATTTTTAATTTCAAAAGCATCCAAAAAAACACTTTTTAAATGATTTCACCACAATAAGAATTAATATAATCCTAAAATATAATTTCAAGGAAAATTATATTTATTTTCTAGGATATAAATATTTACAATCTTATTTCATGTAAAATAAAAATGATTTTCTAAAATAACTCTTCTTTCCAAACTAAAAGGAATGTTTTTCATCTCGCTTTAACTTTTATGTAATACAGTAATTATTCCTCAATTATTACATTAATGTGGTGTATTTAATGACCATTGTTATATAATATTAGGAGTCTCGTTATTATCATGAAATTATAAGTTATTAAGATTCGAATGTTTCCATGTGGTGTTGGAAACTTTGGAATGTTTAAGGATTATTTTCTCAAAAATTTGTTAATTGTATCATTTAAAAATATCTTTATATATGTCAATATACTTTGTTGAATCATGTACTTCATTGTGGTTTATCTATTATAATATCATCTACAATATGTTGTTTAAGGGTTCTTGATTAGTTTGTCTAATGATGTGTTATCTTGATACCATTCACCATATTATTCCGAATGGTTTGTGATTATGTTCAATGATTGGGAAAAGTTATTTACATTTCATATTTTAGTTTCAATATGAATGTATATGTCCATTATGCTCACCCCTTTCATGTGAGGAGTGCATTGGACTCAGTATGTGATGGGTTGGGCTGGCTATAGGCCATATATGCATCGGTAGGTCTCCTGAGACAAATACATATTGACTTGGCCAAGGCCATTCCAATTTTGGGACATGGTTTTGTCTGAGGCCTTAATCATTTTTAGACGTCATGGTTGAGGCCTTATCAGTATTTTTTAGAATGTTCTGCATATTCATTCTCCTAATTATGAATCTAGATATTCATAGTTCATGTAGTTATTCTACTAGTAGAATTCCCATGAATATTTTTTATCATGGAAAAGTTTACATAGCTCATATTCCTTCTATATTATGTTCGACATTATTTTTAAAGGAATGTGTTTTCAATTATTCACCGTGCCTAATGTTTAGGTTTATGATATCTCATACTTTATTTCTTAACCTTATTTATCCTTTGAGTTCAACCCTTTAATATGATTCATTTTCTTAGGAAATATTTAGGATTATTATAAATGACAAGTAGGGATCAACATAGAGTTGTGGACTTTCCCAATAAAACTAGTATGTTGTTTTTTATTTCAAGTTGTAATGTTGATCCTGTTTATGTATATGGTTTTCCAAAACTACTAATCTACTTGGCCCTTCAGTATTTTATTCCTTTTAATCATGAAAATGTATTAAATTGATGCACTTTCTATGGAAAAAATGGGGTCGGTGAATTACAATTTTTATCAATTGAAGTTCAGTAGAAAACATTTAGAATAGATTTAAGAAACTTAGATTAGAAAACATGTCCCTAAGATAGTATTTGAGGGTAACCATAGTAGAAAATAATGGAATTTTGGTAAGGAATATATTATGTTTATCTTTCTAGAAAATACATCTATGTCTAGATACTATAAAGAGATGTGGTTATGGAACATTTGTACCTAGGAGTAACAACTCCGACAAGGTGTTTCGGTCTTGACCCAAGGTATCCTTGTATATGACAACTAGCCTTACTGTGCACATGGTTTGACACTCTTGGGGGATATACCTTGGAAAATTTAAATTTTTTTCTTACATACCATTATGATGGGCTTATTCATCCAATGTAACTTAAGTATTTGGTTTCAGGATTTCTGATACATAAATTTATGATATGTGCTAAACCATGTTTAGAGTTATAGAATATTCATAATTTTATGAGATAATATATTACATGGAATTGATTAGAAATAGAACCTAGAATAAGTAATGTGAACATCACCAATGCACATGCTGCAAATAGTAATATGTATCATATCTCTCAAGGTTTTAAGCCATTATTTCAAATGAAGATAGTCTCCCAAGTGTCCTCATCATATGATGAAATAATGCCATCTGTTAACAAGTTATGTAAATGATTATTTGAGTCTTATGGATTTTAAGGGAATCAAAAGAAAATATGATGTTAGTGAAAAATATGGATAAAGGGAAGAAGGGAAAGAAGGGTTTTCCCACATGTGATAACTGTGGAAAGAATCACCCTGTTAAATACCTTAAGGGTATTGGTGTTTGTTATAAGTGTTGTGTATAATGACAAAAATATCATGATTTCATGGTTAAGTCAAATGTTTCCAATGTACAATGATATAATTACAAGGACATGGGACACTATATGAATTAATGCCCCAAGAATCAAAGGAATATACCCTAAATGACAATTCTGGAAAATGATCAAGTTGTGATGCTTCCATAGTTGAAGTATAATAATTAACATGACTAGTCAAGAATCATGTAATTTGAATATTTTTTCATAAATGTACTGGTTATAAGAATTATAGAATATATAAGGATTGTAATACAATACTTTTTCCTTAACGATTTGAAACTATAAGTTGAATGGTACCAAGAAAAGATATTTAGTGAAAGTTAATCTTTTTGTAAAATGTATGATTGAGGGAAAAACAACCATTAATATATATCTGATGTTACAATAATTATAAAGAAATGATTGTTTCAGATAAGTAATGACTACCTCAAAACTGATTTTTGACTTGTCGACAAGTTGTGTATATATCATTGATAGACTTTACAACATTTTTTTATATAAGGAATATATTGAATAACATTTGTATGGATGGATACTTGTTTTCAGTAATGTTTTATGATAATTCTAGTTATTATCATATTTTAAGAAGAAAACATTATGAAGATATTCATATATTAGGAATTTGAAAAAAAGGGCTACCTCATGTTGATGAATGGAAAATAAGGTAGCAGATTCATTAAAAAATATAGATCATGTAGTTCTAACAAAAGTGAGGTTTTTCCAATTACACCATATACATGGATTTAGAAATGATGGATTTGAGAATTATTTTAATGTATTGGATCATGAACATTTGAAAAGTTTAACCATTTGTGAAATGGTTTCTGTTGATTATTGTATAATGTTTTAGACTTTAGTGTAACTATATGATTATTTGATTATTCTTCCATTACTATGTTATCCAATTAGAATGTGTTATTTTGTTGTAACTGATGCATTTACCTTTCCTATTATTAAGTGGATATTTTATCCATTTGTGGGTTCCCTACATGATAATTTTCAAGTATCAACCATTATCCTTTAAAATTCAAATTTCAAATTTTGAGGATGAAGTTTTTGTAAGGAGGGGATAATGTAACACCATATGGATTTACAACAAAATTTAATATTGAATGCATAAAACACTATGTCTCTTAAAAAAAACTTCATTATAACTAAGACAATGAACATAATTTTTCCACTTCTCTAATTTGAATTTTGAAAATATGACATATAGGGTTGTGTTTAAGGTGATATTTGGAGTCTGATAGAAAAAAATTCTTTTTTTGTGAATAGTAACATACACTTATGAATAGTAAATTACACATATGAATAGAAACATGACCCTTATGAATAGTAATGCACCCTTATGAATAGTATCTCGACCATTATGAATAGTAATATACACTTATGAATAGTAAATTTAATATTAATTTACCCTTAAGAATAATAAATTTTCCTTTATGAATAGTACTGTAAATTTAATAATAGTAACCTAACCAATTTATTTAAGAAAATAATTTTGGCACCTTATAAATGAGAATGATTATTTTTGAAATTAATAATTAAGTGTTTATATTTTTATGAGCAATAAATAATAAATTACAATTTCATAATTAATTTATTAATTTAACAGACAATTCATTTTCATAAAACTTATTCATGAATCAATATTTTCTTTTCCTATGATTATATCATAATTTTATGTGACCCTAGATAATTTTTTGAAGTGTCATAAAATCAGTTGTAATATTAAAAATTGGTATATTTCGAATAAAGGATAATTTCAATTAAAAAATTAAATTTCTCATATTAATAAAATTAATTTCATAAAATAGAGTATTATTTTGTATTCTATATGTCGAAAAATGGTTTGGATGATTTTTTTGGATTTTTGAGAAATATTTTATTTTTTATTAAATAGTAAAAAATATAGTTGTTAGAAAATAGATCATTTTTCCTGACATAACATTGAAATTATTATGATATAAAAATTTATTTAAACTGTATAGTGAATAAATAATTTTATAACAAGTGTTATATTGTATATATTTAATTTGGAAGAGTAAAAATATATGTTTTTCACGAGAATTAAAAAAATCATTGTTAATGTCGACGTAGTGTCTGGGCAGTGCTAACAAAGAAAAAAATTCCAATTTATATAATAATTGAGTGCTAAAAATTATTTTCCTGACTAATTTATTAATTATTTTGAATTAGTTATCTCTTTTATTTTTAATTTCTAATTTTAGTTCCATATTACATGAGTATTATCAAATATCTGTGCAATGCTTATGCAGGGCAAGAAAAGATGAAATAACAAAGTAAAGAAGATGCCTTGTTTTGTATAAGAGTGAATATACCTAATGAATAAATTCATATTTTTATTTTAAACCTATTTTATTTATCTTTATAACACTATTTTATTTTTAATTTGTATATATTAAATAATTATCATCAATGCTTATGAAATGTTGATGCAACGCTCGTGCACACAAAGTAATAATAAATAAAACATTTATAATTTAAAATATAAGAATTATTAAATGACCCATATTCTAGATACAACATTTTATATAATAAATTTTAGACTATTATCATGTTTTTATTTGAATTTGGTACATTTTGGACCCACATAAATCACTTTGAAGCCTTTATAATATTTTAATTCAAAAGGAAATCATGTGGTCACATTATAGATTTTAATTTAATAATATTTTTATATGATATTTTAAAGAGTTTTCATTTGAAAAATAATATCCTTTTTATGTATAATAATATTATATTTCACATGGAATTTTATTTTTAATTTTTAGGAAAAATAAATAACATAATGTTTTCTACAAAGATGATGTAGTATTAATTTAACTAATGAATAAATCAAATAAATGATATTAAAAATAGTAAAATGAATATAATTTTATATTTTAAAGATAATTCAGGGATTCCCTAGATGAATATCAATTTTATATGATTTAATATAAAACTTGTTTCGATTTTTAAGCTTTTTTTATGTGTTTAATGTCATAGATATGACTAGTTTTTATCTTTACAGAATTGTTTTTCATGAATAAAATATTTTATTAAATTATTTAAAAATCCCAAAATTACTAAAAAAGTCCAAAAAAGATAATATTACTTTTAAAATGGAATTTTCCTTTTTTTCCCTAGGACTTTTTTGAGTCTTAATCCCTATAATACATTTATTCTATTTTAATAATTTTGTTGATTCCTAAGTTACCCCTCACCTCACTTGTAAAAGGACGTTCCTTCCTTCACATATTTCATATCCATAAGTCTTATTGTTCCTCCATCCTATTTAAAATTCCATAATCCCCATACATTAATACATTCATGTGATTATTATCTCACAAAAATACCACTTCCAACAGCCTTAATGTGGTTTCAAAAGATAAATATTCAAGAGGTAAGATTTATTCTTCCTCTCTTTTAAATTTTTTCTCACTTATACTTTATCCCTGCCTATTATAATTTTTTTAATGAAAGCTAAAATACCTTATATGTATTGTAATTTTGTTATTATAATGGAATATTCCATCATCATCCCTTCTTTCCAATCCTTTTATATTATAAATTAGAACACCGTTCGAGATGTGTTAATTATCACATCTAAGGAAGACTAGTTTTCAATTTTCATTACTATATTGAAGACTGGTCATGAAACCTTTATAATTATTGAACCAGATCAGAATATATGTATTTTATCTTATGTGATTTTTTCGAATCCATAAACACTCTTAATATAAAATAATAATACAAAACAAGTTCATTATGCACAAATCCACCAAGTTAATCTAAGCATTTACCATTAAATTTTATCTAATGAGTCATCCTAGTGGAATATAACCAAGATCATTATAAGGTTATTTATATATATTTAATGTCACTAATAATTTATATTAACAATTCTGAATTTTTATCCCCATTTCAAACGAACTTCCATTTATGAATACATGAAAACCGACCAGGAAACCCAAAGAAGAAAATGCTTCCAAAACAATAAAATTGAACCTCTTAAACCCATAAAAAAGTCCAATAATGAACCTAATATGGTAAAAATAAATCAATTACATGTAGAGGTGGTTTTATACTTATTAATTTATGAACTCAAATTTTATTATTCAGGTCATTAATATTAATTTAAGAACACCATCGGATTTAAGGTAAGCATTTTCCTCATCTGACTTCCATTTATGTGAAATACTCTTTATTCAATACTATTACTTATTTATGGTATATGCATACAAAACATTTAATTATCATATCATTAATATATTTATTTTCATGGCATTCAATTTATCATTTTAATATTATTAATTTTGGGGAATATGAACTAATTGATTACATAGTGGTAAATATTTTCTACCCGAACCTCCATTTTCATTAGGGTTTCTATTATTCTTTATTAAAATAAATAAACTCTTATATATTATTATGTACTTGTCATAAATCATGTTTTAATGTTATATATAAATTTACCAATCATAATCCTTCTTTATTTTATCTGGAGTTACATGTTTTAAAAGAATCACTCAAAAAAATTTCTGTAATGCAAGCCTGATTCATGAAACATCTCAAATTCTTACATATTTTGTATTTCACTCCATAATATTTTTTATGATATATTTATATTTCTAAAATTACATATTTAATCTTAAAAAATTAAATTTGGTTCATTTATGGTTTTATTAATTCAAATATGCCTTTGCGCTTCAAAATCCTTCAATATTTTCCTTAAAGTATACTAAGAGGATTGATTTCTAAAGCTTCCTTATAAAATATTTTTAAATGATTTAACCTCAATAAGACTTTATTTATGCCTAAAATATTATTTCAATGACTGTATTGTTTATTTTCTGGGAGATACCTTTTTTCAATCAGAATTCCTAGAAAATGAAAATGATTTTCTAAAAGAACTCTTCTTTCCAATGTAAAAAGAATTTTTCTCATCTCTCTTTTAATTTTATGTAGTACATACCTCATTCACCACTTGTTCCATGTATGTAATGTCTGTACTAACCTTTTTATATCATATTAATAGTCTCCTTAATCACATGATATTCTAATGGATTATTATTTGAATGTTTCATGGTGGTATAGGACACTTTGGGATGTTTAAGGATTATTTTCTCAATAATTTTTCAATTGTCTCATTTAAAAACATCTTCATCTATGTCAACATAATCAGTTTAATCTAGTACTTTATTGAGGTTTATCTATTATAATATCATCTAAAATATGTTTTTGATGGGTTTTATAATTTTTTTGACTATGGATGTACTATCTTGATACCATTCAATCTATTATTCCAAATAGTTAATGTTTATATTTAATTATTGGGGAAAGTTATTTAAGTTTCATATGTTAGTTTCATTATTAATTTATATGTTGATTATGTTCACACCTTTTATATGAGGAATTCATTGGACTTTTTATGTGATGGGTGGGGCCTGCTATAGCCCCCCAATGCATCGGTAGGTCTCATGAGACAAATAGATATAGACATGGAATAAGAATTTCCCATTTTGAGATATAGTTTTGGCCGAGGCATTAATAATTTTTAGATGTATTGGTCAAGGCCTTGAAAGTATGTTTTATAATGTTTGACATATGCAATTCCCTCATTATGAATATATAATCTTATAGTTCATGTGGTTATTTTACTAGTAGAATAACCATGATTATATTTTGTTATGGAAATTTTTACTTAACTCATATTACTGCCATATTATGTTCAAGATTATTTTAAAAGGAATGTGTTTTCAATCATTTACCATGCCTTATGTTTTTGTTTATGATATATTCTGCTATATTTCATACCCTTAATGATCACTTGAGCTCATCACTTTCTTATGTTTCATTATCTAAGGAAATTAAGAGGTTTATTATGAATGACCTATAGGGATAAAATTAGAGTTGTGGATGTTCCCCATAAAAATATATGTTGTTTTTCATTTCATGTGGTAATGATGCTCCTATGTAATTTTATATTGTTTTTCAAAACTACTAAAAAACCTTTTCATTTGGGATTTTATTCCTTATTATCATGAAAATGTATTAAAATAGTGCACCATCTACAGGAAAATAGGGTTGGGGCATTACAAGTCCCCTTAAGATTGTAGTGAGTACACATCAAGAATATAAGGTTTATTATAAATATTATAATTTTCAATTTTAGATTATGTGGGTTCGGTTCCTTATCCATGTAATTTATAAAGTGTGAATTTCAATGGTTCTATAAAAGGTTGAGTTTGTGATGTCAGGGCCATGTATTGGGAATTATTTTGAGATGAAGAGTTTTCTTAGGTTGGATGAACAATACAGATTGTTCATACATGAATTCAACTATTTAGAGGCCCTAAGGAAAGAGATTATAAAGGTCTAAGATACTTTTGATCAAAACAACTACTGTGAAGAGGCATTCCTTGAGTAGAATAGATTATTAATGAAAAATATGACAATGGAATTTATAGAATATGGGATTAGATTTGTAGTTTATTGTAATGCCTCATGTGTTGTTTTTTAGTTAGTCCGATGCAAATAGAAAATATAGTTTTGTATGGGTATCTCTAGATACAACCTCATGAGTGGATCTACCATATGCATTACATTGAGTTGTTACTTCTGGTTTAGGCACTAATGTGTTAACACCATTATCTCTTCATTGAGAGATTTTTTATATATGGAACATATGATCTTGTTGTATATCTTCTATATGAGAGAAATGTATCTTTAACAGAGGCATTGTGTGGAACATCTTAAAACTTTCAACATTCAGTTGAATTAAAATATGTGAAATGGTAACTTCTTCATAGAATATCTCAATTGGATAACATAGGAGTTTGAAGAGAGACCTTCAGAAGAGGAATGAAATGTGATGAGCTTATTGGTTGTGTTGTTATTTGGTGCATCATTGAACTATGGTGTGATTTATTATTCCACCATGCCTGTGAAGTCAACATTAGTGGACTAGGTAAAGACCCCCAATGATTTTTATCCCTAAAAGTTAGTGATACATAGGAGGTTATCATGAAGGGGCACAGTTTTTGGATGGTTGGTTGATAGTGACGATGTGATTTTTTTTCATGGGAGTGTTTTGTTTACAACTTCCATAAAGAATTAGTTGAGTATGGGAACAGATCCCACTCATTGGGCCATATAACAAGGTTTGAATAAGATGTATCCAACCATCTAGGGACACTTATGGTTTCCAATAATGACGAGATATATCACATGATTTTTCTCTGATGGTGTGACCTATCATAGGATAAAGGAAGAGAAAAAATTATGATTAGGAATACATTAGTCACTTATCATGCCTATTTGAAGTGGTATGAGGTGAAAATGGAGTTTTAAATGTGGTTTCCTATGACCATGAGAAGTTGAGATGTTTTTTGGGTGACAGTTTACTGATGAAAAAATGGAACAAATCTTTCCATTCAGGAAGAATCACTCTATAAATGAGTTTAAAAAGATTTATGAGTAGAGTATTGTATGACTACTTGGACTTAATTACAATATATTATTAGATAGAGAGATGAATTTTATATCATTCATTTAGAAAGGATTATAGAATTATTTTAGGAAACATCTAAAACAGAGTATGAAATATCATCCATAGAATGATGGATGGTCAGAGAGGAAGATCCATATCTTGAGGATATGATTCAGGTAATTTTTTAGACATTAGCTGAGGATAGGATGATGATCTAGAATTGTTGGAGTTCATATAAAATAACTGTTTCAAGGATTTTATCTCGATGGGATATTTGGGTGCCCTTTATGGTTGGTTATGTCCCTCAACACTGGGTTGGAAAGAGATAGGTGTAGAAACTTTCGTTGGTCTGAGTATGGTGTAGGATACCTTAAAGAGTGTGCAGAAAATAAAGAGTTGGTTGGTTAATGTTATGTGTATAAAATTATCCTATTCCATCTTGAATATATGACAATTGTAGTTCTCTTTGGATATTGGTTATTATTTTTGATGTCCCTCTTTTTAAGGGATTCTTGTCTACAAAAGAAAGGATGTTAAAACCAATGTTTATGAGATCATTTGAGATCACCATGTGTATTGAACGCGAGGCATATAATCTAGACCTTTGTCTATGATATCAATGTATACATAAAATTTTCCACATTTAAAAATTATTAAAGGTACAATCCTAATCCTACATAGGTTATTTCCTATAAGGATGTATAATTGGAAAATGATGCATCATTTTTAGAGTTCATGATTCTAAGTATAGATCAGCATGACAAGGTTTTGTGGGGATAAAGAGATAAAAAGTTTCTATGTCTTTTAGAAGTATGAATAGATCCAAGGGGATATGTAGAATTGTAAATTTAATTTTAAATTATAATTTCTGGAGTATTTTAAGAACTACAACTAGAGGAACATATCACAGACTCAATGTTGGTATAGGGGGGTTTTGTTGCATAATAAAATTTTAATGATATAAAATATTGAGTCTTGTGATGGTTTAAATAATAAATGAGATGACTTGGAGGTTTTTTTAGAATTAAATAGGGTTATTGGTTTTTTTAGGGTATAAAAAAAGAAATACCATGTAACGGTGTTTGTTAGTTTAGGTTTTGAAACAACATGTGTGAAATGGTATTTCTTAAACACCAACTACTAAGTGTTTATTGTATGGTGAATAACCATTATTTCTCCTTTGGACCACAATTATAGAAGCCTCTCCAAACCCATGCAGAAGGCTTAATGAGTCTAAAATGGGTAAACAATTATCATATTCCATAGAGGACTGTAATAATAGAGCTACTTACTATAACATGTTCAAGGCCATTATGAGCATGATGGGAATCACTGCACCATTTCGTCCCTAGTTTTCAAATATTGGATTGTCCAAAACAACCAATGTTATTTATGGGTTTGAGTGTATCAAAGGATAATTGTGTGTTATATTAACGAGGGTTAATTTAATTCAGTATTAACTCTTGAATACATCAATTAATTAATTTTCTATTCTCCACATTTGATTTCCACAATACAGGATTATTTTCGAGTGACTCAGGGGCAATATCTTATTGACCCTTATTGTTTTTTCCATGGTTGACATCATGATTCTAAAACGTATTCATTTTTTACTATTGGAAAAGATTATAAATTTGGGGATTAAATGTTTTTAATGTTGTTCTAGAATTGTGGGTTTCTTTTCCTCTTCATCTCAAGTCACTATATCCAAGAGAAACCAAAACTCTTCTCAGAAACCAACCTAGATCCTCCATTATCCTTTGTTATAATTTGGTAAGTGTTGTGTTTCTACACTTTTGGATTTTTTTTTATTTAATTATATTATATAAAACTTTTAATATTATATTTTAACTATATCCTGGGTCTATTTTCCAATGGGTTGGATCTGGTGGTGAACAGATGAGATTTGGGAATTGACAATTGAGAAATCTTGACATTGACATCAATATATTTGAGTTTACAAGATACATATAAAATCGAGCTCTCATATATTCTTTTTGGCATTATATTATGGAAAGTTTTTATTTACATTGATTCCCATGTTTGATTTTGATCACATTTATGTGCGTGTGAAACCAATGGGACCCACATTTTATATTAATCACATGTGTGTGGATGTGTATCCTATGATAAACATCTAGCATGGTTATTACTTATTGGTTTGTATGTTCCTATGTATGGATACTAATATTCATTCTTGATATGAAATGTCCTGACTCATGATGTTGATTTTTGGAAATGATATTTTGGTTGATACAGGTGATCTTAGGGTGATCTTCTTGGGTCTTATAGTTTTTTTGGATGTTGAACATTGGATTTTTAATTGATAAATCATTCTATTTGTTTCCCATTTGGTGTTCTTATTATTGCTCAACCAAAAAAAATTTAAAAATAAAATAAAAAATTAATTTTGAGTTAGAGAAGTGTGGACTATGAATGATTTTCTTCTGGTAGAATATGATAGGTAGACCATTGTGACTTGGTTATCCCATAGAGTGGGAAGCATGTCTCCCATTTAATTATGAAGATGATGGATGAGAGATAAGGTAATGTTTTATGGTCCTTATGGTCTGACCAAATACAGTTGTACAACACCAATGTGCTTGAATTCTTGGAACCTGATTGTTTTTAGTTTTCTTTATAATTTTCAATTATCATAGAATATGTCTCTTATACATTTTCTAATAGTTTAAGAACAAATTGGTGATGTACAACCTGATTCAAACTCATAGTATGTGTGGCTATCTTTAAGCCTATAAAAACATCATGATTATGAATCCTTGAATTCACAAGGGCCCATAAACATGGAATTGATGAGAAGGAGAGTGGGGTTTAGAGGTGGTACTAGGAAAGACTCTACAATATTTAGATATTGTATTTATTTATTTACCTACTATTTCTAATAATATAGTTTCACCTATAACATTGGGATCACATGGTTATTACTCACATTAATTGTGATACTTTTCATGCCATCTTTTATAGCACTGTTGTTATTCATTTCCAATATGTTACTTGAGGAAATTTATTTTTTCTAGTTTTTTAAAGTGAGGAATGAATTAGGATACTGAGTCAGTAGTATCACCATTAAAAATTTCAGACACTCTCTATTAGTTGGATACCTCTTTCATACATGTATGTGTTCATGAGGTGATGTGGCACTCTAGTCTAGAATGACTAATTCAGATTGGGGAATTACAAAAATAACTGACATCAATCCCCAATATGTGGTTTTTAGAGGTTCCCCTCGTCCCATGAATTTAAATATTTTTAATTTTTGTTGGATTTAGTATAGGTTCAAGGGGTAAATAACATCGATGTGGTTATATGTTATGAAATTATAAGATATGTGATATTCTATAAAAAGAATATGTTTTTGAATAGTGGAAATGAGATAAAAGAAACTAGATGATTTAAAATTATTAAAATTCCTTTTTCAGTGTCAATAACAAACAGAATGAAGAATATGTATCAATACCTTAATGAAACTAAACAAATGGTTTCAATTAACGACTATAATATTCAATGAAAAACAGGGAATATAATACTAGTATTAGTGATATAGAGCCTAAACTTATGACTAAGAAGTGACAAAGCTATAGTTATATGTTTTAGTGGTGTCAATATGAAATCGAAGATACAAAAGTTATTGTATGCCATTTGTAATGAAGTATCATAACACCAATGGTGGAGAATTATATATGATCATAGAATTTTTTATTAACATTTGTTTACTATTTATGTGGTATTTGTTGATTTTTATATTGGATTCTAAAATATAATAGATAAAAATATCATTACTAACACTGTGGTTCCCAATATAGAATATTTTCTTACAATATGGTAACACTAGTTGATGGAATATAGGTTTTTCAGTAATGAAAACACAATGGTTTTTCATATTCAACCGAAAAACTATAATCCCTCAGAAGATAAGTTGTTCTTAAATATCAAAGTGGTATCACATGCCTATCATATTAATGTTTAATAAATTAATATTAGGAGTGGTATGTATCACATAATTTTTATCATGTTTCTTATCAATTGATGGTAATTTTTTATTATAATTATGTTTTTAGGATGAACTTATGTTTTTAAATGTAAAACTGTACATGGTTATGGGAGTAGAAGACTGAGACAAACAAATTTGGGACTAATGACTTATACTATAATTTCCTACACTAAATCCCAGATTAGAAGGTTTTCAGGAATTTTCAATGACTCAAATTCCATTTAGTAAATTTACAGACTGAAAATATTTAGAGTAAATTAGAGAAGGTTTGGATGATTGTTTTGGATATTGAATGATGATTAATCTATAAGTGAATTTTCTAAACATGTGATCTAAAGGATAGACTACAAAAACTAGAATTTTGGATATTCAATAACTGATACACACTATGTGATATCAATAGGTGGATAGTGAAACTTGGAGTTCAATATCTGAATATGTTTTCAAGTAAAATCATGATAATGATAAGTATATAAAAAGAGTACAATTTTTAATGTAAGATGTGAGATCCCCATATCAAATGGGTTGAAAAATAAGTGTCTACCATAGGTGTAGAACACACTCTGATGATATGGATTTAATAAGTATGAGCTAGTTCCCAGTAAATCTCTATGGAGATTTATGGAATTATAGAGAATAATTGCACAATTAACGAGGGAGTAAAACTGATCTTGTAGTCCCTATAGAATTTAGTTTTGTATGTGGAGAGAATGAGAGACTAAATTTGTTAGTATGAATACACATTGATCATTATTGACAAATGGGGAATGTTATTCCATTAAATATGAAATTATAGAGAATTTTGAACTAAATAAAAAAGAGGGAGTTATTATTCTATTATCCTCATAGTGCAAGGACTTTAAGGGGTGTTTTTAACAAAATATAAAGGTGGTGGTGTGGGGGGGGGGGATATTTGACCATTTTTTTAATGTTTGATTTTTAAAAATGTGTGTTGATGGATTTTAATGAATTACTATGAATCTCATGGTGATGTGTATTTTGAAGGAATTAGGGAAACATGATGTCTTCAATAGAGGAGTAAAGTGTAATATGGTTTCTATACACATAGAATCCATATTTGAAAACTATGAAGAATGCATTCATTTTTTAATAGGTATGGCTGGTAAAGGGTTTTTGAAGCTTATTGTTTGTTTGGATAATCCATGTACTCATATATGGTTATGGTGAAATGATGAATTTCATTATTGATACATATGTTTTTGAGAAAATAAAAATAATTTTAGAAGATTGTTTAGAAATATGTGGGTGGATCTGCAGTAAATTAAAAGTTTGGATGGTTTAATGAAAGATTAAATATTTGTAGTAATTAATTGAAAATTTTTACAGTAATTCAAGAATGAATATATGTAATTTATTTCTTGAGAATACATTGATGGAATTCAAATATATATATTTTTTAATGTTTATTTCAATGTAAAATATAAAAAATTATAAGATTATTCTAGAAACTTGTACTGTTGATATTAATTTCATAAGGTTCACCATATAGTTTTCCTTTATAAGTTTGACTATAATGATTAATTTTCTATGTTTCATCATAAGGTTAACGATCATAAATTTAGAAAATAAAATTATATGGTTGAATGAAATTTATATAAGGTTGTAACTCAATTTCATAATATTCAACTAACATCATATGGTTGAGGCTAGGGTTTAATCATGTTTTTTATGGTTTTAACCCAACACCATTAGTTTGATTCACATTCATCACATGGTCTATAAGAGGCCTTAAAAAGATTCTTTCAGAATCAGCAAAAGGTTTATTTACTTTTTGAAATATGGCAGTATATAGGTATCACAAGTGAATCATGCATGGTTTATTCCCATTATCTTTTTATGGAATATCTATATTATTATCTAAAAAAATTATGAATTATGAAATATTATTAACATCATCTTCAACTATACGAGAAGAGAATAAAATCGATATTAAAGGAGGATTTTTTATGTGATTATTGGTGAGATGGATTGTATGATTTTTATTATATGCCTGAAATTTAATGAGTTTGAGGAAGAAAAATAGTTTAAAAATTAATTATCAATCAAAAACTAAAATTAACAGCTCATTCAAATTTGATATTATAAAAATGATGCCTTCAGATAAGAATAAAGACAATAAATTTCATAATGGTGATAATGGTTATTTGGAAAAATTAAAGAGTAGGATGTCTTGACTGATTGATATTTTCATATAAAGAATTTATTTGTTCACATCGAAATATACATATTATGAGACAATTTGGTGAAGGAAAGATTAGTTTAAGGTGAATTATAGAAAAAAATCCCAAAACCCACTTAAACGATGATTTCGTAAAGGAGTACACCTTAATGAATGACCATAGCTCACAGAAGTCATCAAATGCATGAAGATTTGACGATTAACTTCATATAACATAAGTCCAGTTCATAGAGTTCTATTTCCCGAGATCCCCTATCCATGTGAATATTTGATAGTAACCTTTATGAAGTGTAACTGTAGTTCACGAAGCCCCAATGTTTATTGGATCTCATAATTGTCATAAGAACCTACATATTTTGTAAAACCAATTTCCTTGACTCATCTAGGCATAAAAATACCCCCACTATGTTCTATTTTTAAATGTATATGACCTTTAAAGTTTCAAGAATATAACTCAATACAAGATACTCAAAAACATCATGAGAAAAAGAGGATATGGACTTCAAAATGTATTCATATTTTACAAAACATCCTCCCAAGGGTTATTTAGAACCCCAACCCACGTTCTAGATTCCTTTCCAAATTTTCCATGAACATAACATAAGAATAAATCCCATTGATTCTGTTCAGGTTTCATAAGATAATTATCCTTTAGAATAGAAACCCCATGGAAACCAATAATTTAACCTGATTCAAGGTCACATTTTTTGAGAAACCTACGCTTTCATGAGACACCTAACAAATGTGAGACCCTGATCCATCAAGAGGCCCCAAAATATAACAAAATTGAGACTACATGACTCTTAATGGTTCCTCCTTTTACTGATCTCATTTAAAAAAATTAGAATTCCCATGTCCCTTGTGTGTTGGGACCAAGTTAGATGGATATGGAATTAAGAAGATTTTACTGTTACAATGTGTAGTTTTTTTTTGTCAATGAAGCTAAATCAATTCAATTTGTAAAGGACTTGAAAGCTTGACGATGCATTTCTGATTTGTATTTCAAAAATATCATAAGTTTGGAGAACTTGTGATGCAAGCCTTATGAAGGATAGGGAGAGTAAAGAAGTGTTTCTGGTAAAAGAAATAAAGTGGCGTGCAAGTGTGGCGTGCAGGTGTATGTTGCATGCAAGTCATATTTCAAAATCATCACATCAAAATATGACAAAGGAAATAAAGTGGCATGCAAGTTAAAGGTTGGCATGCAAGTAAAAAAGTGGTGCACAAGTATAAGCAACACACAAGTGTGACGCGCAATTATATGTGGCGTGCAAGTGTATGTTGTGTGCAAGTCATATTTCAACATCATCATATAAAAATATGACAAAGGAAAGAAATTTTTGTGCTAGTGATTGATCTTTGTGCAAGAGCTGGAGTGGCATGCAAGTGTAGGTGGTGCACAAGTTACCAAAATTCCTACAAATAGACGACTAGCCTCCCCATTTTTCATGGATCAACACATAAGAAAAAAATATGTTCTCTGATTGCGCATGTCTTACGAAGTGGTGCACAAGGTAAAGTGTCACGCAAGCTGAGGTTTATTTATAAGGCAGGAAAGTAGGGTGGCACGCTAGCAGAAATGGTGTGCAAGTTGTCAGAGGTTCCCAAGCAGAGATGTGTGTTCAAGAAGTGTGTTGTGTATAAGCCAAAAGTTGTGCGCAAGTTGTGAGCTTTGCACAATAGTGGCACGCATGTAGTAAGTGGCGTGAAAGTAGGTGGTGTACAAGCAAGTGGCACGCAAGAAGGTGGCATGAAAGCTGAGTGGCACACAATTAGGGAGGTGTGCAAGTAGAGAGTGGCGTGCAAGCTGTTTGTAGCAGGAGGTTATTACTAGCTTCTGGGTAGGAATGTGAAGAATTGTTTTGAATGATTTGATTTGTTAAATTCATTAAGAAGAACAGAATAATTACATTACCCTATTTGTGAAAAGAGGGAGCACACACACTATTTGATTGTTTTCAAAGTGCTACACGAGTGTAAGGGTATATCCTACTCATTGTATTCCACATCAAAGTATTGTTTTCTAGTGGATTGTGTGCTACTGGATTGTTTCTGTACCATACCAAGGACATTGATACTCTTGTTGAGTAGTGAACCCTGTAAATCATGTGTTCCTGTGGTTGTGTGTGTTCAACAGGGAATAAACTCTTTAACACGAGGAAGAGGTTTTTTCAAAAAGAAGGAAACTTAAATAGAAAATGATATCACTGATTCACCCCTTCCCCCTCGCAGTGATACTTAGATCCTATCTAGGAACTTTAATTGGTATCAGAAGGATCAGTTCCCTTCGTTTATTCTTTACTGAAGTTGTTGAAGAGACATTGTGATAGAGAATCTAAATTGCATGAACAGTAATGGGGATTCTAATTTTTAATGGAACAAACTATCTCATCTGGTTGGAAAGAATGATGCCTTATCTTATTTCTCTTAGATATGAAGTTCGTGAAACTACAAAGGATGGATTTCCTGAGATTGATGATAGGGTTCCTCTTACTCCTGCCGATAAGAAGTATCTTGATAATGATGGAAGAGCTAAAAATGTGTTACTATCATCTCTTTCTAAGAGTGAATTTTTAAGAGTGAAAGGTATTGCTATAACCAAAGGAATCTGGGACAAACTGAAGAACATCTATGAAGGAAATACAAAAGTGAATAAGGCTAAACTACAAATATGGAGACTGAAGTTTGAAGACTTGAAAATGGGAGAATCTGAATCTGTTGGGGATTTCTTTACCAAGATAAATGATATTATCATTACAATCAGATTTCTTGGTGAAACATTGGAGGATTCTATAGTTTTTCAAACGATCTTGAGAATTCTGCCTGACAAGTTTGATACTAATTTGTCTTCATTAGAAGATTTAGACCATGAAACATTATCTTTGGATGATTTTCATAGCACTCCCATTACTTATGAGATTAGAAGGGAGAATATTATGAAGGGAAAAAAAGCTGATAGAGAAATGACATTCAAGGCTATGAAGAAAGAGAAGTCAAAGAAGACTCTTTTTGAAGATGATGCTGGTGAATCCGATTCAGAAGATTAGTTATGTCAAAATTTTGATGAAATTTTATCCTCATTTTCAATGAATATGAAAAGAGGTACAGAGAAATACAAGGGTAAACTCCCCTTGAAATGTTTTGAGTGTGGATCCGTTGGTCACTTTGTGGCTAACATTACTCAAAAGAATAATGAAGAAGATAGTGATGATGATAACAGAAGGACAAGAAGGTTGTGGAAGAAACAAACTGACAAGGAAACATATTTTTCAAAGGGGAAGGATAAAAAGTTCTTCAAATCATAAAGAAGAAGCTTTTTATCTAAATATGAAGATGAAGAAGATAACGAAGATGAATCTGAGAAATTATTTGTTGAAAAAAATAGATAGAATAACTTTATTTCTGCAGTGAATAATGAAGTGTACGAGTGAAATAGTTCAGAAGAAGAAGAAACTCAACTTGAATATCATCTTAAAGAAGAGTTCAAGGAATGTTTGAGAAAGATTAGAAGGCTTGAGAAGGAAAACCAAAAGTTGATAAATGAAAATTCTGCAGTAAACAATCAAGAAGGTTTTACTAATGAGAAAATTAATATGAAAAAATAGATTGATGATATGAATAATTCTCTTGATAATTCATAGAATCGCAATGATCATCTTGAAGTAAATCAGATGTCAAAATAAGAAGAGTTGGAACATGTCCAAAAAAATATTTATAAAGATGAATAAATGAGTATCAGTTTCATAAATTCTATCTCAGAAGTTAGTGAATGTTCCTATAATAATGAACCAAATAAAGATCCAATAAAGATACCTTCAATGGTTGAAATGAAAGAAGGAACTGGTTCTGATAAGAACAAGGATGGAAAGACCATGTATGTGTCAAAAGTCAGCAATGCTGACAAATCAGAAGTGCATAAAAATCATGAGTCAAGAAAGACATCTAATTTTTATGGTACTGATAAATATGAACCGAGGAAGAGAGTTACAAATGAAAACATCAAGATTGATGGTCAGCATAGTTCTATTAAAAATATTGTTGAAAATCATTTTCAAAAATCTGGTCAGTATAGATGTTTCAAAGGAAAAAATTCATTCTATAGATTCTGCTGGTATTGTGGTGGATTCAGAAACATGGAAAATATGTATTGGTTCAACCAAAAACATTACAACTACTCCACAAGTTTTGAAAGACAATGATTGAGGATTAGTCAATCGTTTTAAAATAGAATGTCACTAAATAAATTTTAGAAGATATCTGAGAATACTGGTGTGAAAGTTGAGAATAGATTCCAACCCTTGGAAACAATTTGTGAAAGATGTAATCATCCTGGATATCTTGCCAAGGGATGCCTTAGTGTGTTACCAGAGCAAGAAAAGTTTCTTAATAATTCTAAAAAGACATAGTTTTGAAAAGCTAAATAGGAAAGTTCTGATAAGTCCAAAAAAGAGTGCATGGTTTTCTGGCCAGAACACATTGACTTGGATAAGAAATTGGAGGAAGCACAAAAAAAAGTGGAGGAATGGAAAGAACAGAAAGCTCTTGTTGTTTAAAATTACTTGAAAGCTACAAAAAGATAACATTCATGGATTCTTGATAGTTGGTGTTATTCTCATATTACAGGAGACTTAAAGTTTCTAAAAAATGTGAAAGACATCAAAGAAGGAACTGTTACATTTGGAAATGATGAATCTCTGAGAATCAAAGGTGTTGGATCAGCCATCATCGGAAAAGAAAAAATGAAATCTAAGAAAACCTTATATGTTGATGGGTTGAAACATAATATTCTAAGTGTTTCAAAACTCTGTGATGAGGGAAAAAAAGTTATATTCAAAAAATATGGGTTCGTTGTGAAATGAGAAAATGATGGAAATATAGTTACAAGAGGCCAACGTAAAAAAAGGAAACTTGTTCAAAGTTGGTGATGTACAAAATTCTTGTTACATGGGAATGGCGGATAAAAATTAGTCATGGCTAAAAGGATAGGACATACGTGTTTGAGAAACATGTGTAAGTTATCAATGTGAGACAGTGTCTGAGATATGCCTAATTTATCAAGAAGAAGTGATTGGTGCTGCACTATTTGTGAAAAAGGGAAAATTACAAACTCTTTTCATAAGAGAGTTGAAATTTGTTCAGAAAAACCATTGGAACTTATACATTTTTATATATGTTGAATAATGAGAAAGAAATAAATAAATGAAGATAAGTACTTTTTTACTTTTATTGATGACTTTACTCGCATTACTTGTGTTATGTACATGAGACAGAAGTCAAATGATCTGAAAATGTTTAAGAGTTTTAGGAGGAAATCAGAGAAGTAATGTGAGTATTAGATGAAGATGTTGAGAACTAATAATGGTGGAGAGTATAAGAATGAAGAGTTTTTAAGTTACATCAAGAAAAATGGAATTCGTCATTAGTTCAATTCACCATACACACCTCAAAAATAATGGGATTGCTAAAAGAAGGAATCGAAGTCTGGTGGAAATGGGGAGAACTATGTTACTTGAACATAGTCTTTCTCATTATTATTGGAGGAAATCCATGACCACTGCTGTGTATATTCATAACCGATGTTTCTATAGGTAAAACACAGATATGACTCCATATGAATGAAAAACTTGAGATTTTTTCGGAGTCCATGTATTAAAATGAAAAAAGGTGGAAACCTGGGGAAGTTTGAGCAAAGAGGAGTTGATGGAATTTTTCATGGGCATGCTCCAGAAGGAAGAGGATATAGATGCCTCAATAATGAAATAGGAAGAATTATTGATTATTCAGATGTAAAAGTTGTTGAAAATGATGAGAAATAAAAGCAGTCATATATTGATTTAGAAGTCGAGCAGTATAGAGAAGATTTTGTTAACAATTCTGATAATGTTGCAGACTATGTTGATCCTACTCAAGAAGATGAATCTGACTCAGAAATCACATGTGATGAGGATGGAGTTCAAACAACTCATACTAGGTTGAGGAAGCAAGTGGAGGCTCAGAACATTATTAGAGATAAAAATCAAAGGATTCAAACAAGAAGAAAAACTAATGCTATATCACATACATCTATTTATTTGAAAGTTGAACTGAATGATGTAAATGAAGCATTTGAGCATCTAGAATGGGATCATTTTATGAATGAAGAGCTTGATCAGATAGAGAAGAATGATACTTGGGAACTTGTACCCAAGCTCGACAACCAGAGCATTATTGGTACAAAGTGGGTTTTCAGGAACAAGTTGAATGAAGAAGGTAAAGTAATAAGAAACAAAACAAGATTGGTTTGAAAAAGGTATTCACAAATTTAAGGCATTGATTTTGATGAAACCTTTGCTCTGGTGGAAAGATTAGAAACAATCATAATCTTTCTTACTATTGCTGCACAATGAGGTTACAAAATCATTCAAATGGATGTAAAATCCGCATTCTTGAATGGTGACCTTGACGAGGAAGTCCACATTGATCAACCATTTGTATTTGTTATTGGAAAGGATGAATGTTATTTGTGCAGGTTGAAGAAGGATTTGTATGGGATAAAACAAGCTTCGAGAGCATGGTATTCTAAATTAAATACTTTCCTAAAGAAGGTGAACTTTAAGAAAGGGAGATTTGATAGCAATCTCTACATCAAGGATTGATAGGTGTTTTCACTGATCATTATTATAAATGTCAATGATATTATATTTTCTGAAAAATGATGTAAGTTCATGTGAAGTTTTTTTTGAGGAGATGAAGAAGTTATTTGAGATGTCCAGGCTGGGAGTAATGAAGTACTTTCTTGGGCTACAAATTTCACAAAAGAAGAATTGCGTTTTTCTATCTCAAAGAAAGTATGCTAATGAACTTCTGAAGAATTTTGGAATCGAAAATTTGAAACCAGTTTCTATACTAATTTTAGTGGGAAACCAATTTTTCTATAGAAGGGGAAGGCAAGGAAGTTGATCAGAAAGAGTTTCGAAAGATGATGGGAAGTCTGTTGTACTTGACTGCCTCAAGACCTGACATCTTCTATGTTGTCACTTTATGTGAATGATTTTAGAGTGATCCTAAAGAAACATATTTGACATCTAGAAAAATAATTCTTAGATATATCAAAGGCAAAAGAAAATTTGGAATCAGGTATGATGGCTGAAGAAATATTGATCTATTCGGGTATTCTGATGCTGATTTGGCAGAAAGTGTTGATGATCGAAGATCCGCATCTGGTGGAGTTTTTGTTCTGGGGAAAAGTTGTGTTAGTTGGCATACCATGAAATATAATTCATTAACTCTTAGCATAACTGAAGTTGAGTCTGTTGCTGGTACTCAAGCTGCAACTCAACTAATTTGGATGAAGAGTCAGCTAAAAGATCTACTTGTTGAAGTAAAGATACCATTGCTCTTGGGTTGTGATAATCAGAGTGAAATAAATCTTACAAGAAATAAGGTACAACATTCTCGTTCAAAACACATTGATATAAAGTACCACTTCATAAAAGAGCAGGTGGAGAAGAATTAATTGAGGCTGGAGTACATTCCTACATCTGAACAAGTGGCTGATATATTCACAAAACCTTTATCGAAGGAACCATTTGCAAAATTAAGGTTGACCATGGGTGTTCAATCTCCTTCTAATCATGGTTGAGGTACGTGTTTCTGTCCCCACTGTCATATTTCCTTTGGATAGTGTTGTCAAGGGGGGATAATTGTTTTATAAATCTATCATTATGGATGCATGCATAAAGGGGGAGTTGTGGGTAAGATGTGAATCCAGCATATATGTGTGCGAACTATTATAACTGTTCATTGGAGTGGTTTTAGGAAACAATTTTGTTTTCTAGGAAAGTTGAAGAAGTGAAGAATTCTAATGTAGAATCTTGTAAGATGTTCTGAAAAAGGCTGAGCATATACGATCATTAGATTTCATAGTCATTGCTTTTGGAAAAAATGGTTTTGGCTGTCAATAATTCTTTTTTTCTACAATGAGTTAGCTCACATAGACATAGAATTGTTGATAAGTAATCTATTGCTTAAGGTTACAAAGTTTAGTGATTTATGAATCTTGGTTGACAAAAAAATCCAAAGGGGGAGATTTTTGGGACTAAGTTGGATGGATAAGGAAGTAAGAAGAGTTTTCTGTTATAGAGTGTTGTTTTTTGTTGTCCAAGAAGTTAAATCAATTCACTTTGTAAAGAACTTGAAAACCAGACGATGCTTTCCTGATTTGTATTTCACAAATATCATAAGTTTGGGGAACCTTTGATGGAAGCCTTATGAAGGATATGGGGAGTAAAGGAGTGTTTTTGGAAAAATAAAGAAAGTGGTGGGAAAGTGTGGAACCCAAGGGTATGTTAAGCGCAAGTCATATTTCATGATCATCACATCAAAATATGACAAAGGAAAGAAAGTGGCACGTAATTTAAAGGGTGGTGTGCAAGTCAAAAAGTGGCTCTCAATTATAATCAATGCGCAAGTGTGATGCACAGGTATATGTGGTGTGCAAGTGTATGTTGCGCACAAGTCATATTTCAACATCATCATATCAAAATATATCAAAGGAAATAAAGTGTAGCGCTAGTGATGGAGTGGCGCGCATGTGTTGGAGCGGTGCACAAGTGCTGGAGCGGCGCGCAAGTGTAGGTGGCACGCAAGTCACCAAAATGCAGAAAAATAGAAGACTAGCCTCCTCATTTTTCAAGGATCAACACTTAAGAAACAAATTTGAGCTCTGATAGTGCAAGCCATAGGAAGTGGCATGAAAGCTGAAGTTGCATGCAAGCAGAGTGTAATTTATAAGGTGCACAAGTAGGGTGGAACGCAAGCAGAAGTGGAGCGCAAGTTGTGAGAGGTGCGCAAGCAGGGAGGTGTCTTCAAGAAGTGTGTTGTGTTTATGAAAAAAGTGGCGTGCAAGTTGTGAGATGTGAAAAATATTGGTGTGCAAGAAGTTAGTGGCGCACATGTAAGTGGCGCGCAAATAGGTGGAACACAAGCAGGTGGTGCGCAAGCTGAGTGGCAGGCAAGAAGGGAGGCGTTCAAGAAGGGAGTGGCGCGCAAGCTATTTTCACCAGGAGGTTCTTACCAGCTTCTCGGTAGGAAAGTGAAGAATTTTTTTGAAAGATTTTATTTGTTAAAGTTCATTAATAAGAAAAGAATAATTACATTACCCTATTTTTTTATAAGGGAGAACACACACTATTGGATTGTTTTCAATGTGCTAAATGAGTGTAGGGGTATATCCTACTCATTTTATTCCACATCAAGGATTATTTTCTAGTGGATTGTGTGGCACTGGATTGTTTCTGTACCATACCGTGGACATAGATGCTCTTGTTATGTAGTGAACCTTGTAAATCATGTGTTCTTGTGGTTGTGTGTGTTCAGAAGGGAAGAAAATCGTTAACAAGATGTGAAGGTAGTTTCAAAAAGAAGGAAACTAAAAAAGAAAAATATATCACTAATTCACCCCTCCCCCTCTTAGTGATACTTGGATCATGACTGGTAACTTCATTGTGATCATCCAATACCGGTTTAACTACACTTAACATCCATATGTGATTGGTACAACATGTCCTTATGCACTTTCACATTGATCTGAGTGAATCTTGGTCTTTCACCCTAAATTTTGATCATATTAATAGGTACCATAATGAATATCACTCCTATGATTATATACCCTAACATTGGGCCTCCTGATTTCCAACCCTCCATGGAATTTACAATTCCAGGACTACCCTAGAGGTGTATTTTCGGTGGTAACGTAAGACCTATAGGTGGAGTCACTAAGGTTAACTACTTACATGTCTTGGTAGATATTTCTTTTGAAAATTCTTACTCTCACCTTACCCGTCCCCCCTCATTGTGTGAGCCCCATCCATCTCTAGACTGCAACATGTTAAATTTCCAAGATCCACTTCGGAGTTGAAAGATGTACAACTACCTAGATCCACATCCTAATCATAGGACATTAAAATAAATGAAAACATACACAGAACATGAAATAAAACTGTAGCACTTCCCTTTGTTATGAACACATGATACCACATGATCGATCATAATGGGATTCACGACCTTCCCCACCCTGAAAAAGAAAAACCATGTCGGGTAGCTTCCATGTGTAATTTCTACATTATCCTTCCCCACCATGGGAAGAAACACCAACCACAATAGATTTCATATGTAAGCCCCACACAATTATCCCTCCACATGAGTTGATACTCCACACATGAGAAAACATCATACATCAGGAATCTTCATGCCTGAGTCGCACGCCATTCCTCGTCGATGTTCCCTCAATGACATGATGGTCCTTAATGCATGACGTTAAACATCGTGGACCAATCCTATCCTAAAACCGTAAATTTAAGCATCAAAATAATTTAGTTTTGAACCTTGTTTACTAACAGGGTTTGTAGGATGCCTCCCTATGGTTCAATATTGAATATCAAATATTAGTGTGAAATCATTTCCCTTGATAGGAAACACACCACCAATACTAGGGTAAAATTTTACCCCAAATGGGGACACAATCCATCTTCATTGTGTAAAATTATTCCTCATTTGGGGACACACTCCATCATCCTTGTGTGAAATCATTACCATAGGGGGACACAATCAACCATCATAGTGTGACATTGTCCACCTTGGGGGACACACTCCATAATCTTAGTGTGAAATCATGCCCCATAGGGGGAAACCCTAACAATACTAGAGTGAAATCATCCCCCTTGTTGGACACACAACATTATCCTAATTTTAAATTATCCCCATGACGGGACATACTCCACCATCCAAGTATGAAATATTACACTTGGGACACACTCAACCACATGTCCCCATAGAACATTAAACTTTTGACCTAGAACATCTCCACATAAAAATAAACATGTTACCAACCCAAAATCCCAACCTCATAAAATAAACATGGGATTCCTGATGTAAAAAGGCTTTAAATACATAATCCCCTGGTTTAAATTAACTCATGACCAACATGTGATGACAAGGTTTCTAAACTTATTATGCCTCACATATAAGATTCCCTTCATAAGGGGAAGACTTTATAGGTACCCAAACTACCCAACATCCATACATGCATAATCTTCCCAATTTTTCAACCTCTCCCAATCAACAGTTGTTTTCCTATAGATACATAAACAACATAATTATGTGGTGTAGACCATGAGATGGTTTTGTTAATGATTTTGATAAACATGACCTAAATCTATGATGGAGACCCAGAATAGGTGACAAACTCCATGGTGGAATAAATGAAAGGATGAATAAACATCCTATTATACCATTTTAATTAAGGAGACCGAAAAAATGAAGAATGTTATGGAAGTATTTCACCTTTATAAAGTGAGAATGTGGGGAAATAGTGAAGTGTGCATGATGCGGTGGCCCTGATGAAAGTATCAAACAAAAAGTTAAACCTAACATGAAACTCTTATACCCAACTATGGGGAGTAGTATTTTCTAAGGGACATATTGATTTTTATGCCACCAAATCAAGATATATGATGTCCGGTCCCACCAATAAAATAGTGGGATCAGCATGAAACTCACTTTTGTGTTGGGGAAGATAATGTTGGGTATTCTCATTCTGCACCATTGTCAGTATTGATCCGTCTCTACTTCAGGAATAAAAAACAATGTTGGGGAATTGAGAATCTATTTTACTGTACATGTACTGAAAAATAAATCTACATTCCTTAATAGAATCAATATATAAGAATTTCAAAATCTATAACCAAAAGGTGCTAGTTCTAGGGGAACATTGATGCTGTAATAATTTATGATTATACCACATCCACTACATCCATTTCACCATTAGCTATAGGGATCCCATTCCCCGTATCACACACTTCACTCATTCATTAGTGGGAGATCAATTCCCTCATGTGTCGATACAGGTAGGAAGTGGTCACTCCCACCATGGATATGAACCTCCAAGACTATTTGGAGTCATTTCCTCACTACCATTGCTACCCCTGTGGTCCAAATAGGGGAAAAACTCCCCCCATTATGAAGGTGACCTGCTTAGGGAGTCTCTGCTCATAGAATTTCGATAACACAATATTTTACACTGATGAGATAAAAAATGTTTGAGTAGTACCTTTGGTGATCACCACTTGAGAGCATCCTAGGAAGGCACCCACCAGATAAGGCCACTGCCAAAACTGACCAGTCCCACACACCGATGAATGAGTAGAATTTATCCTCACTCCACCTTCCCCAATCTAGAACACCCAATGCTGACGTCGGGGGAAGACCTAAAGAATTTTCTAGAAGATGAATATTATATAGCTTCTTTTCCCCCTTACACCACCAGTGTATCCCACCATATTTCTTCAATAGTGAATGTGGATCTGTACTCACCCGCCTATGATCAAGATCCCAACTACCCCATAGGACAGTCAATTCGACTATCAGTCACTAGCACTTCCTACAGTTGTTTTGATCCATTAAATGATTAGGATAATAAATGTTGTGGTACTCCCTGAACCACAACCAATTATTATAAAGGTCATCCTCGTTCCATCACCAACAAGAGAATAGGTCCTCCCCTCTTTGTCGACATCCAGTTTGGTGGTCCTTCCCTCACTGTTACCAACTAAAGTGGAGGTCCTCCCCACTCCATCAAAAACCATAGTAGAGGTCCTACCATCACCACCATAAATCAGTATGATGGTCCTCCACATTCCAAAGAAAAAACCTTCCCAAAAGAACTATTTGATGGTTGTATGGAGAATATTCATTTTGGGTGTATGCCCACAGAAAAGGACTAAACCTACATGGTGAAAACTAGAGTGAATATCAATTTTCCTCACATACATAAGTCCCACAAAGTCAATTTTGAATCCCTAGAAATCATAATGTAATCATTGCCCTCTAAGACTCTAAATTGAACTATGAATCAATAAGGGATCCTTCATCACAGTTTTTAGTGTTTGGAGTGAATGCCCAGAAATTGAGTATTACGATCTAAGAATCCATGTTATATAAGATCCCCAAATATCTCAACATTAACCTGCTAGTGGAGTATGTTCTATCCTACTTCCAAGGACTAGAAGTGAAACCATCACTATAATAACAAATTTCCATCATATCTTCTTCTACTTAAGAAGTCGGGGAGTTTTTTAGGGTCTAGGTTGACACACTCACATAATGGTGAGTACTCCATTGAGACAAAAATAAATGTTGTAGCCCTCACATATGTTTTAGTGGTGAAAATCCCACCCTACAAGAAAATGATCTTGAGTATGGCTCTATATTAAATATATTTCATATATTTTAATGGATATATGACATGTTTTGGTCCCCCTCTTATGGTAGAGAAGTCACAAAGAAGGTATATGTTGGTGTTGCCACCCATAAATCATCCTACCCCAATTGGTGTTTGAGTTGACTAAGATATGTGAAATTCCTCTGAGAAAGAGGGAATTTAGAGATTTTTCCAACCAATCATCTATAATTTGTGTTATGGTTTCTGGAGACTCTATAATGTTTCACCATAGACTGCCTCAATAAGGTCTACCAGTTTTGTTTCCTCTAGATTATATAGGAAAGTTTCCACCACCTACAAGATCATCAACTAACCTAACCAATAGTCATAAGGACCTCCAAACCATCAAAAAAAATTTCAAGAAGGTTGAGGTAATAGAACACTTGGTAGATCAGTGACCACAATCCTATAGACAACGATGGTCTCCCTAGTGAAACTCTAATAAGATCTTCATTGTGCTCTACTGGGTCATGGAAGAAGTGTCACTATATATACAGGTGAGAGGTCAAGGGAAGTATGCCTCCCAACTCATCGTCTTAAACCTAAGATAGAGATATGATAGGAAATTCATCACATATTCTAATAGTGAGGGTACCTCTCTAACTACCTCCATGGTAATTATGCTCATCATCAACCTACTAGAGGATCAATGAAATAGGCATGGCGTTTGTACGAAATGGCAGGGAAAAGCCACCTTAGGGGGAATTGTGTACCAATAAGACCCTAATATTGGTTGTCATACTCATCATAAAAGATAAGAAGATGGCCTCATGTGTCCCCCAAATGAGTTGTTTTTCCTAGCCATCAGTATTTTGAAAATTTTAAGGGACATGTCTAACCCTTTGACCCATCTGATGTTTTCCCAAAAGAGGATATGGAACCCACGGTAGCAGCCTTGTTCCAACAACTCAATAAATACAAAAGGATCACTGATGATCCCATTATTGAGAAGATCTTATATATTTAAAATACCAAAATAGACCCCATCTCTCCTTAAGTGGGGAACTATGACCTCCTCCTCTATATTCCCCAGTTTGAACATGGTTTCGTCACCCATCCAGTCCAGAAAAAAGTTTGGGGATATGGAAAACGATCAAGGTAGGAGTGTCCTACCCTACCAGAGTAGTGTGACTATACAAAATAGGATCAAGGTCATGATCCTCCTTTATTTGATGGGCTGTTCAATTCATTGGTGGATATATACACTCCCCATGATGATGTGATAACTACACTAATTTCCCAACATAATGTTGTGGAAATAGGATATCATTCTGTTCCCCTCAAGAGAAAGTCATACCCTGTGTGGGTGGACCATATTCAAGTTCCGCCGAAGTATATTAATCCTAGATTCACCCCTTTTTGCGGAATGGAATACTCACTATAGTATCTAAACCATATTTTCTCAAGGTGAGGTCCAATTTTATGAACTCCATAACAGGTGGATGCCACTGAACATCAATGATTAATCAAAACTATAGAATTATATACATTAATATTTTACATTTATCTCCCATAGGTTCAATTGTCAACAATGAGGATCTACCTATAAACTTATTATACTATTAAAATTCCACAACTTGCAATATGTGTATCACCTACATCTTTAAGTGAAAAAAGTGGAATGATGAATGAGTCACAAAATTTTTTTCCCAATGGAAAGGGCTCACATATTAATTCAATATGTTTTTATCCCACATACAGTTTCTCATGATGTTCATGGAGTGTTTCAGAAATGAGATGGTCCCTAACGTCACCTCCCTGAACCATTCAGATGCATTTCTAGAATTATATGAAAATGATTAATTTTTGGAAGAAGCCATGCAACATAATAGACAAAATTTGTTCCTATTTTACCTTATATATCCCATGAGAAGACCTACGATATAATTGATGATCACCATAATTTATTTAGAGTACTTAGAACTGATACACGTATTGGAACATTAATAGGATGAGCTTCACCGAGTGGAGCCCTACCATATACATCCTCACCCATCATAATCTCACTTAGCATAGCCGCCTCAATCAGAAAATGTTGATACATACACCCATAAATTATAGGCTCCTGGGAATCCTATCTCATAAAAAATAAATAAGAAATATTCTTTAATGTATTCAAAATTAAAGTGGTACTTCATCTTCCCCATGAAAATGGAATTCAGAAATTTATAGAATGCAAGAGGTCCTAGGAGGATAAACTCACAAGCTGCACTGACCATTTACCCTATCACAAGATCCTTGAAAAAAACATTAGAAATGATATATTTTAAAATATTTTATCTAGGAACAAGTAGATCATGAATTAGCCTTATTTTGTAATATTATATCATATGTGGCACAAGTTTCCACAGACTTCGATAGTGAAAATAAAGATTTTTGTTAGTGGAAATAGGTTCATGGTTATATGGAATAGATGTACTATGACTGGTTGGATAAGAGGAAAGTTGGTCATTCCCATGGAATTATATGTGTCCAATTGAACAATATAAAACATCATGTGGTTTTCACACCTCTTTCAACTGCTGCCTCCACATCTATCTTCCAGTATTCCGTGTTCCTGAAGAAGGCACATTGATTACAAAAAGAAAAGGAGATTCATCTTCTCATTCAAAAACCTACTCACACTCTTTTAGAATTAATACACCCTATGTTGTGAGGTGTGTCAGGGTCTACCCAATCTAGGACTATTCCACATATGAGGATCTAGAATACTCCTTTTTGAATGTCGTTGAGTTCGTGGACCACTTCACAATGGCTGATAATGAGGAATTCCATGAAAACAATCTAGGTGACTCTAACCGACATCATCAAGTGAGTGGTATAGGAAAAAAATAGTCATATTCTCAAGATAGTTCTCCAAACTAGGATTTCTAGGATATTGATTCTAGGTAGCAAGTTTTAGGTAGAGACAAACAAGAATAGTCCCCCTATCTTCACTTTCTAGTACACCTCTACAAATGATTGTATTAGTTGACTATGTGGTTCAGCCTTGGCCACAACATTATCAACTTCATCCAGCTAGGCCATAATCATAGTTGATTGATACTCAACCATAAATTTATCAGAGATGGCATGTTAGCCAATATAGTAATATTGTCAGTACTAGCTAGTCCCCAGTGGTTTATTGAACAACATATGTTTCACCTTCTACTATGGAAAGAACCTCCACAGGAAAAAATATTCACATATAATGGAAATATTATGTATTAAAAAACCTTTAAGGTATAAATTCAATTATTTTCATCCTCTATTCTCTCTACTTTTTGAAGGAAATGTGTGTATCCCTAACCAATTCCATCAAAATCTCACTTCAGTTTGAGTCTGTGGTAGTATCTTCTCAAGAATACTATATAGAGGAATCTAATTAAGAATTATTTCAAGAACTTCAGTGGCACATATACCCACTTTATATCACTTGCTAGTTAAATTGTGTTGAAATCTACATCTTCCTAGTGGATATTGGTTTAAGTGTCAACCTCATCCTAAAAAAAATTCCATAAGTTTTGAATAAAATATGAATATATGAATCCCTTAAACATGATGATTTTGGGTTATGACAAAAGGGATCCAAAACTACGTGGCATGATTTGGAAGAAGACCCAATTCATTAGCCTTATATCAATCACTGAATTCATCGTATTCTCATAGGATAAAAATTATAATGTTCTATTGGTAATAACCTTGTTTTATATTCATGAAGTGCTCCCTTATTCATTCCACTTGTACCCCAAATACTATCCCAATGGTCATATAGTGGTACACAAGGGAATTTATCCACATTTTATTCATGTATGTTCTGCCAGCTGAATAATGGCTACTATTGTAGAGACCCGTATCTTGACGTACATGGACATTACATTACTTTTGCGGAATACTTAGTACATAACAAAAAAATACACACACAAGGATCGTAATAGTTTAGTGTCTTTGGAAACTCGGAACGTAATCTTCTAATCGTAGTGAAAGATCTCCAACATCGCCCATAAAGATCTTCCCCTTTTTTTTACCTAAAACCTTTCTTTATATCCTGGGGAAAATAAAACATAAAAGGGTGAGCTCAAATGCTCCGTAAGGGTAAACAAAAGAAATATAAATCTCATCGTATACACAAGCACATAAATTTTGGAAATCTTAACCTACAAAAGAGATCATAATTTCATAACATGGGATAAATCATGGCAGTGAAATGTAATCACAATAATCATAACTTAAAACATGAAACTTTGTGGCATACACACATAATCATAGAGAATCATTTCTTGTTAGTCAAGACTCATTTCCAAGACTATCTTAGTGGACAAAGTCCCTTTCTGAATCGAGTAACCCTCGTTTCAGTCCTGTTTCACTGAACCGTTATAACCTACCATTTCAGCCATGTCTATCTCATGAGATATAAAATCTTTACCCAATGCATTGGAGGGATATATAGGTCCCACCCATCTCATAATTATACCATTCTTATGTGTGCCACAAAATCATAAATCATACATCATTGCATAACCTATGTAATAAAAATGGGAATCTTAAACATCGTGACATCATAAAACAAATCATATAAGATAAAGAAATTCCTAAAAATAATTCCATCACAACATATTCAAATCAATAGGGATAAAAACAGAACCCTTTATTATCTTAGATGGAAAATAATTTTGATAAAACACTTGAACTCCATTCTTGAGAAAAATATCCTTTCTTCTTCAAAAACATTTTTCCTTTCTCAACATGTCATAAAACTTTAAACTAAAAGAAGTTGATTAAAAATAAACTTGAAAACTTGTAAAGGAAGCTTCTTGGAAATAATGTTTTAGAAATCCATTCATGCCGTATAAGTTAAAAAAACATTCTCCGTACTTTTGTCGGAAAAGTCAAAAAGTACCTCGTACGAAAAAACGACAAACGATTCCTTTCATATTCTTTACTAAAAACTCACCGAAGGGTAAAATTGGATTTAAAATAGTTTAAGTGGATGGAAAAAATATTACACATTGAGGGAACATGGATGTGGATGATAAAATACACCCCAATAAATACTTACGAATAAACAATCTCGGATGAAAATGAGATTGTGATATTTCCATTACCTTAGGTCCGACTTGCTTTGTACGTGTCCGAACCTCCTGTATAATGATTTAAATCATGTTATTGACTTATTCCAGAATCATATTCATTTTTATTATATCATATATGGTCCACTTATGACTTTATATTACCCGTTCTTTTGTAAATTCATGTTAAAGAAGCGTTTTGGGTAAAATCATTTCATTTATCGTAGGTGTTTTTAACTTGTAATTATTAATATGATTACTTGGATCATGATTACTTATATCCAGAATGTAAAACATGATTTATATATCATATATATTCAGAATATACATATATGTAATATATTGATAAATGGAATGAAATACACCATTCATGGAGACGGTAGTCCGTACGTACGCATGAACGCTGTTTTCGTTTCCTTATTGAATTGAATAGAATTAAGTAGATGACATACATATAAATATACATAAATACAGTATCATTATTATTTCATATATTTCATTAGTACTTATTATATATACTTTATAATCATTCGTGAATGGTTAATCATTGAGAATGAATCTCATCGCGTCGTGGAGACGGTAGTCCGTACGTACGCACGAGCGATGATATCGTTCCCATGGTCGTGGAATTGTGTTGAAGTGTATGTATACTATTTCAGTATCAATATCACTTTATAATAATCATATATAGTTACTCATTAAACCATTATACCCATCCAATTAAGGTGGTGGCGGAAAATAGATTACACCACGGCGTGGAGACGGTATTCCGTACGTACGCACGCGCGGTGATTTCCTTTTTCCGTAGGATTGATAGAAGGTTAATTAGAGTTGTTTCATATTTATAATAACATATAAGTATGTAAGTAATACTGATGTTATTACTTTATCATGAAACAACTAAAGAATAAGAAGTTGAAGAAGAAATAAATTGAAAAGTTCGGTAATGGATATTACCTCTTCTTTTGAAACGCCTCTTTGAATCCTTCACTTAGGGAACTAAGATTGGTCTTTGAAGAAGACCAGAACCTCTAGGATTATTCTAGGGAAGTGGAGAAGGGATTTTGGCAGAGGTTGGCCGAGCTTGAGTGCTCAAATTGGTGTGAGGAGGAGGGGGAGGAGGTGCCCTTTTATAAGGGAGGAGAGAGGCACCTTAGGAATATCTCAAAATATTATTTTATATTAAAGTCAAAATCGGTTTATAATGGTTCCAAAGGGTCTTATTTCGAAGATAAAGTGGGGATGGGTCAAAATCCTATCATCCAATAGGATTTAGACAAGTTTAGGGTATTATTTTAACCTTATCAATTAGATTTAACTCTAAGTTAAATAATTTAACTTTTACCGTGTCTTTTTGTTTCTTACACTATATGGTTAATACACTTACTATAACATGCCAAAAGAACCCCAAATTGTTTATTATTAATATATATATCCTTATATAAGTCATTTTGCCAAACCTTAGATTTTTAGGAATAAAATAACAATTAATAATATAATATTTGATTTAAAAACTATTTTGTGTCAATTTTGACACTATTTGATATATGATTTTTGTGAAAGTCATAACAGAATTATATGTTCAAACCAAGTTTATTAAATCAACAATAATATATCATAGTAACCTAGAAAATTAGTGGAATTCATAAAAAGTCTCAAATTACATTCATTTGAGCATTTATAACATCAATTATGTTAATATTTCCTTAAAAGGGTAATTACTGCATCATCGTTGTGTCATATATAAATTAATTTATTTAAAGTATAAAAATTATAAATAAAATATCATTATGTATGAAATCTTTTTAGCTTTCTAATGAATATTTATAGTCGAATTTATCTTATGTATAACCCCATATTAAAAATGTTTTAGTAAATAAACTTTGATTTTAACTCTTTTAACCCTTCTTTAAATAATAAAATAATAAATGTCCTAATCTAATCCAAGTGGGCCTAAATGGTCATATTTTATTCCTAAGTCTGTTTTTGATCGAATTTCACTTATCCAATAGAATTAGGACATGTGTTAGGGTAATAATAATATCATTTTTACCCTTAATTACCCTATTTACTTTTAACCGTGGTAAAAAAAAGTAAAAAGTTACTATTCACCAAAAATTATTTTCATCTCATTGAACCACATTTTAGTCCTTGATATTAACCGTGTCTCTCGGATTTTTGAAATTCCATTCACAGAAGTGGTAAAATTAAGTTTTATGCAAAATTCAGTTTTTAACCTACCACTTAGTGGTTTCACTATTCATCGAAAATTGAAAGTTTTTAGAAAAATACCAAAAATTAGGCCTAATCTATATTTGATATTATGAACTCAAAAATGATGTCTATTTTACGAAATTCAAAACATATCATTTGCATTAACTAATTTAAAAATTAATTCTCGTCGTCAAAACAAATAGCGTGTTTTTAAGAGATAATAACTATCAAAAGATTGACACTAGTTTATAACTGGTTTAAATGTGAAATTACATCGAATGACCAACATTGTATTAAATTGTAAAAATATATTCTAAATATACTTTAAAACCACTCAAATTAATAATTTATCACTATTAATTATTTCGATTAAAAAAAGATGTTTTTAATTAAAATTTAGTAATTTTCACTATTCATCAGAATATGAAAGTTATCCGAAAAGTACCAAAATTTCACCCTAAGCTAATTTCGATATTAAGAATCCAAAAATGAATTCCATTTTGAAAAATAAAATTTACAAAATTTCAAAAAGTGGTTATTACTATTCATAACAGCTAGTTTTAATAATATCTTAATAGCATATCGTTGTTTAGAGAAACTCGGTGTTGCGTACAACACACGCTATCGTGGAAGGTCGCGATTGCGTATAATTCAAGCCAGGTCAGAGATGTGTATTGTGAAAGCTCCTTTTGGTGTAGCGTATAACACAAGACATTAATAAAATTAAAAAGAATATTTTTCATAAAATCTCGGGCTGTTACATTCTACCCCCCTTAAAATGAATTTCGCCCTCGAAATTCGTCGGGGTTATAAATGGTTTACTATTCGAAAGTTTCTTTAATAGAAACCCACATCGTAAAAAGGAATACCAAAACTTGGCTTTAAAAACTAAAGTATGAAATGTAACGATTACCCAAATAAACTAATCACTAGGTTTCCACATAGGTGAAAATATGGATATGGAAGAGAAATCTAACCATCATGTTCTGATGGAGAGTGGTAGAGAACATGGCTATGGAAAATCCAGTAATCACAAATCCATAAATTTGTGTCGATCTAAGGTAACATCTGATTCATCAGGTATAAGATCACTAGGACAACATTTTTGGTTTTCAAGATCATTTCCCTAAAGTTGAAAATTTGAATTAGAATAAATACTTTCTTTATTTTGGTACAATCTCACTGTTGTTCATGCCTTGAGCAATTTCTACTTCATCTCTTAAATAAATGAAGTTGAATTTGTTATTCGGGAAGTGTTAGCAGATCATGTGATAGAATGACGGGTCATTCCATCTGTCTCAAACAAAAGGTTAGCAAAAATTATATACATAAGTCGATCTATAGTGAGATTAATCACATATGGTTCCTAAAATGGACTTATACTTCATATATCATACTTCTTAATATAATAAAACTAGTTTCTACTAAACAGGGACTTCCTGTAGGCCAGTGGTAGGCGATAAAGTCCAGTCGCACTTCAGTTGTGGGTTCGATTCCCACATCCTTGTCCGAAGCGATGGGCTGTCGCCCGTCCTGCAGGTTGTCCTTTTTCTAAAGCTATATTACTATAACATCCCATCAATAATATCGAAAAACGTTTTATCCTAACTTATGTCCAACATAATCCATTACAATCTTTAGGCTTATCCATAATACTTCAGTCCACTCTCATAATGTAGTGAAAACGATTACCAGAGATTTAATACCATCGTTGATCCCCATATATCATAAGATATGTCTTTTTGGTCACATTCCAAACATTCAAAGGCCTTAATAATGTATTCTCTTGAATACCCATTGAACCATAGTGAAAACATGAATGCTGTCAAAAGTTAACTCTTTCCACATAACAAAATCCAAAAATTCTATATACTCAAACCATGATATATCCTTCTCCTTATATCAGTCATGAGCTCATGAATACTATCAAACATTTAATTTTCTCTTTATCCCTTCATTATGCGCATATCATCTACATTCCAAAAATATCTGAATAACCTTCCATGGATACTGGTAACATTAATCATACACTTTCAAAACTCAAGGAAATACAATAGTGTAACAATCCTTAGATGTCTCATTATTCCAACATTACACATGATAAACATGTAATCATTCCACTACATTCTTAAACCATTGTCCAAGATTCAACAATTCTTTCATCTCACATATCATTTTTAGTCTCTTCATCATCATCAACATAAATACTTCCCATACGACCATACTGATTCTCTTCATGAGAATTTCCCTTAGGGCATTGGTTTGCATAATGCCCGTACATTCCACATTTAAAACATTTAACCAGTGTTGATGTCGTAGCAATACCATTATCCTCATCCCTGGTGTTAACTAAACCTTTTCCTTTGCACTTACTGGCTTTGTGTCCTTCTTTTCCACACCCAAAGCATCTTCCAGTTCCTTTGAAACATTCTCCTTGATGCCTCTTCCCACATGAATTACATAGGGGAAATTGAACTTTCTTTCCTCTATGATCATCATGAAACTCCATCTTTCTCTTATTAGCCGAGTCAGGAAACTTACCAAATTTTACTTTATTGATCATATTATGAGATTGCTGATTCGGCATAATAATTATGTTTAGAATTCCAAATCCCATTTCATTATGAAGAATATCATTCCATTGTCCATCATATCCTCCATTATCGTGAATCATCTTGTTTCCAGCCATTTTCTAAAACCCAAAAAGAATAGTGTGAGAGGAAAAAATCATGCTAGGGAAAACAAAATAATAAAGGGGAAGTACCTTCAATATCTAACATCTTAGGTTTAATTTTATGATCGTTAGCATAATTCTAGTACTATAACCTATACGTATACTTAACGTTAGGGACATCCCTAGACATACCTTAGAAATATCTCTAGGGATCTCACTAAAGTTCTCGCATCCTAGTTTCCAAAAGTTGACTAAACCTTTCCTCTGATACCAACTATAGAGACCCGTATCTTGACGTACATGGACATTACATTACTTTTTCAGAATACTTAGTACATAACAAAAAAATACACACATAAGGATCGACATAGTTTAGTGTCTTTGGAAACTCGGAACGTAATCTTCTAATCGTGGTGAAAGATCTCCAACATCACCCATAAAGATCTTCCCCTTTTTTTTTACCTAAAACCTTTCTTTATATCCTGGGGAAAAGAAAACATAAAAGGGTGAGCTCAAATGCTCAGTAAGGGTAAACAAAAGAAATATAAATCTCATCGTATACACAAGCACATAAATTTTGGAAATCTTAACCTGTAAAAGAGATCATAATTTCATAAAATGGGATAAATCATGGTAGTGAAATGTAATCACAATAATCATAACTTAAAACATGAAACTTTGTGGCATACACACATAATCATAGAGAATCATTTCTTGTTAGTCAAGACTCATTTCCAAGACTATCTTACTGGACAAAGTCCCTTTCTGAATCGAGTAACCCTCGTTTCAGTCCTGTTTCACTGAACCGGTATAACCTACCATTTCAGCCATGTCTATCTCATGAGATATAAAATCTTTACCCAATGCATTGGAGGGAGATATAGGTCCCACCCATCTCATAATGATACCATTCTTATGTGTGCCACAAAATCATAAATCATACATCATTGCATAACCCATGTAATAAAAATGGGAATCTTAAACATCGTGACATCATAAAACGAATCATATAAGATAAAGAAATTCCTAAAAATAATTCCATCACAACATATTCAAATCAATAGGGATAAAAACAGAACCCTTTATTATCTTAGATGGAAAATAATTTTCATAAAACACTTGAACTCCATTCTTGAAGAAAATATCCTTTCTTCTTCAAAAACATTTTTCCTTTCTTAACATGTCATAAAACTTTAAACTAAAAGAAGTTGATTAAAAATAAACTTGAAAAATTTTAAAGGAATCTTCTTGGAAATAATGTTTTAGAAATCCATTCATGCCGTATAAGTTAAAAAAACATTCTTCGTACTTTTGTCGGAAAAGTCAAAAAGTACCTCGTACGAAAAAACGACAAACGATTCCTTTCATATTCTTTACCAAAAACTCACCGAAGGGTAAAATTGGATTTAAACTAGTGTAAGTGGATGGAAACAATATTACATATTGAGGGAACATGGATGTGGATGATAAAATACACCCCAATAAATACTTACGAATAAACAATCTCGGATAAAAATGAGATTGTTATATTTCCCTTACCTTAGGTCCGACTTGCTTTGTACGTGTCCGAACCTCCTGTATAATGATTTAAATCATGTTATTGACTTATTCCAGAATCATATTTATTTTTATTATATCATATATGGCCCACTTATGACTTTATATTACCCGTTCTTTTGTAAATTCATGTTAAAGAAGCGTTTTGGGTAAAATTGTTTCATTTATCGTAGGTGTTTTTAACTTGTAATTATTAATATGATTACTTGGATCATGATTACTTATATCCAGAATGTAAAACATGATTTATATATCATATATATTCATAATATACATATATGTAATATATTGATAAATGGAATGAAATACACCATTCATGGAGACGGTAGTCCGTACGTACGCATGAACGCTGTTTTCGTTTCCTTATTGAATTGAATAGAATTAAGTAGATGACATACATATAAATATACATAAATAAAGTATCATTATTATGTCATATATTTCATTAGTACTTATTATATATACTTTATAATCATTCATGAATGGTTAATCATTGAGAATGAATCTCATCGCGTCGTGGAGACGGTAGTCCGTACGTACGCACGAGCGATGATATCGTTCCCATGGTCGTGGAATTGTGTTGAAGTGTATGTATACTATTTCAGTATCAATATCAATTTATAATAATCATATATAGTTACTCATTAAACCATTATACCCATCCAATTAAGGTGGTGGCGGAAAATAGATTACACCACGGTGTGGAGACGGTATTCCGTACGTACGCACGCGCGGTGATTTCCTTTTTCCGTAGGATGGATAGAAGGTTAATTAGAGTTGTTTCATATTTATAATAACATATAAGTATGTAAGTAATACTGATGTTATTACTTTATCATGAAACAACTAAAGAAGAAGAAGATGAAGAAGAAAGAAATTGAAAAGATCGGTAATGGATATTACCTCTTCTTTTGAAACGCCTCTTTGAATCCTTCACTTAGGGAACTAAGATTGGTCTTTGAAGAAGACCAGAACATCTAGGATTATTCTAGGGAAGTGGAGAAGGGATTTTGGCAGAGGTTGTCCGAGCTTTAGTGCTCAAATTGGTGTGAGGAGGAGGGGGAGGAGGTGCCCTTTTATAAGGGAGGAGAGGGGCACCTTAGGAATATCTCAAAATATTATTTTATATTAAAGTCAAAATCGGTTTATAATGGTTCCAAAGGGTCTTATTTCGAAGCTAAAGTGGGTATGGGTCGAAATAATATCATCCAATAGGATTTAGACAAGTTTAGGGTATTATTTTAACCTTATCAATTAGATTTAACTCTAAGTTAAATAATTTAAGTTTTACCGTGTCTTTTTGTTTTCTTTCACTATATGGTTAATACACTTACTATAACATGCCAAAAGAACCCCAAATTGTTTATTATTAATATATATATCCTTATCTAAGTCATTTGGCCTAACCTTAGATTTTTAGGAATAAAATAACAATTAATAATATAATATTTGATTTAAAAACTATTTTGTGTCAATTTTGACACTATTTGATATATGATTTTTGTGAAAGTCATAACAGAATTATATGTTCGAACAAGTTGATTAAATCAACACTAATATATCATAGTAACCTAGAAAATTAGTGGAATTCATAAAAAGTCTCAAATTACATTCATTTGAGCATTTATAACATCAATTATGTTAATATTTCCTTAAAAGGGTAATTACTGCATCATCGTTGTGTCATAAATAAATTAATTTATTTAAAGTCTAAAAATTATAAATAAAATATCATTATGTATGAAAACTTTTTAGATTTCTAATGAATATTTATAGTCGAATTTATCTTATTTATAACCCCATATTAAAAATGTTTTAGTAAATAAACTGTGATTTTAACTCTTTTAACCCTTCTTTAAATAATAAAATAATAAATGTCCTAATCTAATCCAAGTGGGCCTAAATGGTCATATTTTATTCCTAAGTCTGTTTTTGATCGAATTTCACTTATCCAATAGAATTAGGACATGTGTTAGGGTAATAATAATATCATTTTTACCCTTAATTACCCTATTTACTTTTAACCGTGGTAAAAAAAAGTAAAAAGTTACTATTCACCAAAAATTATTTTCATCTCATTGAACCACATTTTAGTCCTTGATATTAACCATGTCTCTCGGATTTTCGAAATTCCATTCACAGAAGCGGTAAAATTAAGTTTTATGCAAAATTCAGTTTTTATCCTACCACTTAGTGGTTTCACTATTCATCGAAAATTGAAAGTTTTCAGAAAAATACCAAAAATTAGGCCTAAGATATATTTGATATTATGAACTCAAAAATGATGTCTATTTTACGAAATTCAAAACATATCAGTTGCATTAACTAATTTAAAAATTAATTCTCGTCGTCAAAACAAATAGCGTGTTTTTAAGAGATAATAACTATCAAAAGATTGACACTAGTTTATAACTGGTTTAAATGTGAAATTACATAGAATGACCAACATTGTATTAAATTGTAAAAATATATTCTAAATATACTTTAAAACCACTCAAATTAATAATTTATCACTATTAATTATTTCGATTAAAAAAAGATGTTTTTAATTAAAATTTAGTAATTTTCACTATTCATCAGAATATGAAAGTTATCCGAAAAGTACCAAAATTTCACCCTAAGCTAATTTCGATATTAAGAATCCAAAAATGAATTCCATTTTGAAAAATAAAATTTACAAAATTTCAAAAAGTGGTTATTACTATTCATAACAGCTAGTTTTAATAATATCTTAATAGCATATCGTTGTTTAGAGAAACTCGGTGTTGCGTACAACACACGCTATCGTGGAAGGTCGCGATTGCGTATAATTCAATCCAGGTCAGAGATGTGTATTGTGAAAGATCCTTTTGGTGTAGCGTATAACACAAGACATTAATAAAATTAAAAAGAATATTTTTCATAAAATCTCGGGCTGTTACAACTATTAAAGTGAGGGATTCATGTTTAGTCTGTTGAGGATGAGCACATAAATTCCCCCATCAATATAACATCCACTATAGTTAATCTATGGGTATAAATAGACGAAAAAATCATTCTCTTGACTCAACGGTCAGAGCCCATGATTCTATAAATGGGGTTTTGGTTCATTGTCTCAAAGAAAAAGGAGTGTTTGTAGATTACCTCGTGAACTACATCGGCTTGGCCTCGAATATACTGGAAGACCCCACTCCCACAAATTATATAAAATTTTTCTCTATTTCCACCAATCCATTATATTAACACATGTCCACAAAGTATTGATAACTCGATGGAGGTCAACTCATCACTGTTTCATTTATAATAAGAGTTGACTTCTTTGTCAGAAGCCAGATGGAATTGACTTGAAAACATCTTTCCTTAATCTCTTTAGAATAGGAACCACTCATCAAGTATTTAGTATCTACTAGATCGACCACCAGTGCTCCCTTAGATCGACTAGCCAAGAAGAGATACCTATTCTATTTGATTTTTCTATATCTAATGATAAAGTGTATTTGGAAGACAACCCTCCTGCATATGAAGAGGGAATATCAACAATGGTTAGTGAGTGAACCCTGGTGAACCATGGTATAGAAGAACATCCATGTATAAAACAAATTAATGAATTCATGTATCTAATGGATAAGCCGAACTATTTGTCCTTCATGGAACAACACCATGACATACTCTAATAGATATATGACGTGATCCTAAGGATGGAACCTTAGGTTATTATTCCCCACCGTAGCCTCCCATCAGGTAATTTTGTGTTCAAATGGACTCCAAAAAAGATGAACCACTCTCATGGTGCTCTAGTCAGGGACAAAGTTAATAATAATATAAAATAAAAACTTTCATGTAAATAAATTACCCTAGATGGATTGAAAACATTGTTCTAGTTATGAAGAAGAATGGAAAAATCAAAGTCCACATCAATATTTGAGACCTCAACCATCATTGTATGAATGATTATTTTCCTCTTATGGTGATAGAGATGATGAAATATTTTATATCTAGGTTCCATAACCTCTCATTCATTGATAGATACTCTAATTATAATCAGATCCTAATGTCACTTAATTATTTAGAGTCCATAACTGTTAGGTCACCCCCAAGGAACTACTTTTATCAGGTGAATCCCATCACTATGTAGAATTAAATATTCACTTATAGTCAGTCCATAAAATAAATATTTAATCATATTATAGGTTTATTGGTGGAATTTTATGTAGATAATCTATTGGTCAAATAACACCAGTGTCAGCACTGTACCTAGGATCATGAGAATTTGTTCAACTTCCACAACTCGAGGCACTTTAAGATGAACTCTTTGAAGTGTTCATTTTGGGTCACCTTTGGAAAATTCCTTGTGTAACACCCCAGGTTTCCATGGTACACTTTTCTTTGAATAATACCGTAGCGTGTGTTGTACACAACTTCAAGTTCTAACACACACCACAACCAATCAAACTAGCCGTTATGAATAGTAATGCCCAATTTTTGAAATTTTATAAATTTTATCATTCAAAATGGACTTCATATATGGATTTGGAATATAGAAATTAGTCTAGGGTGAAATTTTGGTATTTTTCTGAAAGCATTCAATTTTTGATGAATAGTGAAAAAACACTATGTTATAGTTTAAAACCGAATTTTTATTTAAATAATTATTTATTTTATTTAAATATAATTAAGGTCAAAATATAAACATAATACCTATATAAGTTCAATGTAATTCATTGGAGTTAGTTCAGAATAATATAGATATATAAAAATTTTATTTAACATTTCACCGTCTTATACCCACCTCTTAGGAGAATTTGGAAATTCACATAAAATTTAATTTTACCGCTTCTGTGAGTGGAATTTCGAAAATCTGAGAGACATGGTTAATATCAAGGTGTAAAATTTAGTTCAATGAGATGATACTAATTTTTGGTGAATAGTAACTTTTTACTTTTATTTACAACGTTTAAAAGTAAATAGGGTGATTAAGGGTAAAGATGATATCAATATTACCCTAACACATGTAATAATTCTGTTAGACAAGTTTATCTCTAAAAAAAACATCCATAGGAATAAAATATTATCATTTAGGTCCACTTGGATTAGATTAGGACATTAATTATTATTTAATTTAAAGAAGAGTTAAAAGAGTTAAAATCAAAGTTTAATTACTAAAACATTTTTAATTTAGGGTTATAAATAAGATAAATTCAATTTTAAATATTCATTAGAAAGATAAAACGATTTCCTAAATAATAGTATTTTATTTATTATTTCTATTCATTAAATAATTTAATTTATTTATTACAAAATAGTGATGTAGTAATTACATAATTAATGAAATATTAAAATAATTTATATATAAATATCAAAATAATTGTAATTTGAAAATTTTTATGAATTCCACTAATTTTCTAGGTTTATATGACATTTTAGGATTGGTTATATAAATTTTTTTTGAATTAATAATGCTGTTATGAAATTATCAAAAACAAAATACCCAATAGTGTCAAAATTGACATAAAAGAGGTTTTTAAACAAATATTATATTATTAATTGATATTCTATTCCTAAAAATGTAAGGTTCATCCAGATGAATTATATAATGATCGTTGTATCATTAATGGACCACTTTGGGGTCTCTTGGATGTATATAGTATGTTTATTAACTATATAATATAAAAATACAAAGTGACATGTTAAATGTCAAAATAATTAACTAAGAGTAAAAACTAAAATATAAGGTTAATATAATGACCCAAACCTATCTAAAATCTATTTATTGAAAGGATTTTGACCCATCCCCACCTTATACTTTGAATAATCCACTTTTGTGCCATTAGAAACCGAATATAAATTTATTATAAAATAATACTTTAAGTTTTTTCTAAAGAGCCCCTCCTCCCCCTTATAAATAGACACCATTTCTAAACAATTATTTACACATTAAAAGCCTTTTGGTTCGGCCAAACCCTGCCCAATTATTCTCTCAACTTCCCTCACTAAAACCTAGAGTCCTTAGTTTGTTCAGAAAGCCAACCTAAGGATCCCTTTTGATCAAATCAAAAGGAAGAACCCGAAGAAGAGGAAATGTTTTCACCACCCTCTTTTATGTTCCTTTCTTTTCAACTTCTTCTTTATTTTCTATCTCCATTATAAAATAATAAATCTATTATATTCTATATACTGTGATGTTATTATAAATATGGTACAACCATATTCAGTATTATATCCATCCTTTGAATGACATGTCACCATACGTGTGTACGTGCGGCCTACCGTCTCCACGTCGTGGTGTAATTGTTATTCAATATATTATTATTTGGATGGGTATAATAATGATGTGTAATTAATGTAAATAATGAATATAACATGATAATGATTTTGTATATATGATATACCATCCAATTATATGTTATTTTAATATCAATAGAATGATATTGTCGCTCGTGTGTACGAACAGATTACCGTCTCCACAAACGTGATAAGATTAATTCCCCATCATATCCATTCAAGACTAATTCTCATTTGATGAATAAAAGTAATTTTAATGAACTTTATATAATTCTGGATGTGAATAAGATACAACCTATCCATAACAAACACAACTTATGTAACAAAACATGTAAAAGAAAATGAGTAAGTTAACACCCGAAATGACGGTAATACTAAAATATTATTAACAAAGCATTATTAGAAGATAATATATGATATCATAATTATGTATATGGTTATTGTATAATTTAATAACAATGTTTTAACTATTATACAGGTGGTTAACATACCATCGACTAAGGAAAAGTACAAGGTAAGGGTTTATTTCACAAGCTCTTCATTATCCGAGGTTGTTTATACGTAATTATCTACTGGGACCTCTTTATCATCCACATCCATGTTTCTTAAAAATGTATTTCAAATAATTATTACTATTTTAAAGACTATGGGATAAAGTCATTTATACTCTTATAGACCTTTTATAAGTTTTTTATAAAGGAATCTTTCTGTCGTTTTCCAGAAAAGTTCCTTTTTATCCTTTTCGACAGAATTAAGGTAAGAATGTCTTTTTTTAACTTATACGGAGGGTGCGGATATTTTCTGCCGTTATAAAATCATCAAAGATTCCCTTAAAATCTTATAAGAACATTTTCAAATTAATTTTTTTATTTTATAATTATGCGACTTTTAAATTATTTCAAGAAAAGAGATATTTCTGTCAAATAGTTTTGATTTCATCTATGTCAACAACCTTTGATGGATTTAAAGCTTATTTGAAGTTGATTTATTGTGATACAAAACATCCATATTGTATTGAAGGTTTTGTGATATGTTTTATTTTTATACCATTCATGGTTTATGGAGAATGTATTTACATTTTGTATGCTAGTTTTAATTCGAATATTTATGTTATGTTTAAACCTGTTCATATGAGGAATGCATTGGACTTAATAAGTGACGGGTGGAGCCTGCTATAGCGGCTCGATGCATTAGTAGGTCTCATGAGACAAACTAGTGTCTTGGAATAAGGCCTTGACAAAATCTTATTTTTAGTCTTGGCACGAGGCCTTGGATATATGGTTATGATAGTCTAGCATTATGCATTCCATCATTATGAAAGTGGTTATTGATATTGCATGTGATTATTCGACTAGTAGAATATCCATGTGAATAAGTAAATGGAATTATTTCATTTTATCTTTTCCATATAATGTTGATGTTAAAGTTTAAATGGATTTTTTTTAGTTATACATTACCTTAAATGTTTATTCTTATTTATGAAAGTTTCCGCTATATTGTTATCCTTATTGAGCATCTAAGATCACCCCTTTTTATGTTTTATTTTTCCTGGGATGTGAAGAAGTATTTTATGAATGAACTGTAGGGATAGTATGAGGGGATAAGAGTGTGGACTATGTAGACAATATTTTTGTAGTTTTTAATTTTAATATGTAATGTAAACTTTATGAATATATCTAGTGATTCCAAGGCTACTAAACTAATCGGCCTTTCGAGACTTGATCTTTTATGATCATGCCAATGTTATGTAATAATCCACCGACTCTGGGTAACTGGGGTCAGGGCATTACAGTTGGAATCAGAGGAAGTTTATTACAAACCTTGGAAGCTAGATTTAGATAAACTCTGATTAGAGCACATAGACCTAAGATAGAATTTGAGGATTAGTATAGAAGAACTTCCTAGAATTTTGGTATCGTAGAGATTTTGTGAGTTTTCTGAGCAATACATCCATGTCTGGATATGAGCAAGTAGAGGTGGCTCTGTCATAGATGTACCTAGGGGTAAAACCCGAAAACACTGCTTTGAGCTAGACTCGAACGGGAATTAGTGCACGACAATGGGCCTTGCTACACTCTTGATTACGACACTCCTGGGGGATATCCTTAAGAAAATTCTCATTTACATTACAAACCATTATGAAGGTTTTATGAGTATATAATTCCTCATAGAAATCATTTTTATGATTATAGATTATATCCATAAATAGTTCAATTTATGTTATGTGTTTTACAAGTATGAAATTATGTATTTTGATTCATAAACTAATCTAGTTTATCCAATTGTTTAGAAATGGAACCTAGTGGATGAAATGGAAACCGTATCAAAACATTCACTCTATCTAGGGATTTCCCTCCTGCTCAAGATAATTATAGTGGAGCTGGTGATGCAACTGGTGCTGATCAGCTAATCACCATACTGGGACAACTCACTCAGGTTATGAATAATATCCTTACCCGTATGGAGCACCCTGATCCGCAACATGGAGGATCAATGTTAGATAACTTCACGAGGCAACAACCACCAATGTACAATGGGAGTAAAAATCCCTTAGTAGCTGAGAAATGGATAAATCCCCTAGAGAAAATATTTCAGGCTTTGGGGAGTAGTGAAAGGGAAAAAGTTATCATGGCAGTTTACCGCCTCACTGGAGATGCTGATCAATGGTGGTCCTTGATTCAAAACACAAAGGATGATGAGGACGTATCAAATATGGAATAGAGGGAGGTCAAAGAACTTTTATTAGAAAAATACTTACCTCGTGACCATCGAGCAGGTATGGAAATGCAATTTTTCAGTCTGAGACAAAAGGAGGATGAGAATGTCACAAATTATGAGGATAACTTTACATGGTTAGCAAGGTATGATGGAGATTATATAAGTAACCTAGGAATTAATATTGATAATTTCTTTGATTGGTTAAAACCATTTCTCGATTGAGCATTAGTCTCACAAACCTTCTCGTTGTACGAAGATATTGTCTCATGTGCTATCAAGATAGAAAAGTAATTCTCTAAGTCTTATGAATTTAAAGAAAAGTAGGAGAAGAAGAGATCTGCTGATCACTCTGGGAATGGAAATAAGGGGAAGAAGGGAAAATTTGAATATCCATCCTACAGTAAATGTGGGAAGAAACACCCTGGTACTTGCTTGAATGGAATGAGAGTTTGTTACAAGTGTGGTGAAAAAGGCCACCAAGCTCATGATTGAAAGGGGATGAAAGAAGCTACCAATGTTCAATACTACAACTGCAGAGAGATGGGAAATTATGCAAATTAATGTCCTAAGCGTCAGGGGAACTTACCTCAGAAAAGGCCAAGGGATCAACACCAAGCTTATTCTATCACTACTGATGAGGTAGAAGCTCCGAAGGACATGGTGGTAGGTAATTTAATGGTTTCCTCAAGTTTAGAAAATGATTTATTTGATTTTGGATCATCTCATTGTTTCATATCTTCCCAATTTTCTAAGAAAATTTGATATTTCCATTTTGATTTAACAAGGGAGCTGTCAAATAAAACTCCTAAGGGAAGTATCATTGGAACAAAGTTTTGTGAATCAGTACCCATTAGAGAACATAAATGTTCTTTATCTGTGGATCTCATCATCATACCTATGATATAATTTGATATAATCCTTGGTATGGAATGGCTTTCTGACCATGATTCGAATATTTATTGTAAGAAGAAGGAGGTTACAGTTTTTGATGATGATGATAAAGAACACCTTAACTTTAGAGCAGAATCATCACCACCTAATTATTATCTAGATCCACCCCCAATAGCTCAACTAAATTCAATTATTAGGGAGGAAGATAATGAAATAATTGTGAGTGAGGAAAGGAATTTTTAAATAGAGGATGTACTTATTGTGAGAGAATATGTTGATGTGTTTCCATAATATTTACATGGACATCCGCCCGAACGATAAATTGAGTTTTCTATTGATTTAATTCATGTTTCAAGTCCCATATTGAAGACCCCTTATAGAATGGCCACTGTGTAATTAGTGGAACTAATGAAAAAAATAGAGGAATTGATTAATAAGGGATTTATTCTCCCCAGTGTTTCTCCATGGGGAGCCCCTGTCCTTTTTTGTTAAGAATAAAGATGGATCTATGAGGTTATGTATCGACTTCAGGGAGATCAATTCTATAATAATAAAGAACAAGTATACCCTACCTCGCATTGATGATTTATTTGACCAAATTCATGGAGCTCAATTCTTTTCAAAGATTGACCTTCGATCTGGATACCATCAGTTGCGTGTGAAGAAGGAAGACATTCTGAAGACAAAATTTTGAACCAGGTATGGGCATTATGAGTTTACAGTAATGCCTTTTGGATTGACTAATGCACCCTCTGTATTCATGGATCTGATAAATAGAGTTTTCAAGGAATATCTTGAAGATTTTGTGGTGGTATTTATTGATCATATCTTGGTATACTCCAAAAGCTACGAAGATCATGAAAATCACTAGCGCATTATCCTGAAGACTCTTAGAAGAAATGAATTATATGGGAAGTTTAGTAAGTGTGAATTTTGTATTCAGGAGATTTATTTCCTTGGATATATTGTCTAAAAGGATGGAATTTGCTCTCATCCTTCTAAGACCAAGGCAATCCAAGAATAGCCGACACCAATGAGTATAACTGAGGTACACAGTTTTATTGGTTTAGCAGGTTATTATCGACGTTTCATCCAGAATTTTTCCCGATTGCCTAACCCATTAATGAAGATCACACATAAATGGGTTAAATTTGTTTTGACAAAAGATTGTGAAGAATGTTTCTAATAACTGAATAGAAGATTAGTCAATGATCATATATTGACTCTACCATCGGGGAATGATGGGTTCGTTATTTATAGTGATGCATCAAAGAAAGGAGTTGGTTGTGTCCTTATGCATAATGCTTGGGTTATTGCCTATGCATCACGACAGTTGAAAATTCCTAAGAAAAACTATCCTACTCATGATATTGAGTTAGCAGCTGTGATCTTTAATTTGAAGATATGGAGACACTACCTCTATGGTGAAAAATGTGAGATTTATACTGATCACAAGAGTTTGAAGTATATTTTCTCACCAAATGAACTCAACATCAGGAAAAGGAGATGGCTTGAATTACTCAAGGATTATGATTGCACGATACAATACCACCCGGGGAAGGCAAATAAGGTAGAAGATGATTTGAGAAGAAAAGATCATGTAGTTTTGAACAATATGAGAATTTAAAGGGATCAAATTTTCATGGATCTAGTGAAGATGGACATGGGAATAACCATGGAAGGTGAAACATCAATGCTTTTTCAAATGGTTGCCAAACCATCTTAACTAGAAAGGATTAAGATTTCTTAGAACGATGATGAAGAATTTAAAAAGAAGATTAAAGTTGTGAATGATGGGAGATTGAGAGAATTTGTGTATGAAGAAGGAATTTTAAAATTTAGGAAGAGACTTTGTGTTCCTGATATACCTGATCTGAAAAGGGAATTGATAGATGATACTCATAGCTCCAATTTCTCTATAAACCATGGGATCACCAAAAAGTATAGAGATTTGAAGAAAAATTTTTAGTGGGACAACATGAAGAGGGAGATTGCTGATTTTTTGTCAAGATGTATGGTTTTTAAACAAGTGAAAGCTAGAAGGAAATAGCCCGGAGGAGTCATGAAACCTCTTCCCATATCGGAGTAGAAATGGGACAATGTTACGATGGACTTTGTCATTGGTCTACCAAAGACTCCTAGAAGGAATGAAGAAATATGGGTTATTGTTGATCATCTTACCAAGTCAGCACATGTTCTTGATATAAGAGAAGATCTACCACTGGAAAATCTAGCAAAACTATATATTAATGAAATTTTGAGACTTCATGGAGTACCCCTATTGATTTTTTATGATCGGGATCCCAGTTTTACTTCAAGATTCTGGAAGAGTCTTTAGAAGGCCTTGAATACTGAACTTCGTTTGAGCACCGCCTACCACCCTAAAACAGATGGACAACCAGAACAGACTATTCAAACCTTATAATACATGTTGATATCTTTCTCAATTGAATTTTAGGGTACGTGGGATCAATATTTACCTCTTGTATATTTTTCCTATAACAATGGCTTCCATTCGAGTATTCAGATGGCACCATATGAAGCGTTATACGGAAAGATATGTCGCACACCAACCTATTGGGATGATGTTGGTGAAAGAAAACTTGTATGCCCAGAACTGGAGGAGGAAACAATGGAAAAGGTAAAGGTAATCCAAAACCACATTAAAGAATCTCAAAGTAGGCAGAAGAGCTATGCTGATAACCGAAGGAATGATTTGGAATTTCAGGTAGGAGATCATGTTTTCTTGAAGGTATCTCCATGAAAGGGAGTTATACGTTTCGATAAGAAGGTTAAATTGATCCCTTGGTACATTGGACCTTTCAAAATTCTAGAATGAATTGGGGTTGTAGCTTACTATTTGGAAATACCGCAAAGTCTCTCCAAAATTCACGATGTGTTCCACGTATCACTATCGAGAAAATACATGTCTGACCCAACGAATGTCCTCACTTATGAGGAGTTAGAACTGGAACCCAATCTGTCTTATTGCGAAGATCCCATCAGGATTATTGATACCAGATAACAAGTACTGAGAAACCAGAGGACTCGTCTGGTAAAAGTTCTATGGAGAAACCATAAGATGGAAGAGGCAACGTGGGAACCTGAGGAACTTGCGATTAAGAATCACCCGAGTCTTTTCATGCGGTAGTATTCTAGAAATTTTGAGGTTGAAATTATTTTGATGGAGGGGAGAATGTAACACCCCAAACTTCCACTATACGCTTCTCTTTGAATAATACAGTAGCGTGTGTTGTACGCAACTTCGAGTTCTAACACATACCACAACCAATCAAACTAGCCGTTATGAATAGTAATACCCACTTTTTGAAATTTTATAAATTTTATCATTCAAAATGGACTTCATTTTGGGATTTAGAATATGTAAATTATCCTTGGGTGAAATTTTGGTATTTTTCTGAAAGGATTCAATTTTTGATGAATAGTGAAAAAAACACTAAATTATAGTTTAAAACCGAATTTTTATTTAAATAATTATTTATTTTACTTAAATTTAATTACGGTCAAAATAGATACATAATACCTATATAAGTTCAATTTAATTCATTGGAGTTAGTTCAGAATAATATAGATATATAAAAATTTTATTGAACTTTTCACCGTCTTTTACCCACCTCTTAGGAGAATTTGGAAATTCACATAAAATTTAATTTTACAGCTTCTGTGAGTGGAATTTCTAAAATCCAAGAGAAACGATTAATATCAAGGAGTAAAATGTGGTTCAATTAGATGATAATAATTTTTGGTGAATAGTAACTTCTTACTTTTATTTACCACGGTTAAAAGTAAATAGGGTGATTAAGGGTAATGATATTAAAATTATCCTAACACATGTCTTAATTCTATTTTACAAGTGTATCTCGACCAAAAACAACCTTAGGAATAAAATATTATCATTTAGGTCCACTTGGATTAGATTAGGACATTAATTATTATTTAATTCAAAGAAGAGTCAAAAGAGTTAAAATCAAAGTATAATTACTAAATCATTTATAATCTGGGGTTATACATAAGATAAATCCGATTGTAAATATTCATTAGAATGCTACAAATATTTTCTAAATAATGGTATATTATTTATAATTATTATACATTAAATAATTTAATTTATTTTGGACACAATGGTGATGCGGTAATTACCTAATTAATGAAATATTAAAATAATTGATATTATAAATATCAAAATAAATGAAATTTGAGACTTTTTATAAATTAAAATAATTTTATAGGTTAATATGACATATTAGTATTGGTAATATAAATTGTTTTCTAAGTAATAATTTTGTTATGAAATTATCAAAAACAAAATACCCAATAGTGTCAAAATTGATATTAAAGAATTTTTAAAACAAATATTATATTATTAATTGATATTCTATTCCTAAAAAACTAATTTTCGGAAAAAGGACTTATATCATGATAGGGGTATCATTAATGGAACACTTGGGGGTCTATTGGATGTATATAGTATGTTTATTAACTATATAATATAAAAATACAAAGTGACATGGTAAATGTCAAACTAATTAACTAAGATTTAAAACTAAAAGATAAGGTTAATATAATGACCCAAACCTGTCTAAAATCAATTGTTTGAAATTATTTAGACCCATCCCCACCATAGACTTTGAATAATCCACTTTGGATCCATTATAAACTGAATATGAATTTATTATAAAATAATACATTATGTTTTTTCAAAAGAGCCCCTCCTCCCCCTTATAAAAGGACACCATTTAAAAACAATTCTTCACACCTTCAAAGACTTTTGGTTCGGCCAACCGCTGCCCAATTATTCTCTCAACTTCCCTAACTTCAACCTATAGGCCTTAATTTGATCAGAAATCCAACCTAAGGAGCCCTTTTGATGAAATAAAAAGGAAGAACCCGAAGAATAGGTAATGTTTTCACCACCCTCTTTCAAGTTCCTTTCTTCTTCAACTTCTTCTTTCTTTGTTATTTCCATTATAAAATAATAAATCCATTATCTACTATATACTGTGATGTTATTATAAATATGGTACAACAATATTCAGTATTCTATCAATCCTTTGAATGACATTTCACCATACGTGCGTACGTACGGCCTACCGTCTCCACATCGTGGTGTAATTGTTATTCAATATATTATTATTTGTATGGGTATAATAATGATGTGTAATTAATGTAAATAATAAATATAACATGATAATGATTCTGTATATATGATATACCATCCAATTTTATATTATTTTAATATCAAAAAAATGATATTGTCGCCCGTGCGTACGTACGGATTACCGTCTCCACGAACGCGATGAGATTTATTCCCCATCATATCCATTCAAGAATAATTATAATTTTATTATTAAAAGTAATGTTTAATAACCTTATATCATTCTGGATATTAATAAGATACAACCTATCCATAAAAAACACGACTTATGTAACAAAACATATAAAAGAAAACAAGTAAGTTAACACCCGAAACGACGATAATACTAAAATATTATTAACAAAGCATTATTAGAAGATCATATATGATATATTAATTATGTATATTGTTCTTTTATAATTTAATAACAATTTTTTAACTATTATAAAGGAGTTTAACATACCATCGACTAAGGAAAAGTAAAAGGTAAGGTTTTATTTCACAATCTATTAATTATATGAGGTTATTTATATGTAATTATCTACTGGGACCTCTTTATCATCCACATCCATGTTTCTTAAAAATGTATTTCAAATAATTCTTACTATTTTAAAGACTATGAGATAAAGTAATTTATACCCTTGTTGAATTTTTATAAGAAGTTTATAAATAAATCTTTCTATCGTTTTCCAAACAAGGTCCTTTTTAACCTTTTCGGCAGAATTAAGGTAAGAATGTATTTTCTTAACTTATAGGATGGGTGCAGCTATTTTCCGCCATTATAAAATTGTTGAAACTTCCCTTATAATCTTATAAGAATATTTTTAATGTAAATGTTTTATTTTATAATTATGTGACTTATAAATGATTTCATAAAAAGATGAATTTCTCTAAAATAGTTTTGATTTCACCTATGTCAACATCCTTTGATGGATTTTAAACTTATTTGAAGTTGATTTATTGTGATAAAAAACTTCCATATTGTATTGAAGGTTTTGTGATATGTTTTATTTTTAGACCATTCATGGTTTATGGAGAAAGTATTGACATTTTGTGTGCTAGTGTTAATACGAATATTTATGTTATCTTTAAACCTGTTCATATGAGGAATGCATTGGACTTAATAAGTGACGGGAGGAGCCCTCTATAGATACTCGATGAATAGGTAGGTATCATGAGACTAACTAGTGTCTTGGAACAAGGCCTTGACAAAATCTTATTTGTAGTCTTCTCACGAGGCCTTGGCTATGTGGTTATGATAGTCTGGATTATGCATTCCATCATTATGAAAGTGGTTATTGATATTGCATGTGGTTATTCGACTACTAGAATATCCATGTGAATAAGTAAATGGCATTATTTCATTTTATCTTTTACATGTTATGATTAATTTCATGTTTAAAAGGCTTTTGTTTTAGTTATACATTTCCTTAAATGATTATGCTTATTTATGAAAGTTTATGCTATATAGTTATCCTTACTGAGCATCTGAGCTCACCCCTTTCTATGTTTTCTTTTTCCCAGGATGCGAAGAAGTATTTTATGAATGACGTGCATGGATAGTATGAGGGGATAAGAGTGTGGACTATGAAGACTATATTTTTGTAGTTTTTCATTTTATGATGTAATGTAAACTTTATGAATATATCTACTGATTCCAAGGCTACTAAACTAATCAGACTTTTGAGACTTGATCTTTTGTGATCATGCCAATGTTATGTAATAATGATCCGACTCTGGGTAACTGGGGTCGGGGTGTTACACCTCATCTTAGTTATAAGATATAGAGTTATTGATATTGACTTATAGAATATTAAGGACATCAACTAAATTCGTCCAATGGGAAATATTTTAGATTTACAAGGTATCCATGGACACCTAACCTACATATACCGATTTGTCACAAATTTGGATGGCAAGTGTAATCAATTTTCATGTATCATAAAGAATGGATTCATTTACCTGTGAGGTGGGGAGTTCAAGAACACATTTGGGGATATTAATAAGTATATACTAAATCATTCGGTTATGATGCAACCTGTCTCATAGAAGAATTAGTTCCTTTATGTGACAACTCTGAAATGGTACCTTGACCCCCTTTTATCTTAGAAAATAATTGAAGGAAGAGAATGAAATCCATACTATCTCAGCCACATGATCCTCAACATGAATACTAGATACTCCCCCATTGAGAAGAGTTTCAGGAAACTAGGTTTTTTATTGAAGAAGTTGTGAAATTATTTGAAGAATTCTAAGATATAGAAGGTGTTTTGAGTAGAACTAAAAAAATTATATCCTAAATCACCCAATGATTATGGGAGGATCAGAACAATGTCCAGTGATCCCCTAGAAGTTTGACATCAGGTTTGTCCTATAAAAGGCCATAAAATGCAATAAATTTGTAAAAATCCTAGCCTCATAGCTATCCATGGAATAATTTCCTCAAGATTTTTATTTCCTAGATGAAGATATTATTTCTATGGATCATGATTTTATATGTTTGTAGAAACACATTTGTGGAAAATCTCTATGTATGTCTAGTAGTACACTCAAAAACCCCAAGCTCAAAAAGGTATTCTTGGGGATCATTTTACTCACCCCTTCACATTCCATCTTTCCATACAACTTCATGCTATCTGATGTTTGTAAAAAACATGAAGAAGTGTATCAAGACTTTCATGACCTGACCCAACAAGGCTCGAGCCATGACTCCCCAAGCCTGCCTCCAATTGTCCAGGGGCTAGCGACTAGCACTGAGTAGGAAATCACACACATGCGAAGTATTAGCCAAAGGTACATGTACACACGCACCCACATACACCTCCATGAAATAGTGCAAAGATATATATAAAAACTAAAAAGAAATACATGCATACATCTAACCAAAAACCAGAGTACAACAAAAGTACAAAAGGAAAAATACAAGGCCCACCAAAAGTAAACTGCAAAAGCCACTGACCTGATCAGAAGGAGGGGATCACTGTCAAAAGTACCCACTGATAAACTCCTCGGCACACCTTTTATAAACACCCTCATCAGTCTTGATCAAAAAGCTTTTCTTGCTCTGGGCCCCCCTGGGACTCTGTCTAAAGTATTGTGGTTTTCACAAGACACAAAAATGTGCGGGAAAAGCCCATGAAGGTGTGAGTATAAAAATACTTTTTAGGAACCCAAAAAACCCTAAAAATAAAAGGGAGTAACTAAAAAGGAAACAGTATGCTCATCCCGTCCAGAGGGAACCCAAATCAGAGAGAAACTCCATCTCGAGACCATCCTCAGTAAAACATGACTAGTCAGCTCATCTCAGTTGTATGACCATACATACATCATGAACATCTGCTCAGGTATATGCCCATACATATACCATGAACAACTAGATATACTCATTTCATGCACCAAGCCTCAAGAGGTTCCGACCTCATAACAAGCAATAGGTTTTACCCAAAACCAGGAGAACACACTCAATGAGATCTACCATCCCAGATGACACTCTTCTAAGAGATACACTCCATCAGGTCTAAAACCAACATCCTAGAAACCCATCAGAGAGATCACAATAATCAGATATTGTAACTGAGAACATCCCACTGAAATAGTGGGAACACCAAACTTCTCAGACAGGGGATCACTTCTAGGGTCTACTAGGGGATACAATAACCCACTACGATATCTTAAAGTTCTCACAGATAGGGGATCAATCCCAAGAACCACTGGAAGATACCACAACCTGACCTGGTGCTCCACAGATCACATCACTCAGATAGAGGATCATTACCTGTGTAAAGGTGGTCACGAGGATACCAGAACCCTATTTGGAAGAACTCACGATGTAGGGGATCGAACTGACAATGAATCAACCCTACTGAAACCGCATGCTGAGTAGGGGATAAAATAACCAATGATTCCACAAATATAATTAAACCACGTGTTGAGTAAAGGATCATATAACCAATGATACCACAACCCTACTAAATGCCCCTCCACGTAGGGGATCATATTCCCTATTATGCTTCAAACCCTACAGTGTTGACTTGCTAGATAGGGGATCATCGCAGTGTATAAGTGGTCATAGCGATACCAAGAACCCGATCTAGGGAAGCAAAGTTAGAGGATCACACTCCAGACCCACTAGAGGGATTCCAAAACCATATTCGGAAATCATCCTATCGAGGGGATCACAAAACTATAATATGGTTGTAATTCCACATAAAACATCATAGGAATGAACCAAATGAGTACACTGAACCACTGCTGGTCGAAATTTCACTATCCCAAGCGACTAGCAACATCACCACACCACGCACCTCCTAGGCCCGAACTGAGGTCACCACCGCATTTTACGTGAAAAACAACCAGGATAGGGTATTTACTCACCCAAAATAGAAAAACACGCAGGATAAGCTATTCACTATAGAAAGACCAGGTGGGGCCCACACCTTGATTACAAAACTCATCAAGAGGACTGGACCATTGTGATCCCCTAGGAAAAACGTCTGAGATCGACTACTCATTCGTCCAAAACAGGCACACGGCAGAAAAGTCACATTTCTCTGTAAACACCCAAAAACAACCTCATAGGGCCCACATCCTAATATCTATATTAGTACCATGAAACAATATTGAAAACTCCCCTTTACTATTAGTATCACAACACCACTAACGACACGTCAATAAAACTCTCCATGCAGAAGTTACGATGAGTTGAAGTTGAATAATAATAAAAGATTATTATTATTTCATCGTTTTGTAAGCCTGGGCTATGAAACCAACTCATAAAATTCCCAAAGTGAATTAAAAAGATCCGTCTCAATGAAAGGAACATGTCTCCATAAATGGATCACAAATCAGAGTTATGGTTTGCGAGTTATGAGGGTTTAAAGAACCCCGAAAAAATACTAGTCATATCATTGCCTGCGTCACCGAAAACCATTGTGCCACCGCCGGAAGCCACTGCACTGAAGTCGGAATCGGTCACCCCGTCATTGACCTCATCAAAATCTTCTATAGCTGCCGCTGGAAACTAGGTTTTCTGTCAGAAAAATTCCGGAAGCAACCCGACTCTCGAAATTCAGATATGGATCATGTTTCGAAAAGCTTAGGACTCGAACTACACAACCCTTATGATTATATGAGGAAAAAAATGTATAAACGGGATTCGTGATGTTAAAAATCAAACCACCTACCTCTGGGATGAAACTCCGACGCTTCTAGGCCAGATCTTCTCTCTGTAGTTTCTGCTGCACCATCCGGGAGTGATCACCATCAAGATCTGAGTCTGACGACACAATGTTTCTTCGATCTAGTGGTTGGTCACATTAAGGAGGAGGATAGGATTCCACTACGCACAAATGTGAAGGGGGTGGTGGAGAATGATGACTGTTTTTTATTTAATTTTTAACTAATTAATTAATAAATTAAACAAACTATGCCAGAGTGGTATCAGAGGAGGTTCCACCTTTGGGATCTCTGAGTGTAGGTATTCTACCTGTGAGTTTGGTTTGGGTTGCATCGCGGCAGAGTTAGTATGTTTTGCGTTTGAATTTTAGGATAGAGACTCCAGTATTAGTGCGTCGGTCGACGTATCCATTCACCAGGACTCTGATAACCTACCTTTCTACTCGGGACATTAGAACATTAGTTGTAGGGACATAATGGTACATGTATCATATGACACTGTGTTTTTTGTTTCCCTTTTTCCTTCTTGATTCAACTCCCTAGATATACTCTTTTAACATGGTGCGTCTTGATTCTATTTTCGGATGCCTCCATGAAAACAACTAGCGAGGGTTCTATATCGGGATGGTGGTGACGATCCGCCCTATGTAGAGGCTATGGACCAGGGTGTAGGTTATGAGGCTAGGCCTCCAGGTGGTCCTCCAGTTGAGCCACCACCTATCGAGTAGTTTTTTGTGTCGGAAGTGCAGGATGAGGATACGAGTAGGCTGAGTGTGCTCCCCAAGTTCCAAAGGCAATGACCTGTGATGTTATGGGGTGATAAAGACCCCCAGTCAGCTGATGACTGGATCGAAGTAGTCACCGAAGGTTTCCGCCTAGTGAGGACACCTCCAGATCAGATGGTGGTCCCATATGCGATCCTTCTGCATGGTTAGGACGAGCGATAGTGGAGTTTAGTGACACAGTCTCATGAAAGGAGAGGCTTACATGGGTAGAGTTTTTGTGACTCCTCTGAGAGGAGTTATATTCGTTGAAGCTAAGGTCAATGCAGATTCAAGATCTTCTTCCTCTTCAACAGGGAGGAATGATTATGTTTGAGTACTCAGTGAGGTTTATAGACATGTCACACTACTACCTGGATATTGTTCGAGACCTATTCTTTAGGACTCACACCTTCGAGAAGGGGATACGTAGGGAAATCCGGGTAGGTGTGGTTTCTTTGTGCCTACCCACCTATGTTGGAGTACTGGAGCGAGCCTTAGTGGTGGAGAGCTTTCAAGATGAGTAGATTTAGCCCGTTAGTGTTGGGCTCGTGGTAGATGAGACGTCAGTAGCCGGTAGTCGGTGGTAGGTGCAATGGTCTGAACGTGGATGATGTTTCAAAAGGTGACCCCAGGATGAAGGATATGAGGCTCAGGCCTCACAAGGATCGCATACCAGTTTTGGCCAGCCGAAGGAGAGGCAGTGTTACACTTTCAATAGTCAGGGACATCTTGCTAGAGATTGTATGACCCATCATGCTGTTGAGATTGAGCTTGTCGAAAGGCTACCTTGGCAGCGACAACGTCTTGAGTTTGGTGGTCCGTAGGGCGGTGAACATGGATATGGAGCAGGTGCAGCAACGGGAGGTGGTAGGAAATATCATATGCCACCCCCAGGTGGTCCATGTCAAGTTTAGGGAGCTGGAAGGAAAGGGAGAGGGAAAATACAGGATGTAGAGGCTATTGACCAAGAGGCTCTGCAAATGGATAGAGGTTTGCCTTGTATCCTTTATAATTTCTATAGTAGTTTTAATAGACACTGTTTAGTGGTACTCTTTCCTTTCCATTGCTTGATCATGTTTTGTTTAGTGCGTTTGTAAGACCATGTGTAGGTGTTGTTTAGCGTCCTTCAAATGCATGAGAAAGAGGGATCCTCACCCTACAAAGATGCATTTTTGTGACTCGATTAAAACCGTGAGGGTGACTCAGTGCCGCCCAAGAAGATTGTGTTGTGGTGTGGTGGATGATTCCCTATGACTTATGAATTCAATCATGGGTGTGTGTTGGAAAACTCACCTACATGGGATACCCAGTTGAGATTTCAGTTTCTTTCCTTATGCTTGTAGATTTTCGGGGACAAAAAGTTCTAAGGTGGGGGGGATGTAGCGACTTATGTTTTGGCCTTGTCAGACATTGAAATATACCTACGAATATTTCCCGAGCTAATCACGAAGACAGTGTGTGATTACGAGGTCTGGTGTGCTCGGGATTAATTTTATAAAAAAATGAAGTTTTTTTATACTATGCACAAGGAGGGAACGCTTTTTCTCTTAAACAGTAGCTCAGACCAACAATCCGAGGGCTCGATTGCGTTCGGAGCGTGCCTTTTACCCTAGGCTAGGTGTAAAATTTGAGGGTAATGGCCCGCTGTGGAAAAGGCCATCGGGGCCATTTTTGTAAATAAATGGAAAAGTGAATTTATGAGCATTAGGTCAAATAACTTCTAAACAGAGTCTCAGATTGCAATTATGACTACACCATTATGTTCATAACGTCATGTTTACCCTAGGGGTGACCTAATATTTTCCTCACTGGGAGGCTTGGTCTAGGACTCAGTTTGTTGAATTGATTAATTAATTAATGTAAAATTAAATAAAAATCAATTAATCTTATCCCCCACCCCCTTAATGATTGTGCAAAGTGGAATCCCCTCCTCCCCCTTCAAGAGACAACCCATTGGATCGAAGAAACTAGGTGTCGTCGAACTCAGATATTGGGGGCTATCGCTCCCCGATGGTGCAACAACAGCTTCGTAGCGCAGATCTGGACTCTAAGCGTCAGAGTGTCACCCATTTGGTAGGCGATTTGAGTTTTAAAATAATGGGTCCTGTTTATGTGTTGTTTTTCTTCAAATCTTTATAAGGGTTGTGTAGTTCGGGTCCCCAACTTTCCGAAACATGTTTCATATCTAAATTTGGAGCACCGGGGTGCACCCGGTGGCTCCTGGAAGTTTTCCAGTGGAAATCCCAGTTTATGATGGTGGCTATGGAGAATTCTGGTGATGGTGGTGGTATCAAAATGGCGGGGTGGTGGATTTCGGCTCCGGTGTGGCGGCTTTCGATGGCAGCGTAGTGGTTTTCGGCGAGGCAGGTAGTGGTCTGACAAGGATTTTTCAGGGGTTCTTTAAACCCCCGTAACTTGCAAACCGTATCTCTGATTTACGAGACGTTTGTGTCGACACATTCCTCGCATTGAGACGGATCTTTTGGACTCACTCTGTGAATTTTATGTGTCAGATTCTTGGCCCAGGTCTACGAATCGTCGAAATAATAATCGTATTTTATTATTATTCAACTTCGACCCGACGTAACTTCTACATGGAGCATCCGATTGGCATGTAGTCGGTGATGTCTTGATCTTTATAGTAAGACAAACATTTTAGGATAGTTTCTGGGTGCTGGGATGGATATCAGGATCTGGGACCCATGAGGCTACTTTTGGGTGTCTATGGAGTAGCATGACTTTTTCGTCGGGTGGCCGTTTTGGGCGAATGAGTAGTCGATCTTGGGCGTTTTTCCGAGGGGATCACAATGGTGTATTCTAATTGATGAGTTTCAGGATGGAGGCATGGGCCACACTCGGGATTTCTATAGTGAATAGTACCTTTTCATCGGTTGTCAATTTCGGGCGAGTGAATAGCCTATCCTGTGTGTTTTTTCACGTAGAATGTGGTCGTGACCTCAGTTTGGTTCTAGGATGTTTGTGGTGTGGTGATGTTTCTGGTTTCTTGGGTTAACAACATTTGGACCAGTAGTGGTTGAGTGTACTCACTTGGTTCATTCCGATGAAGGTTCATGTGGCATTACAACCCTACTACAGGTTTTTGATCCCCTGGATAGGATGTTTTCTGGATGGAGTTGTGGAATCCCTCTGGTGGTTCCGGAGTGGGATTATCTAGCTTCACATTCCTAGATTGGGTTCTTGGTATCTTTGTGACCTCTTATACACAGCGGTGATCCCCTATCTAGCATGTCAAATCTATAGGGTTTGAGGCATCATCAGAAATATGATCCCCCGCACGAAGGGTCGTTTAGTAGGGTTGTGGTATCATTGGTTATACGATCCCCTACTCAACATGTTGTTTAAGTAGGGTTCCGAAATCATTAGTTATGTGATACCCTACTCAGCACATGGTTTCAGTAGGTTTGGTGCATCATTGGTTCAATCCCCTACATTTTAAGTTATACCAGATAGGGTGCTGGTATCGTTGTGACTGCCTTTACACGGTCGGAAATCCTCTATCTGAGTGATGTGATCTGTGGAGCACCAGTTCGGGTTGTGGTATCCCCCAGCGGTTCCTGGGCGTGATAACCTATTTGTGAGATCTTCAAGATACTAGAGTGGGTTATTGTACCCCCTAGCAGACCCTAGGATTGATCCCCTATCTGAGATGTTTAGTGTCTCTACTGTTTCAGAATGATGTTATCAGTGACAATATCCGACGATTGTGATCTCTCATATGGGCGTCTGGGATGTGGGTGTGAGACCTGATGGAGTGAATCTCTTGGACGAGTGTCATTTGGGATGGCAGAGCTCATAGAGTGTGTTCTCCTGGTTTTGTGTAAAAAATGTCACTGGTTATGAGGTCGGAACCTCATGAGGCTTGGTGCATGAAATGAGTATATCTAGATATTCATGGTATATGTATGGGAATATACCTGAGAGGATGACCATGATGTATGTATGGGCATACATCTGAGCTGAGATCAGTAGTTGTGTTTTGCCAAGGATGGTCCCAAGATGAAGTTTCTCTCTCGTTTGGGTTCCCTCTGGCTCGGATAGACTGAATGTTGCCTTTTTCAGTTTTTTTTTATTTTTAGGGTTTTTGGGGTGACTAATGAGTATTTTTATACTCACCCCTTTAGAGGATTTTCCCGAAAATGTTTGTGTCTTGTGAAGACCACATGCCTTTTGACGGAGTCCCAGGAGGACCTGTAGCAGGTGGAGCTTTGTGAGTGATACTGACGAAGGTGTTTACAGGAGTTGTGACGAGGTGTTTACCAGTGGGTTGTTTTGACCGTGATCCCCTCCTTCTGAGCAGGTTGGATGCTTTTGTAGTTTACTTTTGGTGGGCTATGTATTTTCCCTTTTGTACTTTTGTCGTACTTTGGTTGTGGGTTAGATGTATGCATGCATTTATTTTTCAGTTTTTATATATATCTTTGTACTTTTTCATGGAGGTGTATGTGGGTGTCTTTGTATAGGTACCTTAGGCTAACACCTCCCATGTGTGTGATAGCCTACTCGGCGCTAGTCGCTATCCCCTGGCATATTGGAGGCGAGCTTGGGGAGTCACGGGTCGAGCCCCGTTGGGTCGGGTCATGACAAAGACCTTGTTACTGGTCTCATTTTTTCTTCTGTATTGATACCACATGTTAACATGTGATGGTTGATTCTATGTTAGTCATCAGCTAGAGAAAGAGTCTCTATACCATTAGAAAGAATGATCTAGTTCCCTTTCTGAAATTAACCCATCAACTAAAATCCTAGTTTCCTTCTCAACCAAAGGAGAATAATATTACTTAGTCATAGAATAGTCAATACTATTCCTTGGAAAGTATAGTACTGTAACTTTTATGACTCGATCAGGATGACTGTTCTATTTATGTGGCACATTGTTGGGTTATATCTCATGTAACCCCTGACCCTAGTTACCCAAAGTTGGTACATTATTACATAACATTGGCATGATAACAAAATATCAAGTCTCAAAAGACCAATTAGTTTAGTAGACTTGGAAATACTAGATACATTGACAGGTTTTACATTACATTATAAAATTAAAAACAACAACAACATAGTCTCTATAGGACAAACTCATATACCTTATACTACCCTGCATGTCAGTCATAATATAATTCTTCGCATCCTAGTAAAAATAAAACATAGAAAGGGGTGATCTCAGAGGCTCAGTAAGGATAACAATATAGCAGAAACTTTCATATATAAGCATAAATATTAAAGGCAATGTAAGACTAAAACAAAATCATTTTAAACATTAACTTCAGTGTAATATGGAAAAGATAAAATCAAATAATTCCACTTACATATTCACATAGATATTATACTAGTCGAATAATCACATGAAATATCAATAGCCACTTCATTATGATGGAATTCATAATGACAGACCTCATAAGCACATAGTCAAGGCCTTGTGCCAAGACTTCAAATAAGATTTTGTAAAGTCCTTGTTCCAAGACACTAGTTTGTCTCATGATACCTACCAATGCATTGAGGAGCTATAGCAGGCTCCACCCATCGCTTAATAAGTCCAATGTATTACTTATATGAAATGGTTTAAACATATTATAATCGTTCTTATTAAAACTAGCATAATAAATGTCAATAATTTATCCATAAAACATGAATGGGGTATAAATAACACATCCATAGTTAAACATATCACAAAACCTTCAATACAATATGGAAGTTTTGTATCATTATAAATCAACATCAAATAAGCTTAAAATCCATCAATGGATATTGACATAGATGAAATAAAAACATTTTTTAGAGAAATATCTTTTTATTTTTTGAAATCATTTAAAAGTAATATAATTATAAAAGAAAACATTTATTTTGAAAATATTATTATGATATTGTAAGGGAATCTTTGACAATGTTATAAGGGCAAAAGATATATGCACCCGCCGTATAAGTTAAAAAAACATTCTTACCTTAATTTTGTTAAAACAGTTATAAGGTTCCATGTTTGGAAAACGAGGGAAATATTCCTTTCAAACCATTTTATAAATAGTCAAAAAAGGGTATAAATGACTTTAAACCATATTCTAGTAAATAGAAAAATGTTTTGAAATAAATTTTTTGGAAACATGGATGTGGAAAATATAGAGGTCCCAGTAGATACTTACGTAAAAATAACCTCAAATAATAAAAAGACTATGAAATTAACCCTTTCCTTGTAATTTTCCTTGGTGGAGGGTATGTTATAATTCTGTATAATAGTTAAACTATTGTTATTAAATTATACAATAACTATATAAAGAAATATTACATCGTATATGAACTTTTAATATTGCTTTGTTAATGATATTTCAGTAGTATCATCGTTTCCGGTGTTAACAGATTCATTTTCCTTTATATGCTTTGTTAGGTAAGTAATGTTTGTTATGGATATGATGTATCCTATTCATATTCAGGATGATATTAATACCTCAAAAATTATTTTTAATAATAAAATGAAAACTAGTCTGGAATGGATACGATGGGGAATGAATCTCATCGCGTTCGTAGAGACGGTAATCCGTACGTACGCATGAGCGACAATATCATTATTTTGATAATAAAATCATATATAATTGGATGGTATATCGTTTATAAAGAATATTTATCGTGTTATATTTATTATTTACATCATTTATACTAATTATTATACCCATTCAAAAGATGATTTATTTGAATAACAAACTACACAACGATGTGGAGACGATAATCCGTACGTACACCTGTATGGTGACTTTGTCATTTATAGGATGGATAGAATAATGAATATGGTAGTAACATTTTTATAAAAACATAAAAATATATATAAGATACAGGATTTATTATTTTATAATGGAAAAAATAAAGAAAGATGAAGTGGAAGAAGAAAAGAACTTGAAAGAGGTGATGAAATATATATCTCTTCTTCGGGTTCTTCCTTTTGATTTGATCAAAATGGCTCCATAAGTTGGAATTATAAATAAAGGAAGGAATCTTTGATGAAAGGAGGATAGTTTAGAAGATATTTTGTCAGGGGTTGGCCAAGTCAAATGGCTTTGATGGTGTGACTTTGAGAGATGGGGAACTACCTATTTTTAAGTGGGGTGAGGTCCACCAAAGGAAAAGATAAAAATTTTATTTTATAATAAAATCGTTTTCTGTTTCTAATGGATATAAAATAATTTATTTCAAGGATAAGGTGGGGATGGGATAAAAAACACTCATCTAATAGGTTTTATACAGGTTTTGGTCCCTATAATAACCTTATCTTTTAGATTTAACTCTTAGTTAAATAGTTTGACATTTACCATGCCTCTTAGTATTTTTATATTATATGGTTAATAAATATACTATAAACATCCAAGAGAACCTCAAGTGGTTAATTAATGACATATATAATATTATTTTATCTTTTTAACATAACATTAGATATTTAAGAATATAATATCAATTAATAATATTATATTTGTTTTTAAAACTCTTTTAAGGAAATTATGACACTATTTGGTATTTTGTTTTCGTTAAATTCATAACCACATTATTACTTTTAAAAAAATCATTTAATCAACCTTAACATGTCATACTAACCTAGAAAATTTGTTTAATCCATTAAAACCTCAAATTAGATTCATTTGGATATTTATAATATCAATTATATTATTCTTTCATTAATAAGGTAATTACTACATCATAATTAGGTCATAAATAAATTTAAATATTTAATGTCTAAAAATTATAAATAAAATGCCATTATGTAGGAAATATCTTTATATTTCTAATGAATATTTATAGTTGAATTTATTTTATGTGTAGCCCAATATTAAAAATGGTTTAGTTATTGAACTTTGATTTTAACTCATTTAAATTTTCTTTAAATAAAATAATAATAAATTTCCTAATCTAATCCAAGAGGACTGAAAGGATCATATATTATTCCTATGTATTATTTTGGTCTAATTACACTGATAAAATAGAATTAGGACATGTGTTAGAGTAATAATAATATCATTTTTACCCTTAATTACCCTATTTACTTTTGACCAGGGTAAATAAAAGTAAAAAGTTACTATTCACCAAAAATTATTTTCATCTTATTGAACCACATTTTTTATACTGATATTAACTATGTATCTCAGATTTTTTAAATTCAACTCACAAAAGGGGTAAAATTGAATTTTATACAAATTTGGAAATGCTCCTTGGAGGTGGGTAAAAGACCGTAAAAAGTTCGATAAAATTTTATATATCTAAAATTATTATAAAATTACTCCAATGAATTATGTATAACATATATAGGTATTATGTATATTTTTTTAACTAAAATAAATTTAAATAAAATAATAAAATATTTAATTAAAAAGTTGGTTTTAAAACAATAACGCAGTGTTTTTCACTCTTCATCAAAAAATGGATGTTTTCAGAAAAATACCAAAAATTCACCCTAAGTTAATTTCAATATACCAAATCCAAAAATGAAGTCTATTTTGAAATATTAAATTTATAAAATTTCAAAAATTGGGTATTAATATTCATAATGGAAAGTTTGATTGGTTGTGGTGTTTTTGAACTCGAAGATGCGTGCAACACGAGCTATTGTATTATTCAAATGGAAACGTACTGTGGAAGCTTGGGGTGTTACATTCTCCCCTTATTAAAATAATTTCATTCGAAAAATTTCTAGAATATTAATATATAAGAAGATTCATATTGTTCTTCATCATAACTTCCTCAGGTTCCCAAGTTGCCTCGTCTATCTTATGATTTCTATATAGAACTTTTACCAGAGGAGTCGTTCGGTTTTTCAGAACTCGTTCTCTGGTAACAAGAATTTGGACAGGCTCTTCACAATATGATAGATCAGGTTCCATTTCAATTTCCCCATAGGTGAGTACATGCGTTGAGTCAGGCATTTATTTTATCAACAGTGATACGTGGAACAAATCGTGAAATTTAGATAAACTTGGCTACATTTCCATGCAGTAAGCTAAAATCCCAATTCGTTATTGAATTTCGAAAGGTCTGATGTACCTGCGACTCAATTTACCCTTCTTACTAAATTGTATAACTCCCTGCCATGGAGATACCTTCAGGAAAACATGATCTCCTACATGAAATTACTAATCAATCATTCGATTATCGGCATAACTCTTTTACATACTTTGTCCTGCTTTGATGTGGATTTGGATGACCTTCACCTTTGCTATCGTTTCCTCAACAAGTTTTGGGCCTACAAGTTTTCATTCACCAAAATCATCCCAACAAGTTGGTGTGAAACATCTCTTGCCATATAACGCTTCATATGGTTCCATCTGAATACTTGAATGAAAGCTATTGTTATAGAAAAATTCTACCAGAGGTAAATATTGATCCTACATACCATGAACGTCATGTGAGAAAGAACACAACATGTCTTATAAGGTTTTAATAGTCCGTTCTAATTTTAAATCTGTTTGAGGGTGGTAGGAAGTGCTCAAATGAAGTTTAGTATCTAGGGATTTCTGAATACTTTTCCAGAATCTTGATGTAAAATGGGGATCATGGCCAGAAAAAATCAATAAGGGAACTCCATGAAGTCTTACAACTTCATTAATATATAGTCTTTCTAGACGTTCAAGTGGTAAATATTCTCTCATAGGAAAACATGTGTTGACTTGGTAAGATGATCAACAATGACCCATATGGCATCATTCCTTCTTGGAGTCTTTGGTAGCCCCATGACAATGTCAATCGTAATATTATCCCATTTCCACTCACTTATGGTACGTGTTTACAAGACTCATCCAGGCGGTTTCCTTCTAGCTTTAACTTATTGAAAAACTATACATCTTCACACTAAAGCAACAATCTCCCTCTTCATGTTGTCCCACCAAAAATGTTCCTTCAAATCTCTATACATCTTAGTGATACAAGGGCATATAGAGAAATTGGAGCTATGAGAATTATCCAACAATTCCCTTTTCAGATCAGGTAAATCAGGAACACATAGTCTCTTCCCAAATTTCAACATCCCCTCTTCATATAAAAATTAACTCAATCTCCAATCATTCACAACATTAATTTTCTTTTGAAACTCCTCATCATCAGCCTGAGAACTTTTTATCCTTTCTAGTAAATATGTTTTGGAAACCATTTGAAAAATAATTGATGTTTGACCTTCCAGGATTATTCTTATATCCATCTTTACTAGATCCATTAAAATAGGATCTGTTTCAATTCTCATCTGGTTAAAAACTCTATGATATTTTCTACTCAAAGCATCTTCCACCTTATTTTCCTTCCCCGGGTGGTAGTGTATAGTGAAATAATAATCCTTGAGTATTTCAAGCCATCTCCTTTTCCTCATGTTGAGTTATTTCTGTGAGAAAATATACTTCAAACCCTTATGATTGGTATATATCTCACATTTTTCACTATATAGATAATTTATCAATATATTCAAAGCAATGATTACAGTTGATAACTCAAGATCATGAGTAGGATAGTTTTTCTCATGAATTTTTAGCTGTTGTGATGCATATGAAATAACATTATCATTCTACATAAGGACACAACCAAGTCCTTTCATTTAACCATCACTATAAATAACAAACCGATCATTCCACGATGGTAGAGTCAAGATAGAAGCATTGAATAATCTTCTCTTCATATCTTGAAAACATTCTTCACACCCTTTTGTACAAAAAAATTTAACCCCATTACGTGTGAGCTTTGTTAATGGGTTAGCCAACTGGGAAATATTCTGGACAAGACATCAATAATAACCTGCTAAACAAATAAAATTGTGTATCTCAGTTATACTTGTCGGTGTTGGCCATTCGTGGATTTCATTGGTCATTGAATGATCAACAAAGATTCCATTTTTAGAGACAATATGGCCAAGAAAATAAATCTCATGAAGAAAGAATTCACACTTTTTAAATTTCCAATATAATTCATTTTTTCGTAGAGTCTTTAGAATAATGCGTATGTGATTTTCCTGATCATAGTATATTTTAGACTATACCAAGATATCATAAATAAATACCACTACAATGTAATCAAGATATTCCTTGAAAACTCTATTCATTAGATCCATGAAGACAGAGGGTGCATTAGTCAACCCAAAAGCCATTACTGTAAACTCATAATACCAGTAATTGGTTTGAAATGCTGTTTTCAGAATGTCTTATTTCTTCACACAAAAATGATGATATCCAGATCGAAGGTCAATCATTTAAAAATATTGAGCTCCATGAAGTTGGTAAAATAAATCATCAATGCGAGGTAGGGGATACTTGTTCTTTATTTTTATATCATTGATTTCCCTATAGTCAATGTACAACCTCATAGATCAGTATTTCTTCTTAACAAAATCAATAGGGGTTCCCCATGGAGAAACACTATAGTGAATAAATCCCTGGTTACTCAATTCCTGTAGTTGTTTCTTTAGTTCCACTAATTCCACAGTGGTCATTCTCTAAGGGGTCTTTGATATGTGCCTTGAACCAGGTATTAAACCAATGGAAAACTGAATTTCTCATTCGAGGGGATGTCCAGGTAAATATTTTGGAAACACATCAAAATATTCTTGAACAATAGGTACGTACTCTATTTGAAAATTCCTTTCCTCACCCACAGTAATTTCATTATCTTCCTCCCCAATAATTGAATTTAGGTGAGCTACTAGGGGTGGATCTAGACAATAATTAGTTTGTGATGTTTATTCACTAAAGATCTAGTACTCCTAATCATCATCGAGAATTGTAACCTCCTTCTTCTTAAAATAAATTTTCACATCATGGTCCTAAAGCCAATGCATACCAAATATTATATCAAATTCAATAATTTGTATAATGATGAGATCAAAATAAAAAGAACATTTATATGCCCTAATGGGAACTGGTTCACAAAACATTGTTACAACGATACTTCCCTTAGGTGTTTTTGATAAAAACTCCCTTGATATATCAAATTGAAAATATATAGTTTTGTTAGAAAACTGGGAAGATTTGAAATAATGTGATGGTCCAGAATCAAATAAAGCATTTGATAAACTTGAGGAAACCGTTAAATTACCTGCCACCACGTCTTTCAGAGCTTCAACCTCAGTAGTTGTGATAGAAAAAGCTTGGCCTCGATCCATTGCCCTTTTCTAAGGTATGTTTCCTTGGTTCATAGGACATTCATTTTCATAATTCCCCCTTTCTCAATAATTGTAGCATTCAACATTGACAACATCTTTCTTCCCCTTTCAATCATGATCTTCGTGCAGTTTTTCACCAGACTTGTAACAGACTCCCATTCCCATCAGTCAAGTACCGAGGTGTTTCTTCCCTCATTTACCTTAGGATTGGTATTAAAATTTTTCCATCTTCCCATTATTTCCATTTCCAGAGTATTCGGCAGATCTCTTCTTCTCTTTCTTTGATTTAAAGTCATAAGACTTGGATAATTATTTTTCTCTATTGAAAGCACATGAGACAATATCTTTGTATGATGAGAATGATTGTGCTACTAATACTCTATGGAGAAATGGGTTTAACCCATCAAAGAAACATTCAATCTTACTTCTTGTGTTACATATATAATTTTCATCATTCCTTTCTATCCTTGTAAGGATAGCCTCATATTTTGTGACATTCTCATCCTCCTTTTTTAGACACAGAAATTGCCTTTCCATATCCGCTCGATGGTCATGAGGAAAATACTTTTCTAAGAAAATCTCTTTAAACTCTATCCATTCCATATTCGATACTTCATCATCATCCTTTGTGTTTTGAATCAATGATCACCATTGATCTTCATCTCCCGTGAGGAAATAAAATACCATGAATTTTTTTTCCCTTTTACTGCTCCCTAAAGCATGGAATTATTTCTCTAAGGAACATATCAATTTCTCAGCTACAAATGGATTTGTAGTCCCATTGAATGTTGGTGTTTGTTTCCTCATGAATCAGTCTAACATTGATCCTCCACGTTGTGGATCAGGGTGCTTCATACGGTAAGGTTATTATTAATAACCTGAGTGGGTTGTCCCAGTATGGTGATAAGATGATTACCACCAGTTGCATCACCAGATCAACTATAATTATATTGGGTAGGAGGGAAATCATTACATATATTACATGCATTGATACGGTTTCCATTCCTTCCAGTAGGAATCATTTATAAACAATGGCATACACTATATTAGTTTATGAATCACAATACATAATTCCAAACTTGGAAAAAAGTTAAAATAAATTGAATAGTTTATGGATATAATCCATAATAAATAAATTTTTTTTATTTGAGGAAGTATATACTCATAAACGATTCATAATGGTTTGTATATAAAATGAGAATTATCCTAATCATATCCCCCAGGAGTGTCATTATAAAGAGTGCAACAAGGCCTGTTATCATGCACTAGTTCTCGTTCAAGTCTTTCTCTAAGAGGTCTTTTCAGGTTTTAAACCTAGGTACATCTATCCTAGAGCCTCCTCTACCTTTGAATATGCATACATGGATGTATTTCTTGAAAAACTCAAAAAATCTCTACAATACCAAAATTCAGGGAAGTTTATCTATACTAATCCTCAAAGTCCATATGAGGTTAATGTTCTAAAATAAGAGTTTTTTGAAACATAGCTTCCAATATTTGTACTAAACTTCGTCTGATACCAACAGTAATGCCCCGACACAAGTTACACAGAGTTGGTAAATTATTACATAACCTTGGCATTATCAGGAAAGATCAAGTCTCGAAAGACATATAAGTTTAGTAGCCTTGAAAATACTAGATACATTCTTAAATTTTACATTACATTATAAAATTCAAAAATACAACATCATAGTCTCTATAGGCCACACTTATATCCCTTATACTATCCCAACAGGTCAGTCATAATATACTTCTTTGCATACTAGGAAAAATAAAACCTAGAAAGGGGTGAGCTCAGATGCTCATTAAAGATAAAAATATAGTGGAAACATTCATAAATAAGAATAAAAATTTAAGGAAATGTAAGACTAAAACAAAATCCTTTTAAAATTGATCTTCAGAATAATATGGAAAAGATAAAATAAAATAACTCCATTTACTTATTTACATGGATATTCTACTATACGAATAATCACATGCAATATCAGTAGCCATTTTCATAATGATGGAATGCATAATGCCATACTTTATAACCACATACTCAAGGCCTTGCACCAATACTAAAAATAATATTTTGGCAAGGCCTTGTTCCAAGATACTAGTTTGTCTCATCATACCTACTGATGCATCAAGGATCTATAGCGGGCTACACCCGTCACTTAATAATTCCAATGCATTCCTCTTATAAAAAGGATTAAACATATCATAAAAATTTGTATTAAAAATAGCATACGAAATTTCAATACATTATCCAGAAACCATGAATGGTGTAAATATAACACATACAAAGTCAAACATATCACAAATCCTTCAATACAATATGTAAGTTCTGTACCATAATAAATCAACTTCAAATAATCTTAAAATCTATCAAAGGATGTTGACATAGATGAATCAAAACTTTTTTTAGAGAAATATCTATTTCTATTTTGAAATCATTTAAAAGTCATATAATTATAAAAGAAAACATTTATTTTTATTCTTATATGCTTGTAAGGAAATCATTGATGATTTTATAATGGTGGAAAATAGATGCTCCTTCCGTATAAGATAAAAAAACATTCTTACATTAATTTTGTCGAAAAGGTCACAAGGTACATTATTTGGAAGACGACAGAAAGATTCCTTTCAAACGATTTTATACAAATTCAAACAATGGTAAAAATGAATTTAAACAATAGTCTATTAAATAAAAAAAATGTTTTGGAATACATTTTTATGAAACATGGATGTGAATGATAAAGAGGCCCTAGTAGATACTTACATAAAAACAACCTCAAATAATAAAGAGATTGTGAAATTAACCCTTACCTTGTACTTTTACTTTGTTGAGGGTTCATTACACTTCTGTATAATATTTAAATCATTTTTATTAAATTATACAAGAACTATATACATAAATATTATGTCATATTTGATCATCAAATATTTATTTGTTAATGATATTTCAGTAGTATCATCGTTTCGGGTGTTAACTGATTTTTTTTCCTTTATATTATTTGTTACATAAGTAATATTTGTTAGGGATAACATGTATATGATTCATATTCAAAATTATAATAAGTCATTAAACATTATTTTTAATCATAAAATTAAAATTAGTATTGAATGGATACGATGGAGAATGAATCTTATCGCGTTCGTGGAGACAGTAATCCATACATACGCACGAGCGACAATATCATTCTTTTGATATTAAAACAAAATATAATTGGATGGTATATCCTATATAAAGAATAATTATCATGTTATATTTATTATTTATATCATTTATACTCATTATTATACCCATCCAAATGATGAAGTGTTTGGATAACAAACTACACCACGATGAAGAGATAGTAATCCGTACATACGCACGTGTGGTGATTTTGTCATTTATAGGATGGATTGAATAATAAATATGGTTATATAATTTTTATAATAAAATAATATTATATATAATATACTAGAGTTATTATTATATAATGGAAACAATAATTAAAGAGGATGTGGAATAAGAAAATAAATTGAAAGATGTGATGAAATATTTACCTCTTCTTAGGGTTATTTATTTTGAATTGATAAAAAGGTGTCAATAGGTTGGATTTCTGACTAAAGGAAGGCCTCCAGGATAAAGGTAGGACAATTGAGAGGATATTTGGGCAGGTTTTGTCTGAGAAAAATGGCTTTGAGTTTGTAAATCTGAGAGAAGGGGAAGTGCCCTTTTATAAGAGGGGTGAGGGGTATCCTAGGAAAAGATTGAAATATTTTTTTATAATAAAATAATTTTCATTTATTAATCGCTCCAAAATGATATATTTTAGGTATAAGGTGGGTATGGGTCGAAATCCACTCAACCAATAGGTTTTAGGCAGGTTTGGGTCACAATATTAACCTTATCTTTTAGATTTAACTCTTAGTAAAATAGTCTAACATTTACCATGTCTCTTTGTATTTTTATATTATATGTTTAATAAACAAAAAATAAACATCCCAGATAACATCAAGTGGTTCATTAATGACATATATAATATTATTTAATCCCTTTGACCGAAAATTTTATTTTTTGGAATAGAATATCAATTAATAATATAATATTTCTTTTAAAAAATATTTTATGTCTATTTTGACACTATTTGATATTTTGTTCTTGTTAAATTCATAACAGCATTATTACTTCAAAAAAAAATTCATTTAATCAACCCTAACGTGACATATTCTCCTAGAAAATTTTTATAATTCACTAAAAGTCTCAAATTATATTTATTGGGATATTTATAATATCATTTAGTTTAATCTTTCATTAATAAGGTAATTACTTCATCATCATTGTGTCATTAATAAATTTAATTATTTAATGTCAAAAAACTATAAATAAAATAAAATTATGTAAGAAATATTTTTATCTTTCTAATTAATATTTATAGTCGAATTTATCTTATTTATAACCATATATTATAAATGTTTTAGTTATTAAACTTTGAGTTTAACTCTTTTAACTCTTCTTTAAATAAAATAATATTAAATGTCCTAATCTAATACAAGTGGACATAAAAGATCATATATTATTCCTAAGGTTGTTTTTGGTCGAATTACACTTATCCAATAGAATTAGGACATGTGTTAGGGTAATAATAATATCATTTTTACCCTTAATTACACTATTTACTTTTAACTGTGATAATAGAAGTAAAAAGTTACTATCCAGTAAACTTATTTTCATCCCATTGAACAACATTTTACTTACTGATATCAACCCTTTCTCTCAGATTTTTTTAATTATCCTCCCATAAGCTGTAAAATTATGTTTTATACAAATTTGGAAATGCTCCTAGGAGGTGGGTAAATGACGGTAAAAAGTTTGATAAAATTTTATATATCTAAACTTATTATAAAATGACTCTAATGAATTACATTGAACATAAATTGGTATTATTTATCTATTTTGACCTGAAATAAATTTAAATAAAATTTTAAAATATTTAATTAAAAAGTCGGTTTGAAACAATAACACTGTGTTTTTCACTATTCATCAAAAATTGAATGTTTTCCGAAAAATACCAAAAATTCATCCTATGCTAATTTTGATATTCTGAATCCAAAAATGAATTCCATTTTGAAAGATAAAATTTATAAAACATTAAAAAGTCGGTAAAACTATTCATAATGACTAGTTTTATTGGTTGTGGTGTGTTTGAACTCGAAGTTGTGGAAAAGACAAGCTATTGTATTATTCCAAGGGAAACGTACTGTGGAAGTTTGGGGTGTTACATCACAAGCCACATCATATGATTGAAAACAATAGGTAAAACAACTGGATGATGGTACTAATTTATCATGGCCCTCAGGTCCCCCCCAAAATAGATGAAATTCCATATTAGACATATCCCTTTGTTTAGTATCTCTATCTTGGAATTCTCCCACAAGACTGAGCTGAGCATGAGAGAATATGTTGACATGTATAACATTTCACACTATATAATCGACCTAACCTTGAGATAACCATAAATAAGAATGTGTTTGATGGAATTATGCTATACATCCTCCAAGGATATTGTATAACTTAGGTTATTCAAGAGGTATATGTCTTATCATGTGGTACCCATCAAGGGAGATTGAGTTTATCCCCACAAATTTAGAGAATGGGATACATCTGTCCCTCAATGGTTTATGATATAATTTATTTCTCCAAGAGGTGTCATGATTGTCAAATACAAGCCAAATTTCTATATAGGCCACTAATTCTTCTCCACCCCAGCAAGTATTCTTTGTCTATTGTATTATGGGGACTCAATATTGTGGGTCTATACCCGCTAACAACATCTCAAAAATGGTATTTCATTTTGACTGAAACATACTTCTTTACTAATTGGGAAGACATGGTTCCCTTAAAGATGTCAAAACCTAGTTAATGATAAAGTTCATGAGATCCCACATAATCCATATATTTATAATTCCACATGATATCCAAATAGATAATGATAATAACTTCTGAGAAGAAGAACTAATAAAATTTTACTCAAGTACAACATCTATTCTTCCCATACTTCTAACTACAATGCATAGAAAAGTGGGAAGATAAAGGCATTCAACAAGACCCTCTATAAAATCTTGTTGAATATGGTTGTCCCAAACAAAAATATTTTTCTATAAAAACTCCCTAATTAAATCTAGGACTATTTCAAAGAAACTCAAAATTCTACGCAAGCCACCCCATAATCCCTAGTTCATGGAACAAAGGTAGCCTTACCCAATGTTGTTCGTATTTTGTAAATATGAATAATTTTTTATGACCCAAATATACCACAAATAAGGGTATAATTTTGTATAGATGAGTTTTAATACCTTGAGAAAAATAATCTTCAGGCCTTGAAACGCATAGATAGCTAAAAACATGATGGTGAGAAAACTGAATAAGAAGGTTCACCTCCACTCCTTCCTCCAGGGTAATGTCACAATGTCACTTAGAATGCTAATGATACCTAGAAAAAACCACCAAATATGGAGCCCAAGATGGAAGGACCATAGATTATCCATAAAGATGACTCTAATGGATCATACTATTTGATCACTGCAAAACCTATATATTTGGTGATTGTTTTCTCTAATTAATTTAATTTTTTTAATATTTTACATTTCATACAAAAATTAATATAGCTTGTGTTATATGAAAGAGAAAAGTTTTTTTCATTGAACGAATCACCATGTTAATATTTCACTACACACAACAATTAAATTATCTTTCATTACAATCAACACTATGTTTTTCTATGTTAAATAAAATGTTGAGTTCCTAAGATAACTTGTGTTACCCAAAAGTCCTAGGTTTATCAAACTATAATTTACTATTAATATTATTGTTAAAATATTATTATAGTTTTCACCTAGCTCTTAGAATGGAAGGTATAAATAATATTAATTAAAATTTTAAAATATGGTTTATATATGTATATGAGAAGATTTATTTGGTGACCATCCAACTAGAAATGAAGATAACACTCTTTTGAAAATATAGGACATCTTTTGATGAAAAATAATATTTCTATAACTAAACACATTTTAAATGAATAAAATAATTAAATGAATTTTGATAAATTATTTTTAATGAAATATATACATAATATTCATTCAACTATTTAATGGTAATATTATGTGTTTTCTAAACAATATATAAGAATATATCCAATTTTACACATAAAAATATATATTTTTTCTAAAAACAATTATTGCCTTTTAATGGAGGACATATTTTATAATTTTTTTTGAAAGCTATAACAATATTAATTGAAAAAATAAAATTCATTTTTTAGGGAATAATATTGAAATTTACTTCAGGTATTTTTTTTGTGTTTTTTAGAAGTACCATTTTGATGAATAGTGAAAAATCACTGAATTTGTACTAAATACTCCTTTTTAATCTAATTAATCTATATAAATAAATCATATTTTAAATTGTTTTTAAAGTTTATTTAGATCAATTATAAATATATTAATACAATTTAGGTCATTATAATAAATTTTACATTGAAATTGAATATAAAAATATTTCAAACCATTGAACATTTCAACTTTAAAAATGTGTTGTCTCATCCTGTCTGCAGGATTAATTTTAAACTAATTAATGGAAATTCAATTTTTATAATTTAAGAAAATGAATTCTATCATTGGAATTATTTTAAATAATACTATATAGTAATGTGAACTTAGTTTTTGACCAAATATATTTGTGGAACTAATGAAAACTAATTTCATAATTTTAGGTAAAAACGAGTTTACATAGTGGTTAAAATTTTACTTAAGGATCCAAATAACAATGAAACATGCCTAAAAGCTATTGTATAGACATATGTTTACCAAATACTCTGTTTTATCAAAATTTTACATTATTAGAATCCCATGATGTAAATAAGACCTTTAAATAGTGATTACATTTTTAGATTAACAAGAATATGACTTCTACTCTACTATAAATGGGAACTAACCCTCTCACATATTCAATCCTTTAAAGCCCTTTGGCTTGTACAAAACCTTACTAAATAAGCTATAAAATTCCTTCTACTAATCTTGGAATCCTCAATTGAGTCATAAATCAAACCAAATGGCTTACAAGCAATATATTAATATTTTGTTATGTTAATGGTTTGACCTACACCTACACACACTTCCTTTAAATAGGATATGAAATAATATTGCATTTGTATGGATGACTATCACCTCATGAACCATTGTCATTTGTTCTTAAATTATCACCTTTTAATGACGTGAATAATGATGAACATATTATTTTTATATGATATATATGAAATATATGATTTCTTCATATTTCTGGAATTATTATATAACACACACCTTTATTCCTTCCAATTTTGAAGAATAGAATAACTTTATTTTTGGATATGTGGACTAAAAACTCCTCAATACGATATGATATGTTCACACACAATGTGGAATATATTAAGAATGTGTTAGTAAATGGATATTATATGTATGAGATAAGGATTCTACTGGAATAATAATATAAATATATACATATATATTATTTACTTTATTTCTTTTAATATAACAAGAAAAATGGAAACAACGTTCATGTGTATGTACGACATACCATCTCTATGAATGATGTATTACTTCTAATATTTCTATATTTTTTATATAATTATAAATACATATATACTAAATATATTTTATATTGATGTCATGTTTTAAATTCTGTAAATAAGTAAACCACGATCTAATTAAGAGAATCAAGAATAATAAGTCTAAACTTATAAGAAAAACAAAGCTTTTATTTCCTAAAACCTTAAATTGACAAATAATATTAAATAAACAGGTAATAAAATAATATATGGAATTATATATAATAACATGGTTCTATGGTATAATAATTATCAAATTATATTTATTATACATGATGTTTTAACATATGTGAAGAAAGACAACACTTAAGGTGAGGGTTTTCTCATCTCATGTTTATATTTATATGATATATGATACATTCACTAGTTATTCTTATTTTGTGGTGTCTATACATCCCTTTAACACGTTATATCATGAATTTTATTTATCTTATGATGTTAAAAGTTTCAATATTTGTTTTTATTTCATGGATCTCATTATTCAAAAGTTACTCATGTAGTAAGGGGACTTCAAGTATCACTTTTATTTCTGCAAGACTTATGCCTTAATAAAAACTTGTTTATTTTCTGTGGTATATATACTAATAATTAATTTATTATATGATTTGTATCCTAAATTTTATGGGTATTTACAAATCCATTTTATGATATCTCTTTCATGGGGTTCAGAGTAAAATAGTTACCAAATCGGTAAATTATGTTTTTCTCAATTTGCCTTCTTGGACACACATGTTATATAATGCACCTATATTATTTACAAGATGTATATACTAACCTTTTGTATGTAATATCATAAATTTATTCATCCCAATTATATTTTATATTTCAATTTTTTATTTCTTCATGAGGCTTAGGATTCATGTTTACCAAAGTCATGAGAATTTATTTCTACAATCTCATCATTTATCGAGATTGATTATAATTATGTTTCCATAGATGAAATAATATTATCCATATCACAAGAAATATCATAAATTTTATTCTACATTGGTTATTCATGACATCTTCATGTAATGGATCTATTTTTTCTACTATCTGGTACATAGTATAGTTAATAATGGTTTTTATGAAAGTCCAAATTTATTTTTCTCTTCAGTCGGAAATATATTTTCTTTAAAAACCATGTTTAAAAAAAAAGTATTCCAAATTTTTCTACTATTATCCTAATATCTTTAAAATAAAATTTTACACATGTTTAACTTTTTAACACAATGGTTTAAAAAAGGTATTTTTATTTTAATTTATTGTAATGTCACTTTTCTAATATTTTTATATAGAAAATGGAATGTTCAGGATGCATGAATTTATCTACCATCATAATTATGACATCCTTGAATATTACATTGAAATTTTATAAGAATAAGTTTTTTATGAATTTTTATCCTAATTTTTTTTGAATTTGTTTTATGTTGTTTTCAAAGAAAAATATTTTCAAAAATGTTTTATGTTAAAGATGTTTTTTAATTTATTTTCAACGTTTACTTTATAATTTTCTAAGGTTATTTTCTTATAAAAATGGGTTTTAAAAATGTTTTATGACGTAGAAAAGCGTTTTTCAAAGGTAAAAGGATATTTTCATCAAGAAATGTTTTAAATGATTTTTATTTCTTACATGATATGTTTTCAATGTTTTTTTCAATGAAAAGGAATTTGAAAATGTTTTATGTCTTATTTTAAATGATTTTTAAGAAATGATATTTTCCTTTGGAAATGATCCAAGTGATTTTTTAAAATGAATATCTATCTAAGATGAAATATCTTTATATAGATTATGGTGTATTGGGGATAATTTCTAAGGAAAACATTATTTATCTTTATTTAAATGGTTTATGATTAGATTGACAAGTTGTTTTTGAAACCCTTTTCACTTCCGTGGGTTAAACAATGAAAAAATACTTATGAAAACCATCTCCTTTCCTGGGTTATTATATTATTATGAATCCAGCCTCATTTACATAGATTATGATATGATAGAATGTTTAGTATACCCATATCTTTTTATGGGTCATGATATGATGAATGTTTTATTATAATGTGGCACACATATTTATGATTTCATTATATGATTGGTGGGACCAATATCTCCCACAAAAGTTTTGGGTAAGGATATATATATATCATGATATAGATAGGTCTATAATAACGAGTGAACCCGGTTTAGTATGAAAGGGATGGAAAAGTAGTGATCTTTGCTGAGAATGAAAGGACTTGAATAATGAGTGATCTTAGTTTAGTATAAAATGGCTTGGATGAGGATTTAAATAAATTTAGTAATACATGAATGGAATAATTAGTTAACTTGGTTCAGTAATATATGGTTGTAATTGGGAGTAAACCTGGTTCCGTAATGGTCTTTTTCCACTAACAAGGTCTTTGGAGTGAACATTTACTACTATGATAGTATTGGGAGTGAACTGTGACTACTAGGATGATTTTCTAATTCATATCATTCATGTATAATGGCCCTGGTAGTAAAACTTGAATACTATGGAAATAATTTTATATGTTTATCTATATTCCACAATTCCATTTATTATTCCTATTTTATGAATTTTTGGTTTGTTCTCTTGATTTTCTTATGATTCATGTCCTTTGAACATGCAATATTTGTTCCATGACTCATATATATGATATTTGATATCCATTTTATGATCATCTAAGATTATTCTCATATTCTCATACCCTTATTCTCAAGGACATATTATTTATCTCTTATATTAACCCTTACTAAACATTTTATCTCATCCTTTCTTATCATTCCTTTCCCCAAGATATGAAGAAAGATTTTTGGTATGAGTACTAAATGTGATTATCTTTGTGGGATACATTGATGATCATTCACTAAGTTTAAAGATTACGTTCCATTATTCCAAATACACTAAACTATTACAGTCCTCAAGCATGAACATTTGTATTGAGATAAATATTCATCTAAATAATGTAATATCCACATATTTTATGCTCGTGTCACTACAGTATTATCAAAGGAAAATTTTAGTCAACCTTTGGAAAATATGGTGAGATAACTTTAATGAGAACTATAGGGATGTTTCTAAGAATATGACTAGGTAGTCCTCTAAGGATAAGCCTAAGGTGTTATATATTTAAAAGTATGTGTCTTGTTTAGGAATATTATAAGTAATTTTTTCATGATTATGTTCTTTTTTCTATGATATGTTTTAATCACACTAAACTTTATGGACATAGTTAATAGCGATAACTCAATGATTTATTAGGTGGGAATATCATGAAGAGAATTAGAAAGGTGGTACGAGTATTGGTTATACTATGGATTATAAAGAGACAATGAACAACATATGAAAGGTTTGGGATGTTCTAATAGTATTATTTACAATAAATGTAAGAATAATGATTAGATTGAGTTTGATAAACCATAGTACATGATTAATATTTTATATTCTTGGAAGGGGGTATTAAGGAATAATATTATGAATCCCGAGTAATGTTTTAATAATAAATTTTGGTGATTAAATGTAAATTTTTTGGAATTAAAATATTATGTAATACAAATCATGAAATATATAAGTATATTTAATATAATATTTTCCGGATAGATTTAAAGGGTATGTCAAATGGTGATGATCTAATAGAAATGTTATTTAATGTAAAGGTGATACTTATTTTAAGGTAAGGTAACCCTTAATTTGTTCTTGATGTTGACAAAAAATATTTTAGCTTGGATAATGAGATGATTGATATTGATAATGTAAATTTGATAATTTTGATTACCATGGAACTTGTTACTGATTTTTTGAAAAAATGGTCTTTTTTATCATGGATGATGTTCACAACTTCTTATTTTGGATTTAAGGAATATGTAAAATACTCTTGGGAATAAAAATGAATTCATTTTTTCAATAAGATTATATGGTAAATCAAGTTATTACCATATTTCAAGAGAATACATGGTAAAGGCGTTCACATGTTGGAATGTGAAAAACAAGATATACTTTGTGATATATGGGGGGATCAATGCTATGATTATTTAGTGACATAATTTCCAATGTTTTGGATTTTTATCTTTCGTAATGGTTAAAAGGTTACTATTTAGGGAAATTTTTAAGTTAAATTATAGATGATATTTTACAGATTAAAGTATTATCTCACAATATTATGATTTATCAATATTTTATAACTTGTACTAACCATTTTTTGTGATTTAATGACCTATAATTATATTTATGGATATCGTGATATGCTAATTCATTGTGAATCAAAAATTCACCATCATTTCAAGGAATAAAAGATGATGTATAAATTGATCAATGCATAACCCAAGGGTGAGATTGTGCTTATGAAATGGAATGGAAAAAATTATGTTCATTTTATCATGAAATTTTATCAATATTACTAAAAGGATTTTAAAATAATATGCTTTACCATTATCATCATTTTCATGAAATAATTACCTCTTTCATGCCTCTTTAGTTTTTGGTTTTTTGATTTTCAACATTCTATAGATCACCAATTTTCTTGTAATCAGTGATCTTAATCACTCCCTATAATTATTTATGTCTTTAATCCATGTACAAATATTCAACTATGTTCCCATATGTGGAAACATAGTAATGAATTACTTTGGGTAACCATTATGGTCCCAAATATTTATTTTTAATATATGTTTTACTATTAATTTTTATGTTATGGGTTTCATTGAAATTAACTATAAAGTATTAAGTCTTTGATAATTGAGATGAATTTTGAGGATGAAATTCATATTAAGGGGGTTTGAATGTAACACCTATATATTTTTTGATTCTTTTTCAAATTAATTAAATATTTTAAATATATTTCATTTCACGCAAAACCAAATGTAATTTTTTTTAATATGAATGCACTTAGATTTGTTTGCATTGCATGACAAATCATATAAATCTTGCACTACATCCAATAATTATATTATTTTTTACTAAAAGAAACACTAGTTTGTTATTTTGTTACACAAAATTTCAAGTAACTTTGATAACTTATTTTACATGAAAGTCTTAGTTTTATCCAACCACAATGTACTATTAATATTTTTATTAAAATACTATTATAGTTGTCAAATAGCTGTGGGAATGGTGGTAATGAATAATATTAATTAAATTTTGAAAATATGGTTTTCAAATGTTTATAAGAATAATTATTTTGTGACCAATTAACATTAAATGAATATAAAACCCATTTTGAAAATATAGGAATATTTTTCTAGTAAACTATAATTACATAATTAAAAACATTTTACATTAATAATTCTATTAAACCACTTTTTAATATTTTTTAAAGGAAATATATATATATATATATATATATTATTCTTCCAACTATTTACATCCATCATTTTCGTTTTTTTTTGAAAATAGATATGAATGAATCCAATATTATGCATTAAGATATATATTATTTCTAAAAATTGATTTACCATATTTTAATCATAAATATATTTTAAAAATAATTTTTAACACTTTTATAAATTTTATTGTAAAAAAAATTAATTTTTTAAATCTTGATATCGATATTTACTTTTAGTGAATTTATGGTATTTTTCTGAGAAGTTTAGTTTTTTTGATGAATATTGAAAAGACATTGAATTTTAATTGAAAAATGAATTTTCATATAATTTATTTATATAGTTAGATAATACATTAATATATTTTAAAACTTAAATTATATTAATTATAAATTTATTAATATAATTTAGGAAAATATAGTCAATATCACACTGAAATTGGATATAAAAACATTTTAAACGTTCAAACATTTTCAGGAAAAAAACTCGTTGTCTCGTCCTATCTGCGAGATTTATTTTAAATTAATTTCTTACACATCATTATTTATAATATGGAAAAATGGATTTTATATTTTTAATCATAATAATTTATAATTTATAGTATGGCCAACATAGTTTTTGACCCAAAATACTAGTGAATGTAATTCAAATTAATTGCAGCGATTAAGGTAGAAACAAGTTTACATAGTGGTTAAACTTTAACTTCAGTGGCCAAATAACTAAGAAACAAGTCCAAAATATATTTTATGACCATATTTTTACAATGTACAACATTTTATATAAAATTAAACTTTATTGGAGGCACATTATGTAATGTAGACCGCTCAATAGTGTTTACTTTTGATATTTAGTAGTATGTCAATCCTCCCCCACTACAAAAGGGCACTGAAACCCTGACTTATTTACACCTCTAAATTCCTTTATCATGGAAACAAATTCCCATATAATCTAAAAAACTACATAATCTCATCCTAGAAGACCCTATTTTGGTATAAAGTAGTCCAGGTAAGTCCTTTGGTGCAAACCAAAAGGAATTACCAAAAGATGATGTAACATCCTTCCATATAAACTTTTGTTTTATTTCTTTCTACACCCCTTAAATTCATATAATTTGATGATTATATAATAAAATAAGTATATTAAATATACTTATATTCTTTTATTTTAATTTTTTTACCTACTCCTATACACATTTCCATCAAATGGGTTACACAATCATTATTTGTGTATATGGTGGACAACCGCCTCACGAACCGATGTAATTCATTCTTCCATTACCACTTATAAAGGTTATAAATAATCATGGAAATTATAATTTAATTTTATAGTTATGATAGTTATGAATTATTTATTCTTATTTAATTATCATTTAATACAAACATCATGATTTCAATTTTTTGGGAATATGATAACATTGTTTGTGGATGTGTGTTTTACCACATCCTCAAAGCGATGTGATTCTTTCACACTCTACATAGAATGTAATAAAGATGAGTTTAGTAAAAATATATTATATGCATGAAATAATAATTATACCAAAATGATTATTTATATACATATATACATATATAGGTCATTTACTTACATTCTTTCAATACAATGAGAAAACAGAAATAGTTTTCATGCGTAAGTTCGGTCTACTATCTCTTTAAACAATGTATTACATTTTATGTTTCTATATTTTATAGATTTTTATAAATACTTATATAATGAATATATATTATATTGATATCATTTTTAAAATTATTTATGTAATTAAATCATGATCAAAGCAAGAGGTCCAAGAATAACAGGTCACAACATACACGAAAAGCAAAGCATTTATTACCCGAAACATAACATTAATGTAGAATTGTTAATAAATAGGTAATATAAATTCAAAATAAAAATCATATATGTTATTATATATAATAATATGGGTTTTTTATGTATAATAAACATATATTTATTATATATCATGTTTCATCGTATGCAACAAAAGTCAATACTTATGGGAATGGTTTTCTCGTCTTAATTTTGTTTCTATGAGATATATGATATATTCACCACTGATTATTTTCGTATGGTGTATATAATTCCATATGAAATATAATATAATAAAATTAATTTATTTCATTATATTAAATGTTTCAATTGATCTTTTTATTTTATGTATCTCATGATTCAAAAGTTACTCAATAATAAGGGGATTTCTAGTCTCACTTTTATTTTTGTTAGTCTTAGGCCTTAATCCCCACTCATTTTGATGTGTGCTATATATAATTCCAATGAATAAATTCTATAATTATTATACATAAATATTTGGGTATCCACAAATCCATTTTATGATATATATTTCATTGGGTTTATGGTTCAAAAGGTACCAAAGCGGTGAAGTATTTTTGTATCGATTTTTTCTTCTTTGAGATACATGTTATGTAAGACACCTTTTTTATTTAAAAGGTGTTTATAAAAAGCATTGAAATGCAATATCATGAATTTATTCATCCTAATTATATTTTATGTTTCATGTTATGTTATTCCATTACATGTCTTAAGATTCAAGATTTCTAAAGTGGTAATTTTCTATTACTACAATATCATCATTTATCGAGATTGTTTATGAGTATTCTCTCATTGATGAAATATTATAATCCATATCTCAATAACTCTCATGATTTTTGTTATTCTATCATTAGTAATTAATTCATCATGTAATTATACAATATTTTCCACTTTATGGTACTTAATATAACTAAAAAAATTTTATACAATAATCCAACATTATTTATCTCTTTAGTCGGAAATCAATTTTCCATCAAAACCCTGTTTTATAAATGTGTATTAAAAAATATCATAATATTATCCTATTACATTTAAAAATAATTTTTAACTATGGTTTATCTTTTAATTTTTTTATAAAAAGGAATCTTTATATCTTTTTCTGATCGTGGAACTTTTCAATAATTTTTAAGTTGAAAAAAAATGTTTATCGTGTAAGGATTTATCCTCCATTATAATCATCATTTCTTGGAATCTTCTGTTTAAATTTCACAAGATTATTTTCCTAATAATTTTGTTAAATATTTTTTAATTCATTGTTTTTAATGTGGGTTTCAGTGAAAATGTTTTTTATAAAATAATTTATGTTCAAGAAATGTTTTAAATTATTTTTAAATTATATTTTATGTTATTTCAAGTTTATTTTCAATGAAAAATGGATTCCAAAAATTTTTATGATTTAAAATATATTCTTAAACCTAAATGGTATTTTCATCAAGGAATTTTTAATTGATTTATAAATATAACTATATTTGATTTCAACATTATTTTCTATGAAAAAAATTTCAAATATTTTATATGCATTATTTTAAAATATTTTAAATGAAATGTTATTTTACATAAGAAATGATCCATGTGATATTACAAAATCCATCTCCATATAAGATGACTTCCTTTGATATACATTATGATTTACTAGGGATTAGATCCAAGTACACCATTATTTTTCTTTATTTTAATGGATTTTGTTAATAGAGAATTTATTTATGAGACCCATATATCTTCCAAGAGTTATACCCTAATAAAATTATTATGAAACCTACCTCTTTTCATGGGTTATTATATTATTATAAAACTTATAAATTTTCCATAGTTTATTATATGATTAAAGGTTTTTGATACCCATCTATTTTAATCGGACATGATATGATGAATGTTTTATTATCTTGTGGAACACCTATTTATGATTTAATTATATGATGATTGGTTCCTATATCTCCAACCAATACATTGGGTAAATAATTATACATCATGAGATATACATGGCTAGAATGAGTATTGAACTCAGTTCTGTATGACATGGCCTGAACGAGGAGTGAAATCAATTCAATGTGACAGAGCTGGAATAAGGAGTGAATGAAGTTCAGTATGAAAGGGCTAGAATGAGGATTGGACTCAGTTTAGTAATACTCGTCTAGAATGTTAAGTTAATAGGGTTCAATAATAAAAGTCTAGAATAGGGAGTGAACCTGGTTCACGAAAGTAATTTGACCACTAAGATTGTCTTTGGAGTGAACCATAACTACAAATATGGTATTGGGAGTCAACTTTTACACTAAAATGGTTTTGGGAGTGACCCCATTACACTAAGATGGCATTTGAGGTATGCATTAACTACTAAGGAAATAATTTTATATGATTACATGTTGGGACAATTCCATGTATTTTTCCTATGATATGAATTCATGGATTATTCTCTTGATTCCCGTATGATTACTTTTTTTGAACATCCAATATTTATTCCATGACTCATCTATATGATCTTTGATATACATGGTATGATCATCAAACATTGTTCACATGTTCTCAAATCCTTATGCTCAAGTTATACTTATGTATATCCTTTATTTACCCTTACTGATCATCTAATCTCACCCATTCTTATATTTACTTTCCCCTAGTTATGAAGAATGATTTTAGATAGGAGTAATAAATGGGAATATATTTGTGAAAAACATGGGTAATTTCTCAATATGTTAGAAGATTGTATGCCAAGTATCCAAAGAAACTAATCTTTTATGGTCCTTGGTAATTCACTATTTTTACATGGTAAATATTCATCTAAAATGATGTAATATCAATTTATGTTGTTACTAATTTTCTATAATTACTATAGATGGAGAGCATATAATACCTCCCACCAATTCCTTGTTTCTCATGTAATACTTTGTGTGTCATGCCATAGAGTTTAAGTAGCATGATCGTAATTTTTTTTAATTGGCCTAGGATTTATGACCCTAAACTAACAACACCCCTATGATACATGAGTGTGACCTTAAACTACTTAAAATTGGTTCGAAATCTAATACCATACACTAATAGTAGATTTATGGTTGACACATTACAACTTTATACTATTTGAATCCTCTACAGTCTGATCTCTATGGCCATAAACTAGTTGTATCCATAGACAATGTTATATGAATTTAAAATACAACACCCAATGTCCCTAGTGCGCTATGTTAAATTGGAAACTTACCCTAGGTACTGAACGTAGAATTCCTCACATACCATGTATGATACACCAAAAAATATCATTTACAGCACATGATGTTGACATGTAGACCTACCCTATGTTTTAAATACTGGATTCCCTCATCATAGAGAATATACCACCCCTCCAACATCAGAATTATAACACACCACATTTCAAAACTAATGTGGCTTCCTTTCCATTCAAATAGGATATATAGGGACTCCTATAAATCCTATATCTGGGACCAGAAAAGATTTGGCAACATTTTCCCCTTTTATCCTCACTTATAGTCTAGGAATTACAAAATTAAACTATGTCAATTTTTTTTCAAGGTATTCATGTGGTTTGTGCTTATACATTACATCCTTTCTTGTTAGTTTCTACATCTTTCATTCTATAAAAAAACACTGAAAAAAAACACCCCATTTATTATAAAAATAATGACTTTAAAATATTTTCCATGGTTTATGACTTACGACACCAAAATTTGTCAAAGGAGCTTCAGGATCATTTCATTTGGTGAAGATCCTCCTTAGATCATTTCCCATAAAGTTTTTACACATTGAAAGATCCCGAACACTGTCAATGTAACAACCCCTACTGGTCCATACTCTATGAACATAAACTAGGACACCTAGTCCAAAATATATGACATAAAACTAAAATACCTAGTCCAAGAATTATGACCCTAATCTATGTGTATCAAGCCTCATTAAAACCTCATTCACATGGTTCACTTCATCCCTAGTGCTTCAGCTAGCCTATTCCCCCACCTATTTCAAGAACTTCATATTACTTGATTCACATTTCAATGGGATATATAGTGAACCATAAACCTTATATCTATAATATTATTCATAAATTCACCAAAAATCCATCCATTAAACATGGTGTTATCACCCCAAAATACCTGAATGGACATTCTATTTAGGTATAAGTGCAATTCATATTCCATGAACTACTAATGGTTCGAGGTTCCCTCATTACTCGATATGAGGAAGAAAAGAACATGTTGATCAAAAGTGAAAAAAATAAAAATGGTAAATTTGTATAAAAATGTGAATGCCCTTATAATTTTGTTAATACATGATTTTATACTGTATCCAAACACTGCATATATTTAGGATTCCTCATAACCTTATAAAAGATGATTCAGTATCATCTTTCAAGGGGGAAACCCCATCACCAGAGTCAGTCTCCTACTATACTGACTTCCAAAACTATGTACAGATTTATTACAATTCACATTAGAAATGTGTTGATGCTCAGATCTCATATCTTTGGTACAAACCCAATGTTAACTTATAAAAGGGTCTATCCTTCACAAGAATCATGATGCTGACATGGGGTTTGTTTTTTCAAGTTTTCTTGTGGTAGGGGGAATCATTGGCCCCCCTTTCACTTTAGGTAATCACTCTTTTATCCCACACATGCCTTCTTAGGGCACTTATTCCCCCTTTTGTCTGAGACATACAACATTACACTAAAATTAACCCCTTGGGTGAAATATATGTGTCATTATATTAGAAAGTTCCCCTTTGTTATAAGCTCTATATCAGTACATTAAAAACTATCCCTTTGGACAAAGCAATGTGACCTTAAACCTGAAACTGCCTCTATGTTCTAAGCTCAGAGACCTTAAAATAATTTTATACATAGTATGTGTTATACGAATTTAAACTAAAAAAAACCCAATATCCTCAACACATGATGTTAAACTATAGACTTTCCTAAAATAAATCCAGGATGACTCACAAGATAAATATGAGACGCACCAAGAGAAATTCTCTTAGCACACGAGAATAAATTCTAGCCTTACCTTGTACAAAAATAGGATTCCTCATATGATAATTATGGGATGATCCAAAAAACATAATCCTTATGTTATCGGGATAAATCATATAATAAACATGAGAAGAAACAAAGCCAACTTCCTCATCACATGATGTTAAACTATAGCCTTAGCACATAAAAAACTCATATGCCTCCTATAATAAGCATGGGATATTCAAGAAACCTCACACTGTATGGAATCAGAATTCTACATATGATAAATATGAGATGAAACAAAATAAGCATCATCGAAACATGATGTTAGACTATAGTCTTATCCCATGTAAAACCACTATTCCTCTTATTATAAGCATGGGATGTCCAAAAAACCTTACCCCAAATAAAACTGGGGTGCCTAATATAAAAAACATGAGATAAACCCAAACCAACTTCATTAGAATACAACTACAAACAATATAATTACAAAGTATAAAACTATCATGCCTCATGCAATAATTGTGGGATGACAAAAAACCCTGGACCCATGTGAAACTGAGATTATTTATAATATGAGATGTTTTGATATCCTCACCAGAGTGTATTTCACCCCTCCAGTGTTGGTATCCTACCATGGCACATTTTATAACTACATGTGGCTTGATTCCCATTCTCATGGGATACTTTGTGGTCCCCAGATATTTCATTCTGGGGCCTGCTATACCATCGATCCATTTCTAGGAATTTCACCTCTCAGCCATGCTTTATTCTCACCTACCGACATCTTCATCCAAATTATCTGAGTGTATTGAGGAATAACTCTCAAAGAACCCAATATTCCCCTGGTATATTTCACATTTCCACTTACACACTTTACACACTATTATATTTGGACAATCACCACCCTCTGGATCTAAACTATCACCCTAATGACAATTGTCACATGCCTCACTAGCTCACCTACTATCCTAGGTTTACACCAAGAAGGATATTTGGAACCAAATAGTGTCTCTCATGTTTTAAACATGAATAACTATCAATTCGTCATTTTTTCACCACATTCTAAACTAATTTACATATAGAAAAATTGTTACGAACACAATCAACAATTTTTCCCTACTCATCATTCATCTTACCTGGACTATATAGGTCTCAACATTCATGATCTCCCTCATATGATTTTTTAGTCACTTTCACCCCTTATTGTGATGCCCCCTAAAAATAATGAAAACTCCATACAAATCCTTGTATCACACATTGAGCATATCTCATATGGGATTAAGAGTTAGGAGGGAGTTTACTTTATGATTGTTTGATATGCATGAGTGCCCCATGGTGCCACTTCTATGAACTTAGTCCAAGATAATGGTTCCAATCATCATAAACTTAAACTATCTTCAACATCTATCATAGTTGTTTTGTGTGGAATCATGTGGCCTCCTAGAAACCTCAATTCATATTGGGTAACCTTTCTTCAAATGTGGAACATATTCATTCGAGACTCACACATAGAAATCCAAGAATTATGACCTTAAACTATTGATAATTGGTTAGAAACAAATGTTTGTAAACTAAGATATCAACTCTAACCATCAAGAAATTAAACTATTTTCCTATCTTCCAAGGAATTTGTTGTGTAATTTTAAGAATTATGGGACTTTAATTCATACCAGATGATCACTCTTTTTTATTACACTTGTTCTTTGGGGTTGATCACTCGATGGTCCAAGCATCATGACCTTAAACTGTCTGAACAATGTCTCTAGAGTGTTCTATGTGACATGGCCTCATAAGCCCCTCATTCATTTTAGGTTACCTTTCCCATATGCGACACACTTTCCCTTTATGGAATGAAATTGTATGGACCAAAAATCATGACCATAAACTTTGTGTGACTCAACCTAGATTATTTTTCCTGGTTCATGGCCTCCTAAAAACTCCATTTTCATCAATTTTAAATCATCAAAGGTTATAAAAACCATTCTTTTAGGGATTTCCCCTTAGGTCCAAGAATTATTCCAATAAACAATATATATCCTGATGGTCGAAGCTCTATGAACTTAAAATAGGAGGAATAGTCCAATAATTATGACACTAAACTACTCACAACTACTTGGCCTCACTGGTTTGACCTTAAAATACCAAATATGAGGGACAAAGTAGTTTCTCATGTTGAAAACCCATAAAATAAATCTGATAAAGAGTTGAAAGCCATGTCAATTCACTCTAGTGACTTTGTAAAAATAAGGGGACAAAAAGAAATTGGTATAAAGCCAATTGTGCCCCATAATGGACCACAAAAAAGACCTATCAACATTACCTAAACCCATCAATTCTGGAAAAATATTTATCCAAATCATAAGATCTATTTTACACATTATCTCACATAGGGAGTACACCTAGTATGTTACCCTCCTATGCCCCTTACACTTATGGTTGGGCAGGTGTTATTCACATAAGTTTATATGTCCTGGTTACAAGATGATAATCCATATGAATCAATGTCTCAATCACATGATGCTATACTATATGAAACACTATCATTACTTAATGATTTCAATCTTCTTGTCTAATGTCCTAGTCAAATGAATATAAACTCTATGATACCCCATACTCATAGTACGATGTTAAAATTTGTGCCTAACATTCTCATTGCATGATGTAAAATTGTGAAGCATCTTAGGTCCTCGTATGAGAATCCCCTTTCCTTATTCGGTGTCAGTTACATACCACGTTGTTAATTTTATTTCACCGTTGCTTAGCATCAGAGATGATGATCCCCTTGGAGTACATGTACAACCTTTTTTCAAACCAATATGCATACCCAATGTTCTAATAGAAATGGTGGTGTTATCTTGAGAGTGTTGAAATCCTTTCAAACATTTCATCACTTCATCTCCATGCTTTATGTCTCCCATGACTTGGATCCCCATTATCCTTCACATCTGAATGGACCCCCTTGATATAATGGTCCTTTGAAACATTAGCTCACTTACCTCATGGGATAATTCCACCAAATAAATCAAATAATATTTTGATATAGGACCCATATTTCAAATATTTTCAGTGGCCAACCCACAGTTTTCACCCATCCTTGAAAAAACAACAATGGTTGTTGTGTTTCGAACATGATCAAAAGTTAAGATTAATATTTTCACCACCACTTTTATCTTCCAAATTATAGGAATATTGATTCATACACTTAATAACATTATTGTTTGGTTATAATTCCAATCCGTTATCAATATTCCATCCGTCCAGTAGCACATGTTGAGAAAGAAAGCTGGATATTTAGAGAGCCTTACGCTCTATCTAAAGCATTCTAGATCAGTACACTACCTGTGATAGATAAAAACGTTTAGACAAAATGTGTTTAACCCCTATCCGGTACTCTCACATAAATGAGAAATCCGTCATTTGTCATGTGTTTAACACACCAATAATTAATTACATGGTCTTAGTGATTCACAGCAAGTTGCCTTATCAATGTGATCGAGATAAAGAAAAAAATAAAACATATTAGAGAATAAAAAAATTTATTGCAAACAATGCAATGTTTGGGCGGGTCAGCCACATATTGGAGCCTATCCTTTATTTTAGGACAAGTTAAAATTCTTTTAAGGTTCATGCTCAATGAATGAATAGTAAATCACAGTAATACTGTATCGAGTAGCCCCCTAGGTTCATTCTAGTCCTCTGGGCCAGTCACATCCTCCTCAGCTTCAAGAATTACTTCTTTAGACTAGATTCACATTTGTTCATGCTCGTCTCTACACTTGGACTCCAAAGACATTAGCTACATTGCCTTAGATTCAACTTATATTAACTAGGACCTCAATTGGACGATGATAGGAGATTGATTAGTGTTGATGACTAGATACTCCTACACCTTCCCTTCAAAATAATATATATTCACATGAACTTTCTGAAGTTCTTTGGAGCCAATCACAATATGTTCGTGCTAAGTGAATTCAAATTCATGCCACTTGACATGTTCCCATTCAACAAAGAATGTATTGATCCAGTGCAGGAACGTTGCTGGAGTCCACCCTACCAGTCCCGAATCTACTTATCCAATGAAGTAGAGATCCCAACATGTTTGGAAGGTCAACCATTGGAGTGCATGTGATATTCTTCTTCCCGTACCTCCATGCCTTGTGTTGTATGACTCGGTTATCCTTGTTTTCATCCAAGCCATAATCGATGAAATTCTCATATAAAATAGTCTCATACAAAGGAAATAATACCAAATAAATTTGCGATCATTCCATCCATAGGTATGGCCTCAAGTGGGATAAACCCCATGTCTATAAGAAATGGTCATTACCACCCACTAGGAAATCCCCTATAGGTGGAATGATCATTACCACCATCATTGTGGCCTAAAATCATGTACCCTTTACCAATGAAAATTTTGGGACATGCACGTTCATCAAAGCCTCATATATCACCTCATTTGGTGGCAATATTTTTTCCTCCACCATTAAGGCGTTCGATCCAACAGTCACATCCAGTTGGACTTTCAGGAAGTCTCATCCACCACAATGTAACATCATTGATATTATAAGCATAATTTCCTATTAAATTTATTTATAAAAACATACATTGATTTATTAGTCAAATATTTCAAAATTATATAGCATTACATCAAGTTATCTCAACAAATAATCTTTTATGAAATGTATAATTTTGATGAATTATTATTTTGAGGATATAATATTAGATATTAAATTAATATTTTATTTTGTAAATATGGGTTTACCTAAAATAATATTTCAATACAAATAGATTTATTTTATAATTTTATAAAACAAATCAATATTTTTTTAAAGTAATATAAAATATTTTTTAAAAAATATTTTTAAAACAGTAGAAATATGTTTTGATATGATAAAATATTTCTAACAAATAGGAATTATTTTAGATAAATTTTTTTTGAGGATTTTAATTTTACACATAAATATTAATAATAGAAAATATATATATTTATTACAAAATCAATATTTATAATAATATTGTATGGTTTTCATTAAATCTATTTTATTTTATTTTTATAATATTAATTTTTTTAACTATATTATTTTTAAAATAAAAAAATAATTATTTTGAATAAATATAATCATTATATAAATTATAATTATTATAAATAAACATAATTAACACCAATTTTATTATTTTTATTTAAACTAAAACATTAATAATAATAATAACCACAATAAATGTCAAAAAAGAAATAAGATAACCGTTTTTATTTGGGGTCAATCGAAATTCATATGTATATCTACCTATTTTTATCTAAGGATTCATAATCATTTCTAAAAATATTATTTCATTTTCAATTTTAATATATTATGTGAATTGAAAATATGGATGTCACATTTACATATAGTTCTATCCATGTATTATGCATAACATCGACATTCCATGTATTATTTTTTTAATATTCATTTATTTTATTATGAACATTATTTTTGACATTTAATAAAGGATATTTTTTTTCAATCATTAGATCGTCCAAAAACCGGTTTTGAAAATTCACAAGAAGATGTTTATGACATGTTGTCAGAAAATTTATTTTGTTTTCATTAAAATAATTTTCAGGTTTGTATTTTGAAATGTATTGGGTTATGATTGAGAAGGAAGGTCCATTAAAAGAGTTTTTCTATAAAAAAATTACAAGTATAATGAACATTTTGTTATATTATAGAAAGTGAACCCATAAATATTTAGGTGAATTTTTCCCTATATGAGATATGACAAGAGGTATTATGTTTTTATTATGGTCTTACATGTATCATGAATTACACACCAAAATTTATTATTTTCAATGAAGAAATCATAATGTTCATTTAAATTATAATAATATTGAGAAAATAATTATTTTCTAAATGTTTTATTTAGTATAAAAACATAGAGAAAATATATATTTATGTACGTATGATTATTTCAAGGAAGTGTTTAAAAAAAATTTATTATTTTTTTCAAAATGCTTACTAAGAATTCTAAATTCTCACTCCATGTTTTAAAATCATTTTTGTACTGGATTAGTAGAAGTATATGTGATGTATTCTTCTTGAAGAGGCATTTCACTAAAAACTCTTTTGTTATTTAATATTAATTTGTATAGTTTAGCTGAGATGTAGTATTGGTATCAAATTCTCCAAAACCAAGACCAATAAAAGTTCCTAGTATGTAATAAATATTTTTTCAATGTTCAGTTTCTTCTATAATTAGAAATTATACACCACATTTATATTTTCTAATTTCAGAAGCACAGAATCAGATCATTGTACTCGATATCAGAACAATGGTCCAGACAACATTGGAGATTATATGTTTTCATCTAAGGAGTTTTTTAGTCATATTTTCTATAATTCCAAAGATGGAAAATCAAAATATTATAGATTACAATGACTGAATTATAAGGGAACTGTTCATTTAGGGGGGGAATATAATATCCCGAAAAATATAAGCTTAATTTTCTATTAAATTGACCAATAAAAAAAAATTGATTTATTAGTCAAATATATAAAAATTATATAATATAACATCGAATTATATCATCAAATAAGATTTTATGAAATATAAAATTTTCAGGTATTATTATTTCTGATAAATAATATTAGATATTAAATTAATATTTTAAATTATAACAAGGGTTTCACTTAAATAATATTTTATTGAAAGAAGATTTATTTTACTTTTTTGTATAAAAAATCATGATTTTATTTTAATGGAAACAATAAAAATATGTTTGGATATTATAAAACGGTTCCAAAAAGTAAAATAAATTTAGTTAAAATTATTTTATGAGAATATTAATTTGATAGTAAAAAATGAATAATTTAATTTATACAAATTAATTAAAAAATATAAATTTATAACAACAATATTATACTTTCATTAAAGTTAGTATATTTTATTATTGAAATATTCATAAAAATACATGTTTCATAACTTTATATTTTATTAAATATAAAATAATTATTTTGAATAAATATAATTATTTTGGAAATTAATATTATTATGAATAAAAAATATTTTCACTAATTTTATTATTTTTTTAATCTAAAATGATGATAATAATAATAATCAGAATAAAAGTTTAAAAATGATATAAGGGTTTTGATTTGGGGTAAATCAAAACCTAGGGAGGACATAAATCATGTGAGTTGCTGTTAGGGAATTCAGTCATGCATGTTTTCTTCTCAGGTAGAGTTGAAACTCAAGTGTGGATGGTGGGACCAAGCACAAATATTAGGCTTAAATGCATATATAATGTATGTGTTAAGATAGATTGTGGATCGAGGGATCAATTAATGGGATCCAAGATCAGATTAGGGTCTGGCATCCAGATGAGTTTCAGAAAACAACGAGGGAGTTCAAACAACTCCAAACGGATGGTGAAGGCTTCTTAATGGCATAGGGGGGCCATCCATGAGTTGGGGTTTCCTTCCGAGAAGGGTTCGATGTTCTATAATCAAAATTGGTAGGGTTTTACTTTCCTTCACGAATTATATTATTTCATTAGCCCTATTTCTCATATTTTTTTCAATAAGATAGTTAGATTTTTGTCCCTTGCTTTAATTTTTTTTCTCTAGTCACCACATTTTTTCCATTTTGAGAAGAGACTTGATTGTTCTTCATGTTACTATTAGCCTTTTAATCTTTCAGAATTTTTTTTACGGTTTTCAAAAATAAATTGATTCAATTTTATATTTTAAATTCCACAAATCCTTTTGTAGAAACTTTTATATAAAATTTTCAAACTTTATATACCTATCTAAAATATAAACATTTTTTACTTCTTTCATCAGATGATTTCAAAATCCCTTTTCATATTTTTATTTACTACAATGAAAGAATATTTATCCATATTTCTCACAAATAATCACATCTCAACCACAAGATTTGTAGACACTATCTGTATCTGCATCCACTTACATATAAAAATATATAAGTAAAGCATACTATCAAATATACTTAAATGTCGACATAAAACCATTATATCTTTTAAAAAGGGAGTGGAAAACCCTTTACCAGTCTATTGAAAGAGTTATAGTGTGTGAAAAGCTGCAACACAAGATTCAACTTTTTACAGAAAAATCAAGTAAGGGAATTAATTTTAAATCAAATATTATAATTTTAGTGTGTTTTTTTATTTTAAGAGAACCCTTAGTAAGGGATTATTTATTTTTATAACATTTGTTGAATTTTTTCCTAATTTTTTTACTTTTATTATATCTATTTATGTTTTAATTTGACAATATATATGTATATATGAATTTAAATCCATATACCAATTTTATATCAAAAATTTATTACATGAGGGAATTGTTATTTTTGATAAAGGGATAAAATTTGGTTTTAGAATCTATCATTTTATGCACAAATATATGTATATGAATATCTACTTATTTTTATTTAATGGTCCATAATCAATACAAAATTTTTTAATTCATGTTAAATTTTATGATATTATTTGAATTGAAATTCTTTATTCCACATTTGAAAATAGTTATTTCCATGGGTTATGCATAACATTGACATTCCATGTATTATCTTTTTAAAATGCATTTATTTTATAATTAATTTTATTTAAAAATTTAAAATAAGAACCTCTATTCATTAAGAATGATTTTATCCTAAAAATGGATTTGAAATGTAACGCCCCAAGATTTCATAGTGTGTTATTTCTTCAAAATAATTCAATAACTTGCACTCCACGCAATACCGAGTTCAATCACACCATGACTTACAAAAAAAAGGCATTAAAAGAGGTCATCAATATCATTAACTAAAATTTTCACTTTATATAATCCTTATAATTTTAGAATCCATATTATGAGTTTCTTAGTCATAATGCAAGAACAGATTCATTTTCAGTATTGCACTTTTATCAACTTTTAATAGTGAAACCTTTTTAAATACAATATTTTAAACTTTTTGACTAAATGGGGACATCAAAAAATTTAAAATGAAACATCCCAAACTTCCACGGTACGCTTTCCTTTGAATAATACAGTAGCGTGTGTTGTACGCAACTTCTAGTTTTAACACACACCACAACCGATCAAACTAGCCGTTATGAATAGTAATACCTACTTTTTAAAATTATATATATTTTATATTTCAAAATGGACTTCATTTTTGGATTCGGAATATCTAATTTAGCCTAAGGTGAAATTTTGGTACATTTCGGATAACTTTCATATTTTGATGAATAGTGAAAATTACTAAATTTTAATTAAAAACAACTTTTTTAATCAAAATAATTAATAGTGATAAATTATGAATTTGAGTGGTTTTAAAGTATATTTAGAATATATTTTTACCATTTAATATAATGTTGGTCATTGGACATAATTTTACAATTAAACCGAACATAAACAAGTGTCAATCTTTTGATAGTTATTATCTCTTAAAAACACGCTTTTTGTTTTGACAGCGGGAATTAATTTTAAATTAATTTCTGCCACTTCTGTGTTTTGAATTTAGGAAAATGGATTCCATATTTGGAATCAGGATGTTCAAATTGTGTAAATGGGTAACTTTTATTTTTAGAATTTTTGAATAATTACTGCGGTAAATATTTTATTTACCATGGTTAAGGGTAAATCCGGTAAATAAGGGTTAAAAAATAATATTATAATAATACTAAATTACCCTAAAACGTGTCTTAACCCTATTGGTTGATACATGGTCGACCATGGGCATCTTTGTGTCAATTTTGGGACCCCATGGATCCACTTGTAAGTGATAATGACACTTTATTTTAATTAAGTCAAAATGAATACAAAAATGACACAAGCATATACCTTTTAGAAAAGTAATTGTTACATAGGGTTATATAAGTTTTATTTTAGATTATAAATATTAATTAGAAAGATAAAAAGATTTCCTACATAATTATATTTTATTTATAATTTTTAGACATTAAATAATGTATTTTATTTATGACACAATGATGATGCAGTAATTACTATAATAGTGAAAAATTAAAATAATTGATATTATAAATACCCAAATAAATATAATATGAAACTTTTAATGAATTAAACTAATTTTCTAGGATAATATGATATATTAGGATTGATTTAATTGACTTTGTTCGAAGTAATCAATCTGTTATGAGTTTCACAAAAATCAACTATTGAATAGTGTCAAAATTGACATAAAAGAGTTCTTAAAACAAATATTATATTATTAATTGATATTAAATTCCTAAAAATCTAAGGTTCGGCCAAGAGACTTATATCATGATAGGTTCATCATTAATGGACCACTTGGGGGTCGCTTGGATGTATATAGTAAGTTTATTAACCATATTATAAAAAAATACAAAGAGACATTGTAAAAGTGAAACTAATTAACTTAGAGTTGATACTTAAAGATAAGGTTAATATAAGTACCCAAACCTGTCTAAATTCTATTGGTTGAGTGTTTTTCGACCTATCCCCACCTTAACCTTTGAATAATAAACTTTGGAGCCTTTAGAAACCGAATATGAATTTAATATAAATTAATATTTCTAGCTTTTCCAAAGGTGCCCCTCACCCCTCTTATAAAAGGGCACTCCTCCTTCTCATTTCTTCACACCTCTAAAGCCTTTTGGTTCGGCCAAACTCTGCCCAAATACTCTCCCAACATCCCTAACTACAACCTAGAGGCCTTATTTTGATCAGAAAGCCAACCTAAGGAGCCCTTTTGATCAAATCAAAAGGAAGAACCCGAAGAAGAGGTAATGATTTCACCACCCTTCTCCAAGTTCATTTCTTCTTCCACTTCTTCTTCCTTTGCTCTTACCATTCTAAAATAATAACTCCAGTATCTCACATATAATGTGATGTTATTATAAATATGGTACAATCATATTCAGTATTCTATCCACCCTTTGAATAACATGTCACCATACGTGCGTACGTACGGCTTACCGTCTCCACGTCGTGGTGTAATTGTTATTCAAAATAATATTATTTGGATGGGTATAATAATGATGTGTAACTCATGTAAATAATAAATATAACATGTTAATGATTCTGTATATATAATATACCATCCATTTATATATTATTTTAATATCAAAAGAATGATATTGTCGCTCGTGCGTACGTACGGACTACCGTCTCCACGAACGCGATGAGATTCATTCTCCATCGTATCCATTCAAGTATAATTATCATTTGATGATTTAAAAATGATGTTTAAGGACTTGATATCATTCTGGATATGAATAATATACAAACTATCCTTTACAAACATGTCTTATGTAACAAAACATATAAAAGAAAACAAGTAAGTTAACACCCGATATAATGATAATACTAAGATATTATTAACAAATCAATGTTAAAAGATCATATATGATATCATATTATTCTTGTATAATTTAATAACAACTATTTCACCAATATACAGGAGGTTAACCTACTCCAACCAAGGAAAAGTAAAAGGTAAGGGTTATTTCACAATCTCTTCATTATCCGAGGTTGTTTATACGTAATAATCTACTGGGATTTCTTTATCATCCACATCCATGTTTCTTCGAAATGTATTTCAAAACATATTTATTATTTAAAAGAATATGGGTTAAATTCATTTATACCCTTGTTTGACTTTTTGTAAGAGGTTTATAAAGTAATCTTTCCGTCGTTTTCAAAACAAGTTCCTTTTTAACCTTTTCGACAGAATTAAGATAAGAATGTTTTTTTTTTACTTATACGGCGGGTGCGGTTATTTTCCGCCGTTATAAAATCGTCAAAGCTTTCCCTACAAGCTTAAAAGAATATTTTCAAGAAAATGTTTTATTTTATATGGCTCTTAAATGATTTCAAAAATAGAAAGAGATATTTCTCTAAAAAGTGTTTTGATTTCATCTATGTCAACATCCTTTAATGGATTTTACGCTTATTTGAAGTTGATTTATTATAATACAAAACTTCTATATTGTATTGAAGGTTTTGTGATATGTTTGACTGTGGATGTGCTATTTTATACCATTCATAGTTTATGGTGAAACTATTGACATTTCGTATGCTAGTTTTAATCCGAATGTTTATGTTATATTTCAAACTTTTCTTCAGATGAATGTGCTAAAAAAGTATGTTCCGGGTTGGGGATCGGTAAAAGTAAGCCCTCCAGGTTGGGGACTGGTTAAAGTAAGCCCTCCAGGTTAGGGACTGGTAAAAGTATGCCCTCCGGGTTGGTGTCCGGTTATTAGAGGCACTCCGGGTTGGTGTCCGGTTATTAGAGGCACTCCGGGTTGGTGTCCGGTTATTAGAGGCACTCTGGGTTGGGTTCCGGTTAGAAGTAACCCCTAGGTCTTGGGATGAGGCCTAGACAAAGAAATTAACGTTTAGCATTATGCATTCCAACATTATGAAAGTGGTTATTGATTTTTGCATGTGATTATTCGATTAGTAGAATATCCATGTGAATAAGTAAATGGCATTATTTCATTTTATTTATGCCATACCATGTTGAATGTTCATGTTTAAAAGGCTTTTGTTTTAGTTATACATTGCCTTAAATGTTTATTCTTATTTATGAAAGTTTCCGCTATATTGTTATCCTTACTGGGCATTTGAGCTCACCCCTTTTCTATGTTTTATTTTTTCCCAGGTAGTGAAGAAGTAAATTATGAATGACTTTCAGGGATATTATGAGGGGATTATAGTGTGGACTGTGGAAACATTATGTTGTTGTAGTAGTTTTTCATTTTATGATGTAATGTAAAACTTATGAATATATCTAGTGTTTCCAAGGCTACTAAACCAATCGGTCTTTCGAGATTTGATCTTTCTTGTGATCATGCCAATGTTACGAAGTAATGCACCGACTCTGGGTAGCTGGGGTCGGGGCGTTACAGTTGGTATCAGAGGAAGTTTAGTACAAACCATGGAAACTAGATTTAGATAAACTCTGATTAGAACACGTAGACCTAAGATGAACTTTCAGGATTAGTATAGAAGAACTTCCTAGAATTTTGGTATCGTAGAGATTTTGTGAGTTTTCCGAGCAATACATCCCTGTCTGGATACGAGCAGGTAGAGGCGGCTCTGGCACAGATGTACCTAGGGGTAAAACCCGAAAACACCACTTTGAGCTAGACTCGAACGGGAACTGGTGCACGACAACGGGCCTTGCTGTACTCTTGGTTACGACACTCCCGGGGGATATGCTTAGGATGACTCTCATTTTTCTTTACAAATAATTATGAAGGGATTATGAGTATATACTTCCTCAAAGAAAACATTTTTATGATTATGGATTATATCCATAAATAGTTAAATTTATGTTAAGTGTTTTATAAGTATGGGATTATGTATTTTGATTCATAAACTGATCTAGTTTATGCCATTGTTTAGAAATGGCGCCCAGTAGAAGGAATGAGAACTCCAGAAATGCACATGATCCCAAGAGAAGGAAGGATCATATCTTTCATGGTCTTAAGCTAGATTTGATAAGAGAAATAGTCTCCCATGTATTATCATCATATGAAGAAATAATATCACGTGTTGATAAGATAAGTAAAGAGTTTACTGAGTCCTATGGCTTTGAAGGGAAGCAAGAGAAGAAAAGGATGGAAGAGAGAAAAATGGATAAAGGGAAGAGGGAAAAGAAGAATTTTCCCATATGTGATAACTGTGGAAAGAAACACCCTGGAACTTGCCTGAAAGGAATGAGAGTTTGTTATAAGTGTGGAGGAAAAGGGCACAAAGTACGTGACTGCAAGGGTGAGAAAATGGTCTCAAATGTACAATGCTTCATTTGCAAGGAGTTTGGACACTACGCGAACCTATGTCCCAGTCATCAGACTATGCCGCAAATGATGCTATTGGATAATAATCAAGTTATGATACTACCACAGATGAAGAGGAATGATTAGAGTTCTTATGTTGATTATGTCAATTGAGTGTTGTATCAACAATGTACTTTTTATAATAATTATGGAGTATATAAGGATTGTACTGCAGTACTATTTCATTAAGGACTTGAGATTGTGTGGAACAAAGAAAAGTGACTCAATAGCAGGATAATTTTTTGGAAAATATATGGTTGAGGGAATGATAAATCATAATATAGTTCTGATACTGAGGTAGTGATTTTGGAATAATATGTGATTGTTTTGGATAAATTATATTGGATATTCTTGACTACCCTGGAACTGATTAATGATTTGTATATTCCATCATTGTTGGGGTTTAAAACATTTTTGGATTAATGAAGTATATCCAGCTTTCTATATGGAATAAGGGAGCATGAATGTAATCAATAAGGAATATGGTAATTCAGGATGTTTCGGTGTATTAAAAGAATACATGATGAAGGTATTCATATGCTATTACGGGGTAAAAAGGTTCTACATTATGTTTACCTTGCTTATAAATGATGTACTGTGAGTTTGGATAGAAGTATTTTGGATAGTTCTAGTTTGGATTATTTTGGATTGCCATAAAAGGACAACCCGGAGGTCGGGCGGCAACCCGTCGCGTCCGGCAAGGCTGCGAGACTTGAACCCGCAACCGAAGGGAGACAAGGGTGTATCACCTACCACTGGCCCATGATATGTCCTGGATTAAATAATTTATTTTTTATTAAAATATCATGTAGATGAATTATAAATTCGTTTATTTTGGAACCCTATACGAATAGTGTAAATAGAATTTTTTTTTACATTCTATTATCTTTTAGAGTGAAAGATGAGTTTGTGGTAGAAATTTATTAATGGATAAAACTCTAATTATAAAGTAATTGTATCTCCTTATGATCTTAGCCAATATCATAAATAAATTCCTCAACATTAAGAAAATCAACTTAGAACAAAAATGTTTTCCTAGATGGTACCTTAAATCATCACTAATTTATGGATTTGGGATTGTTGGCCTTTTCATAGCCATGTTCTCTACCACTCTCCATCAGATAATTGATGGTTAGATTTTTCTTCCATATCCATATTTTCCTACATGGAACCCTAGTATGTGTTATTTTCGGTAATCTTCATACATTCGACTCTTTATTATAAATAGAGGCCTCATTAATTCATTTTTCGATGTGGGATTTCAACTAAGATATTTTGAAACGTCAAAAATGTGTTATCCTAATACCCTATGTTTTGTTGAACCAATGGTATTTCAAATCATCATAGATTGATGAATTTAAGGACCTAAATTTTACACTTGTTTGTGATTGATGACCTCAATCACTACCTATAAATATTTACGTTTTTCCTCCAATTATATGTCTCTGATTTCCACCAATGTTCTCCTAATCAAGATCATAATTTGGTGGTGACCCTTTCATTTCTCTTTTCCACATATTAAGACTAAATTTTAGTAACCCAATTTACGATGTGGGTTTTCCCACAAATATATTTTATATTTTCAACCTTTTATTTTCGAAGAACAATTTCAAATTGCGAGGACGCAATTTATTGAAGGAGGGTAGAATGTAACACCCCAAGATTTCATAGTGTGTTATTTCTTCAAAATAATTCAATAACTTGCACTCCACGCAACACCGAGTTCAATCACACCATGACTTACAAAAAAAAGGCATTAAAAGAGGTCATCAATATCATTAACTAAAATTTTCACTTTATATAATCCTTATAATTTTAGAATCCATATTATGAGTTTCTTAGTCATAATGCAAGAACAGATTCATTTTCAGTATTGCACTTTTATCAACTTTTAATAGTGAAACCTTTTTAAATACAATATTTTAAACTTTTTGACTAAATGGGGACATCAAAAAATTTAAAATGAAACATCCCAAGCTTCCACGGTACGCTTTCCTTTGAATAATACAGTAGCGTGTGTTGTACGCAACTTCTAGTTTTAACACACACCACAACCGATCAAACTAGCCGTTATGAATAGTAATACCTACTTTTTAAAATTATATATATTTTATATTTCAAAATGGACTTCATTTTTGGATTCGGAATATCTAATTTAGCCTAAGGTGAAATTTTGGTACATTTCGGATAACTTTCATATTTTGATGAATAGTGAAAATTACTAAATTTTAATTAAAAACAACTTTTTTAATCAAAATAATTAATAGTGATAAATTATGAATTTGAGTGGTTTTAAAGTATATTTAGAATATATTTTTACCATTTAATATAATGTTGGTCATTGGACATAATTTTACAATTAAACCGAACATAAACAAGTGTCAATCTTTTGATAGTTATTATCTCTTAAAAACACGCTTTTTGTTTTGACAGCGGGAATTAATTTTAAATTAATTTATGCCACTTCTGTGTTTTGAATTTAGGAAAATGGATTCCATATTTGGAATCAGGATGTTCAAATTGTGTAAATGGGTAACTTTTATTTTTAGACTTTTTGAATAATTACTGCGGTAAATATTTTATTTACCATGGTTAAGGGTAAATCCGGTAAATAAGGGTTAAAAAATAATATTATAATAATACTAAATTACCCTAAAACGTGTCTTAACCCTATTGGTTGATACATGGTCGACCATGGGCATCTTTGTGTCAATTTTGGGACCCCATGGATCCACTTGTAAGTGATAATGACACTTTATTTTAATTAAGTCAAAATGAATACAAAAATGACACAAGCATATACCTTTTAGAAAAGTAATTGTTACATAGGGTTATATAAGTTTGATTTTAGATTATAAATATTCATTAGAAAGATAAAAAGATTTCCTACATAATTATATTTTATTTATAATTTTTAGACATTAAATAATGTATTTTATTTATGACACAATGATGATGCAGTAATTACTATAATAGTGAAAAATTAAAATAATTGATATTATAAATACCCAAATAAATATAATATGAAACTTTTAATGAATTAAACTAATTTTCTAGGATAATATGATATATTAGGATTGATTTAATTGACTTTGTTCGAAGTAATCAATCTGTTATGAGTTTCACAAAAATCAACTATTGAATAGTGTCAAAATTGACATAAAAGAGTTCTTAAAACAAATATTATATTATTAATTGATATTAAATTCCTAAAAATCTAAGGTTCGGCCAAGAGACTTATATCATGATAGGTTCATCATTAATGGACCACTTGGGGGTCGCTTGGATGTATATAGTAAGTTTATTAACCATATTATAAAAAAATACAAAGAGACATTGTAAAAGTGAAACTAATTAACTTAGAGTTGATACTTAAAGATAAGGTTAATATAAGTACCCAAACCTGTCTAAATTCTATTGGTTGAGTGTTTTTCGACCTATCCCCACCTTAACCTTTGAATAATAAACTTTGGAGCCTTTAGAAACCGAATATGAATTTAATATAAATTAATATTTCTAGCTTTTCCAAAGGTGCCCCTCACCCCTCTTATAAAAGGGCACTCCTCCTTCTCATTTCTTCACACCTCTAAAGCCTTTTGGTTCGGCCAAACTCTGCCCAAATACTCTCCCAACATCCCTCACTACAACCTAGAGGCCTTATTTTGATCAGAAAGCCAACCTAAGGAGCCCTTTTGATCAAATCAAAAGGAAGAACCCGAAGAAGAGGTAATGATTTCACCACCCTTCTCCAAGTTCATTTCTTCTTCCACTTCTTCTTCCTTTGCTCTTACCATTCTAAAATAATAACTCCAGTATCTCACATATACTGTGATGTTATTATAAATATGGTACAATCATATTCAGTATTCTATCCACCCTTTGAATAACATGTCACCATACGTGCGTACGTACGGCTTACCGTCTCCACGTCGTGGTGTAATTGTTATTCAAAATAATATTATTTGGATGGGTATAATAATGATGTGTAACTCATGTAAATAATAAATATAACATGTTAATGATTCTGTATATATAATATACCATCCATTTATATATTATTTTAATATCAAAAGAATGATATTGTCGCTCGTGCGTACGTACGGACTACCGTCTCCACGAACGCGATGAGATTCATTCTCCATCGTATCCATTCAAGTATAATTATCATTTGATGATTTAAAAATGATGTTTAAGGACTTGATATCATTCTGGATATGAATAATATACAACCTATCCTTTACAAACATGTCTTACGTAACAAAACATATAAAATAAAACAAGTAAGTTAACACCCGATATAATGATAATACTAAGATATTATTAACAAATCAATGTTAAAAGATCATATATGATATCATATTATTCTTGTATAATTTAATAACAACTATTTCACCATTATACAGGAGGTTAACCTACTCCAACCAAGGAAAAGTAAAAGGTAAGGGTTATTTCACAATCTCTTCATTATCCGAGGTTGTTTATACGTAATAATCTACTGGGATTTCTTTATCATCCACATCCATGTTTCTTCGAAATGTATTTCAAAACATATTTATTATTTACAAGAATATGGGTTAAATTCATTTATACCCTTGTTTGACTTTTTGTAAGAGGTTTATAAAGTAATCTTTCCGTCGTTTTCAAAACAAGTTCCTTTTTAACCTTTTCGACAGAATTAAGATAAGAATGTTTTTTTACTTATACGGCGGGTGCGGTTATTTTCCGCCGTTATAAAATCGTCAAAGCTTTCCTTACAAGCTTAAAAGAATATTTTCAAGAAAATGTTTTATTTTATATGGCTCTTAAATGATTTCAAAAATAGAAAGAGATATTTCTCTAAAAAGTGTTTTGATTTCATCTATGTCAACATCCTTTAATGGATTTTACGCTTATTTGAAGTTGATTTATTATAATACAAAACTTCTATATTATATTGAAGGTTTTGTGATATGTTTGACTGTGGATGTGCTATTTTATACCATTCATAGTTTATGGTGAAACTATTGACATTTCGTATGCTAGTTTTAATCCGAATGTTTATGTTATATTTCAAACTTTTCTTCAGATGAATGTGCTAAACAAGTATGTTCCGGGTTGGGGACCGGTAAAAGTAAGCCCTCCAGGTTGGGGACTGGTTAAAGTAATCCCTCCAGGTTAGGGACTGGTAAAAGTATGCCCTCCGGGTTGGTGTCCGGTTATTAGAGGCACTCCGGGTTGGTGTCCGGTTATTAGAGGCACTCCGGGTTGGTGTCCGGTTATTAGAGGCACTCCGGGTTGGGTTCCGGTTAGAAGTAACCCCTAGGTCTTGGGATGAGGCCTAGACAAAGAAATTAACGTTTAGCATTATGCATTCCAACATTATGAAAGTGGTTATTGATTTTTGCATGTGATTATTCGATTAGTAGAATATCCATGTGAATAAGTAAATCTCATTATTTCATTTTATTTATGCCATACCATGTTGAATGTTCATGTTTAAAAGGCTTTTGTTTTAGTTATACATTGCCTTAAATGTTTATTCTTATTTATGAAAGTTTCCGCTATATTGTTATCCTTACTGGGCATTTGAGCTCACCCCTTTTCTATGTTTTATTTTTTCCCAGGTAGTGAAGAAGTAAATTATGAATGACTTTCAGGGATATTATGAGGGGATTATAGTGTGGACTGTGGAAACATTATGTTGTTGTAGTAGTTTTTCATTTTATGATGTAATGTAAAACTTATGAATATATCTAGTGTTTCCAAGGCTACTAAACCAATCGGTCTTTCGAGATTTGATCTTTCTTGTGATCATGCCAATGTTACGAAGTAATGCACCGACTCTGGGTAGCTGGGGTCGGGGCGTTACATGAAATTTTCACGAAAATATTTATGAAATTTCATATGAGTGGTTAATTTATTTTAAAGAAAATAGTATTTATGTCTGTATTTTTAATTTTTTTGGGTTAAAATTTTGAAAAGAATGTCTACTAAGGGTTTTTTTCTTCTAAAAATTGGAACTCTTATAATCAATTTTATGTTATGTTATGGGGAGTCAACCCATAAATTTTAAGGGACATTTCCCAATATGATTTATGACAAGCAACCTTTTCTTTTTTATTATAGTCTGCCAAGTATCATAAATGATGGAAAAAAATTTATTATTTTCAATGGAGAAATCCAAATGTTCTTTTCAATTGTAAATATTTTGAGAAAATAATGGTTTTATTAATTAATTATTTAGTATAAAAATATTATGATCATATATTTTTAAGTATGTTTTTTTCATTTCAAGGAATTCATTTAAAATAATTCCTTAATGTTATCAAAACCCCTTACTAGGAATACTAAATTATCACTCAATGTTTTCAAATAATTTTTATATAGGTTTAGTCTAATTTTATTTGATGTATTCATCTTATGAAGGCAGCACAATGAAGAAAATTTTATTATTTAATTTTATTTTGTACAGTTTAGTCATGATGAAATATTTTTATATAATTATCTAAAACCTAGACCTATATAAGATTATGTAATGTAATTAATGATGAGTATATTTTTTGTTTCTTTTATAACCAAATAGTATACGTTGGATTTATATTTCCTATGTCCAAAAGGGTGTCCTTAGGTGATTATAACAACCCATTGGATAGTTCCATTGTGGGTATAGTCTCAACAAAATAACATAAATAGCCTTCGGAAAAAGTATTTTAGTGTTCGTTTACTAAATCACCTCTAATTTTTTAATAAATGATTTATTAGTAGTTTATTTTAGCCTTTGACCTCCACGAGACCCCATGGAAATGCCCAATTACCTAGCTCTCCTCCCCTCAGTGCACCTCACTGCCTCGCCACCCCTCAGCGTGCTCCCATCGCCGCCAACCCCCCCGATGACCTAGCTTGAAATCCCACTACAGTTCCTAACCCGTGTCTCCACTCGATGCTTCTCACCACCCCTCAGTGCGCCTCATAGGGTATATGCACTGTTTTTGTTAGATTTCTTCATGGTTTTTTGACATTGATTTCAACATTTTTATTGTGTATTTCAATTCAATCCTACGATCCTACATATATGTATTTTTTGTGGCTAAATCAGGATTTTTAAATTAATGGATAAATGGTCATATTTTTTATTTTTTAGGGTTGATGGTTGTTGGGAGGATTGGTTATAAGTATATTTATGGTGTGTTCAAAAGGGAGGTGAGTGTTTGAACTATTGTTTTTGTTATTGGAATGGGGGTTGGTTTGAGTAATGATTTTTATAGGGTTTGTCTACCCTAGATATTATGATTTCTAAATCCATAATATATATTGTTAGGTTCTCTAGATTCTTATTTTTTTTATAATTTCCTTGGCTGAAAGGTTACTATACAACTTTTCAGGCCTTAAACATCCAGACACTGGTTAGTGAAATGGCTAGAATATGATCATAATATGTATAAATCGTGTGTTTTTTGTTCATGGACAGGATTCAGATCCATTTATTTCACCAAATTGTTTAATGCCTCATGTTTAGTATCAATTAAATATGTTTAATACAATGTTATTACCACATGAATTCATCTTATGAGAGTACCAATGCTTCCAAATTATTATACTTTTTGATTAATATTTTCAATAAACACTTTGGATTCTATGTGTTATTTTCCTATCAAGGATTCTAGTTATGAGTCTTCTAGATGTTTTATATCATTTTCTAGTATGTATTTTCATATGAAAATAATTAAATTGTTATCTTAAATAATTTGATGAGGATAACTAGTACACATTTTATTTGAAGATCTCTCAATAAGTATCAAGAGTCTCTCCAGATGCCTATCAGATTGGATGTTTGATTTTTTTAATCATTGTGATTGGAAAAATATTTACATGATTCACCTATAAAGATCATCTAAAACATGTAATTTTCCCGGTTTTATGTTATACATAACTATCTACTTAGATAATAAAAAGAAACATCATAGGTCCAACTATAATTTCTTTATGATAGAGGTCCACATTATGTTTCAAAACCCATTGATGTTCCAAGATCCAGCCCAGATCTGAAACATTTAGTTACACGTAGGGTCACTACATGTTGCTACACATAACACTTCACCATGATGCCCCAAATGTTCTAAAATACTCATCCTCAAACCATACCCAACCCTTTGAATCCTAATTCGGGGCCACTGATAACATACAAAGTAACCAAATTTTTTTTAATATACACAATATTTAATAGTACCCCTATTTTATATTTTTTGGGTATTAAATATTTTATATGAATTCCACAATACTATAGATTTATCATGTTATCCCTCTTTCTATAATTGAAACAAAATTAAATGGAAATTGAAAAGGTATATTTAATAGGTTCTCTATCTTTATGTAGAACTTATATTCATCTTCCGTAGACATGAATCCTTTCACCTGATGATTCCTGACATGTTCTACATCTTCATTCCTCGTGTATTTTGTAAAGTAGTGAGTCATGTTTAAGGTAAGAGTTTGTTTCCATTTAATATTCTTAACTTTTATTCAGTTACTATACTATTTATAAAGACCTTACCTTAGTTATATCAATGTCATGAAATCATATACTTGTCTATCAATTTTTGTGTAGTACGATATACAAAAAACTACAAGGATGGGATCCTTATTATCATTTTCTCTTATAAATTTTTTTAATTTGCATGCTTTGGTTTTCTAGTGGATGGGTTCATTAATTACCATATATATTTATATAAGAAAACCATATTTAACATATTTATATTTTTTTAACGAGTATGTATAAATATATTTCCCTCTTTAGTAATAGTTATTTGTTTCAATTGTTTTTAATATTTTATAGGGAGATTGTGGTATACATGGATAAAAGCTAGATCACATTACTGAGGAGCACATCTCAGTATGTTAAGGGTTTAGAAGAGTTTTTAAAATTTTTAATTTCAAATCGATACGTTGAAGGTAGAATAAGTTTCCCATGTCATAAATGTAAGTTTATAAGATGGTTGAAGAGAGATGATTTTTATAAACATTTAATATTGAAGCCATTAACTAGTCAATATTTGTGTTGGATTTGGCATAGATAATCAAATGTTACAGAAATGTTGACCACTGATGTCAATACACAGAATGAGATCCATACTTTTTGGACAAAGGAAAATGAAATGAAAAACCTTGTAGATGATTCATTCGGCACTGCAAGACACCACCATCAACATCAAAGCATCTTAGAACAATAAGATGAGGGTGCTACAAATAGTAACATAACAAGTGATGTTTTTGAGACTGTATAACAAAAAGATCAAGATTGTAACAAATTAGTGGATCATCCTCTTGATTATGTGGAGAATAATGCAAGAGAAAACCTCATTGAGGAAAATACATTTTATGATTTTGTAGACGATGGAAATAAAAAGTTTTATAGTGGATGTTTGAAATATTCAAAACATTCTTTTATGTTGAAGTCGTATCATATGAAATGTCTATGTGGAATCAAAAATAAGGTAATGACCATGATATTGGAATTTTTGAGTGATTAATTTTCTAAATAAACCATCCCCAAGTATTTTTATGTTATTAAAAATGTTGTTAACAGGCTTGGATTGAATTATACAAAAATACAAGAATGTCCCAATGATTGTTTTCTTTATTGGAAAGAGGATTCAAGTAGACAAGATTAAAAAAATGTTCTTCTTATAGATGGTAGTCAATGGGTGATGTTGAAAGTATGAATCAACATACAACCATGAATAAGAAGAAATGGAACAAACCTATAAAGGTTTTGCATTACTTTATTTTAATGCCTCGATGGAAAATATTATTAATGTTATCGAAAACCATCAAACACATGAAGTGGAATTATTTAGATAATAACAATGATGGGTTAATGTGACATACCTGATATTCACAATTATGGAAAACATTTGATTCATTAGATCCATATTTCTCAGCTGATCCTAGGAATGTTTTATTAGGATTGGCTACATATGGATTCAACCCATTTGGGACTTTGAGTACCAGTTATAGAATATTCCAGTTGTTTTGGTCCCTTACAATCTACCTCTATGGATGTGTATGCAACAAATGTATTTTATCATTTTGATGATTATTATTGAAAAAAATAACTTGAAATATTATTGATGTATACTTGTAGACTTTAATTGTGGAATTTTAGGAATTATGGAGAAATTTTGTTGAGACATTTGATGATTCTTCTAAAACAATGTTCAAAACGCATATTGCTTTAATGTGGACTATTAGATACTTCCTTAGGCTTGGGAATTTATCTGGTTGGAACACTTACACGGTTATGGATTTTCATATTTTTAACTTTGATTTTGATCCTAATTAGGTATTTTATAGTAGAAAATGGGGCTTCTTGTGCCATCAATGATTTCACAATGCATCTCATAGATATTGGCAGAACAGATAAAATTTTAACAGTTTCATTGATCGTAGACCACCTCCAAAGTTGTTAACTAGTTATCAAATATTGAAACAACTTGGAAATGTTGAAACAAAATTTGGGAAGTCTCATCATTTGAATGATAGAAAGAAATGGGTTCGACGTTCATCATCGAGTGAAATCAGAATGCAACCATGGAAGAAAAAAAGTATATTTTTAGAACTTCCATATTGGGAATTTAATTGTTTACATCATAATTTTGATGTGATGCATATTGAGAAGAATGTCTATGAAAATTTTATGTTCACATTTCTCAATGAGCATGGAATTTCCAAGTATCATCTCAAGGCATGGAAAGACTTACAAGTAATGAACATAAAACATGATCACAGGCCAGATGAGAATGAAAAGTAAGTTCTGAAAATTTTTACAATGAAAAATAGGGATAAAGATACATTACATATAATTTTAAAGAATGTGAAAGTATTTTATGGGTATTCAAGTAACATATCAAGGTGTTTTATCTTAAATAATTGTAAGTTGCATGAATTGAAAAGTTATGATTCACATATTTTGTTAAAATAGTTACTAACATTGGAATTGCATACATTATTACCTAAATAAGTTATTGATGTTGTACTCTAATTCTACACATTTTTCAGAAAACTATTTTAGGAATCTCTATATCCATATTATCTTGAAAACATTCAATAGGGAATTTTATTGACACTTTGTGCAATATAGATGATCTTTCCCCCATCATTTTTTACTGTCATGATGCATTTAACTTTGCATTTGGTTGATGAAGCTAAATTTGGAGGCCCCATTCAATATTGATGGATGTATCCAATTTAAGGGTACATTATTTATATGTTTATCAATTATGTAAATGTTTTTTGGAACTTAATTAAATGAATAACTATTATGTTTTATTTTATTTCATAGATGAATTGGGAATTTGAAATCATACATGTGAAATAATGCACAACCAAAAGGCTCTATTGTTGAAGTCAATTTGGTAGAGGAGTGTCTTACATATTCTTCTAGATACATGGATGATATTGAGAAAAGATTTAATCAAGTTGGACGTGTTGAAAACACATTGAATCAATCTCAAAAACATTGGAAATCAAAAATATTTCCTGCTATTGGCCGATCAGTTTAGAGGACCTCAAATGTTACATTGACAGAAATTGAATTATTACAGGCACATAGATATATGTTGTTGAATAATGAAATTTTAGATCCATTTGTTGATGATTTGAGGATACAAAAATAAGGCTAATGAGATGCCAAACACGAAATGGGAATGATATATCTAAAGTTGTTAATAAAGAGCTTGTAGAATGGATTGCATGACGTGTATGTTCATAAATATTTCAATCAATATGAATATTAGGTTGAAAAATATATTTTTTGATTCTAATAAAGTATATTTATTTTTTTAGATAATGAATACTTATACTCAAGAATATTTTTCATAATATTTAAATTTTATTGCTTGAGGTTCTCTAAAATAAGTTTGAAAGTTCGACGCTTACAACGTGAATTGATTTAGATTTCATATAGTCGATCAAGAAGATGGTTTGAAAACAAAAAATAGTTGTATATTGACATTTTATAAATTGTGATACTATGTAAATATGACCGATATTATTGTATTAATCTACCACGAGCATTTTTCATTTTTTTATTCGCATACAATTGGGTCGATATTATCAGAGCTGTTAAAAGAGATTCATTGCAATTTACTTCTATGAACTTCCCTCACTTGATGGATGTTGGTGATCGTGAACTTCATGATCCATATATCTTATCATCACACGAAAAAATGTTATATTATGTAAATTATTTTTTGGATGATGGGTAGAGTGTAGTTGCTCACGTAAAACAAAGATATTTGTATGATATGGGTGATGAAGTGGCAGATTTGATCTATGACATTGAATCTCATCAACAATAATAAGCGGAATTATTTGTCCATAATGATATTGAAAATATTATTATATTAAGGATAAATTAAGTGGATGAAGTAATGGAGAGGAAAAGTAACATGATTGAAGGATAAAATGATTGTATGTAAATTTATGCATTCATTTAGCAACCACTTATTTCCTTTGTGTATTCATTCATTATCATTGTTATGTTTATTTTTTGTTAGGAATGTCAATATATTATCATTTTTATTTTTTATATATATAACATTTTCAAAGTATATGTTCTGAAATTTATTTTATTTGATTAGATTACAGGAATTCCATGGAGGAAGTGATATACTATTTAATTGACCACTGCGACAAATGATGATCCATATTTCTCCCTACCTAAGACATCTGAGCCACTATCTGTTTTCCCCCTGCACTATCTCCCCCTACACCATCTCTCACATCCTCTGTGAGCATCCCTTCAATATATCCGTCATCACTTCCCACTTTAGGAGCCTCAGTAGTAGCGGAGTGGCAGGCCACATGTAGTTCTTCACAGAGATACATAAGGGTGGCTGTTATAGTACAAATTTTTATGTGAATAAATGAATTGCAGTTTTTTATACTAACTATTTGTTCTTTAAATATGGAAATAATGAATGTGTGATTAAAAAATATAAAAAGTTCATATGTATGGAATCTTATCAAAGAGAAGATAGTTTTCCCATTTGATTAATATGGGGTCCCTACGAAAGACGCTGCATGATTACTTGGCCAAATTTTTGGTCAGTTAGCTGCGAAGCCCGTTTCCCTTTTATTTCGTATGATGATTGGAGGCATATGCCTGAAATTTGTAAAATGAAGATTTTGATTCTCAAAGAAAGTTAATTTCAATACATTATGATGTAACTGAATGTCATGTAATTACTATTTTCAAAATGAATATCTGTGTATATATCTTTTTCCACTTTATGGTTGCTGATGTAAAAGAACGAAAGTGGACATTGAAAAATCTGGGTAAAAAATGGAAAGATATTAAATAGAGATTGTGTGAAGATTTCAATGGTACTTTGTTGACCTCCCAAAATATGTATGACAACCTACCAGATGGGGTACCCTTAGAGCAATAGAAAGTTTTTGTTGACATGCATCATGATAAGAAGAAGATGGTATTTAAATATATATTACTATATTAATATCATTTTACACTTATACATCTATATGATGTGCAGATGAAATTGAATAAATTACTATTAAATTTTATTTTATTTATTTCAGGATATTTCAAGAAAAAATGCATCATGTCATTCTAAAAATGTCTTCCCTCACACTATGGGGTAAGTGTGTTTTTCTAAAAGACGATATGCTCTGGAAATCTTTTCATTAGTTTAAATATTTATAAGATATTTTTTTTATTATATTAAATTGTTGATTTATGTTTGTTTAATGTAGTCATAGAGTTTATGGAATGAAGAATCCGGAATAGATGTGTGGTAGATAGTTCAAAATGAATCTGATGGAATTTTTGTTATTGATCCCACCATTGAATTTGGGTCTGAACTCATTTTTCATTATAATAATTTATTATCAGTTTTTTCTATGTTAATATATATTGATTCTAATATGACTTCTATTTTATTTATATGTAAACATTGATGAACTATGGGATACCAATCCTACATAGTCCTACTCAGTCTCCCTGGATGACCTAGTAGCTAATGTCCTTGGGAAGGATCATCATGGTAGAGTGCGTGGGATGGGTTTGGGATTCGTACCATCTAAGGGATTTGGCAGGCCACTAGGGATTATAGCTACACCAACTCTTAGTTGTAGTCAGTCTATACATGGAGATACTCAAAGAGAGATGGTATTTATAGGAAACATAGTTCACAACTAGGGTGATCAGATATCTTCTTTGCAGAAAACATTGACTGATTTATATCATTAGATGAATAGATCTATCCCTGGTGGTATTGCATCAACTGGGGGTGAGAAGGTAAATCATGAAAATTCAAAATAATTTACTTTATAAAATCTTATTTGTTTTATAATTAAATATAAATGTAAATATAAAAAGTAATTAATTTTCTATATAATGTTCTTAGAGGTGGTAGCATGAAGTAGAGATGGAGGTGGAGAGAGTGATCAGCTATGTTCATCATTGGACCATGATTAGTTATATTATTGATATGTTGGATATGTATGGAAACATTTTATTTGAATATGTATCATGTGTGGCACATAATTTCCACTAAAGATTTTCATTAACTAACATTTTCGTGATTTCTCAGGTTTCCTTTTATGTATTTTATTGATTTCTGATGTTTCTTTTTATGTCTTGATTTATCAAGTGTGGTATGAACCATATATGTCGATTCATTATTGTCATGAATCAATTTTTATGATTCATTTTTATTAAATTTAATATGTTTGTTACCCAAGGGTGAACGATCAACCTTTTTATTTATTTTCTTGAGAATATCTAGTTTTTAAACTCCCTTCAACTAGTTTTTAGTGGATAGCCCTTCATTCTTCAAATTTTATAGTATTTCCTTCTCATTTTTTTATAGTTGGCTTGTGATTACTCCCACATATGCTTTCCTCTTATTCAAAATAGTTTTGATAAGAATTTACAAATATCTTTTGGACACTTTAGTGTCTTGATCCTGTTAAGGTAGAGGGGATGTCCACTTAATTAATAGTAGAATTTACAAATATATGTTGAACAATTGAGTGTCTTAAACAACTATATTTTGTATCTTCCCAAAATATGCATATGGTGGATAAAATCTATAATAAAATCCTTAAGCATGTATTATATTGGTTGGATCATCCTTCTTAACTAGTCATCGATCTAAGGATAAATGGTTATACACAACTTCAACTATCAAATCATAGTTTTATATTAGAATTACCAAAACTATGAGGTAAAACAGTTCAACCCTGGGTGAAAATCCCACTTCAACTTGGGGATAATTTTTGAACAAGTCAATCAGTGGAAAAAAAATCCTTCAATGTCTCTTACTATAGAGGTCCACCAGAACATCAACTTTTCATTATTATAAATCATGGTCGGCCCTAGGTGAACATCCTACTTCAAAGCATTATAGAATCTCATAAAATCATCTCTCATGGAATATGTGACCATTACCTTGGTATGAACTATAAACACTCCATGTATATCAAAATTCAATCCTAAAATATTTTCTCATTCTTCCAACCAATCACACATTATGATAATTTATAGAATAATATTCTAACATGTCTTTACATGTTTAACCAATGATGAAATTATCTCTATGGATACCCACATTGCATCCCCTAAACTCTATACTACACCCACAAACTATTCTTATAGTAAAGATAATATATTATATTCACCTAATGAAATATTGTCCCCCATCTCCTAAATTTTCAAGCCCAATGCATACAACACTAAATTTCAATTTATAGTTGAATAGTATTTATCGATGTCAAACATATACAAGTACTTTATGATATTCATCTGATAATTATTATGTCCATCCAGTGAGAAAATATTATATGCACTCTAGGTGCCAAAGTACCGAACAAATAAATCTATCAAGAGGCTTTATCACGATCATTTAAATGCATGGACTACAACTAAAAACTAAAATACAGGATTATAGTATTTCATCTTATGGGTTAAAAGATGATGAAACCCAAAGTGACTAATTTATCACTCTACATAATATCATATCCTAAGCTAGAACCAGATGCATCACATTTCACTATATGTCAAACATTAGGCTCAAGAAATCATAGGATCAGGGCATAAAACAACCACTTCTTCAAAACTATGGAAAATTCCTCACAGTAGTATGTTTAGTCAAAAATGAATCCATTCTTGGTAACTGTGGTCATCAGTAATTCTATTTGAGAGATCTCCCAAATGATTCTCCTTTAATTACCATACAATCCATTAAAACATCAACTGTCGATTACATTCATTGGTTATTAAATATACACAAATACTTCAACATACTCGAGATCAAATGATATAACTGATTGGGAAACCACTATAACCAAAAGTGACACTTTAGGTACTTAGAATAAATTTTATGTACCTAAATCATACTAAACCTATTATTCAATTATCTATCACTTGATTCTTATGAAAATGTTTGCCTCCTTGAATTATTTTGGATGTGGGATGTATGTGCATGTGAAATTGGAACGTTTTTTAGGCTTGTAACACCCCAAAATTTCATAGTATGCTTCTATTTGAATAATTCAATAGCTTGCATTGTACGCAACTTCAAATTCAAGAACACCACGAAAAGTAAAACTAGCCATTTTAAAAGCAGTTATTAATAGTAATACCCTATTTTTGAAATTTTAAAACTTTTCTTTTTCAAATTGGACTTCATTTTTGGATTCTGAATTTCCAAATTATCTTAAGGTAAATTTTTGGCACTTTTCTGATAACTTTCATATTTTGATGAATAGTAAAAAATACTATATTTTATTTAAAAACAACTTTTTTAATTGAAATACTTTATTGAGTTATATGATACATTTGAGTGGTTTTAAAGTTACAATAGATTATATTTTTATCGTTTAATACTATTATGTCCATTGGATGTAATTTCACATTTAAATTGTACATAAACACGTGTCAATCTTTTGATAGTTTTAACTTCTTAAACACCCACTTTTTGGTTTTGAAAAAGGGAATTATTTTTAAATGAATTTATGCAGATTTTGTGTTTTGAATTTGAAAAATGGATTCCATATTTAGAATCAGGAGCTCGAAAATGTGTAAATAATTAAATTTTATTTTTTGACATTATGAATAGTTACTTTAGTAAATATTTTATTTTCCATGAGTAAAGGGAAAATCCTATATATAAGGGTAAAAATAATATTAAAATAATGATAAATTTTCATAACACATGTCCAAACCCTATTGAATGATACATGTACAACCTTGGGTATCCTTTTGTCGATTTTGGGACCCCATGGAGCCACTTGGGAGTGATAATGACATTTTATATTAATTAATTTAAAGTCATGATATAAATAACATAATCATGTGTCTTTTAGTAAAAAAAAATTTATATGGAGTTATATAATTTATCTCTTCAACTATAAATATTCATTTGAAATATAAAAATACTTCCTACATCATGATAATTTATTTATAATTTTTAGACATAAAATATATATATTTATATATGACACAATAATGATGAAATATTTTCCTAATTAATGATAGAATCAAATAAATGATATTATAAATATTAAAATAAATATAATTTGAAGTTTTTGATGCCATACACGATTTTTTAGGTCAATATGACATATTAGTGTTGATTTAATTCATTTTTTTCAAATTAATAATTTTTTTTTGACTTTCACAAAAACCAAATACTGAATAGTGTAAAAATTGACATAAATGTGTTTTTAAAACAAATACTATATTATTAAATTATATAATAGTAATAAAAATATATTGTTTAGAAAAATAACTTATATAATGATATATATGTCATTAATGAACCACTTTATCTTCTTTTGAAATTTTAGGGTATGTTTATTAACCATATAATATAAAAATACAAGGGGACATAGTAAATGTTAAACTATTTAACTAAGAGATAAATCTAAAAGACAAGGTTAATATGGTGACCTAAAATTTTCTAAAACCAGTTGGTTGAGATTATTTCTACCCACAACCACCTAATTCTCCAAATAAATTTATTTTTAACCATTTGAAACTGAAAACGATTTTATAATAAAATAATATTTAAAACTTTTCCTAAAGTAACCCTCAACTCTCTTATAAAGGGGTACATCACATTCTCTTTGTTCCATGCCTACAAAGCCATTTGGCTCGTCCAAAACCTACTCAAATATCCTACCAACTACCCTCACTGGAACCTTTTTTCCTTACTTTGATCATAAATCTAATCTAATGATCCCTTTTGATCAAATCAAAAGGAAGCACTAAAAGAAGAGGTAATAATTTCATCACCTCTTTCAAAGTTATTTTCTTCTTCCACTTCTTATTTATTTGTTGATTCAATAAAAAAATAATAAATCCATTACCTTCTACATACTATTATGTTATTATAAATATGGTACGACCATATTCTTTATTCTATCAATCATATGAATGACAAAGTCACCAGACGTGCGTACATACGACTTATCGTCTCCACGTCGTGGTGTAGTTTGTGATTCAACACTACATTATTTTTATGAGTATAATTATGAGTATAATTTATGTAAATAATAGATATAAAATATTAATTATTCTCTATATATTATATTCCATCCAATTACATACGATTTTACCATCAATATAACGATATTGTCGCTCGTGAGTACGTATGGATTATCGTCTCCACAAAAACGATGAGATTCATTACTCCATCTTAAGAATTCAAAAATAATTTGCATTTTATTAATAATTTTTTTTTAAAACTTAATAACATTTTTTTATATTAATCATTTATATCTTATCCCTAACAAACATGTCTTAAGTAATAAAACATATAAAAGAAAACAAATCAATTAACACCCGAAACAATGACACTACTGAAATATCATTAAAAAATAAATATAATAAAGACCATTTATGATATCGTATTTATGTATGTTGTTCTTGAATAATTTAATAAAAATGATTTCACTATTATATAAGAGGTCAACGTACCCTCGACTAAGGAAAATTATAGGGTAAGGGTTAATGTAACAATCTATTTATTATCCGAGGTTGTTAATTCATAAGTATCTATTAAGACCTCTTTATCATCCAGATATGTGTTTCTTAAAAATATATTTCAAATTTTTTACTATTTACTAGACTATGGGTTAAAGTCATTCATACCATTTTTTGACATTTTATAAAATGGTTGGAACATAATCTTTCTGTCTCTTTCCAAATAATTTACTGTATAACATCTTTGACAGATTAAGGGAAAATGGGTTTTTATCTTATACTGTGGGTGAGGCTATTTTCCAACATTATAAAACCTTCTAATATTCCCTTAAAAACCTATAAAAATATTTTCAAAATATTAGTTTTATTTAATTTGGAATGATTTCAATGTATAAATAAATATTTATCACAAATAGTTTTTAGATTGATTTCATCTATGACAAAATCTATCATTGGATTTTAGGTTTGTTTGAAGTTGATTTATTATGATACAATCTTTCATATTATATTGAAGGTTGTGTGATATGTTTGAATTTGGATGTGAAATTGTTATACCATTCATGGTTTATGGTTAAAGTATTCACATTTCATATGCTAATTTTAATACTAATGTTAATATTATGTTTTAACCTTTTAATACGAGGAATGCATTGGACTTAGTAAATGAAGGGTGGAGCCTGCTGTAGCTCCATGATACATCGGAAGGTCTAATGAGACAAAGTAGTGTCTTGGAACAAGGCCTTGACAAAATCTTATTTTTAGTCTTGGAATGAGGCATTGACTATGTGGTTATGATGTATGGAATTATGCATTCCATTATTATGAAGTTTGCTATTGGTATTACATGTGATTATTCAACAATTTGAATGTCTATATGAATATGTAAATGGAATTATTTGATTTATCTTTTCCATATTATTCTAATGTTTATTTTTAGGATTTTTTTATTCTTATACATTTTCCTAAATGTTTAAACTTATTTATGTAATTTATGCTATATTGATATCGTTACTAAGCATCTGAGGTCAACCCTTTATTATGTTTTACAATTTTCAAGATATGAAGAATTAAATTGTGACTGACCTGCAGGGATAGTCCATAAGATATGAGTGCTTTTATATGGAACACAATGTTTTTGTTCTTCTATTTCATAATGTAATGTAAAACTTATGTATGAATCTAGTATATCCATGTCTACAAAAATAATCGGTCTTTCTGGACTTGATCTCCTGTGATCATGATCATGTTATTAATAAGTCATCGACTCTGGGTAACTCGGGTCAGGGAATTACAGTTGGTATCAGAGAAAGTCTTGTACAAGACTTGGAAACCATATTTAGAAAAACTCTTATTAGAGAAAATATACCTAAGATAAACATTGAGGATTAATATAGAAGAACATCCTATAATTTTGGTAATGTAGATATTTTGTGAGTTTTCTAAGCAACACATCCATGTCTAAATAAGAGCAGGAAGAGGCAGCTCTGGCACCGATGTACCTAGGAGTGAAAACTATAACAAGGAGTTTTGGGATTGAACCGGGGTATCCTAGTACACGAAAACATGCCTTGATGATGCACTTTTGGTTATGAAAATCTTGGGGGATATGCTTTGGATAATTCACATTTTATTTACAAACCATTATGAAGGACTTATGGGTAAATACTTCCTCAAAGAATTTTTTTTATGAATATGGATTATATGCATAAACTGGTCACTTTATTAAGGTTATTTTACAAGTTTCGAATTATGTATTGTGATTCATAAACTTTTCTAGTGTTCTGTTGTTTAGAAATGGCTCTTAGTGGAAGGAATGGAAACTATATCAACACGCATAATCCATGATGGTATTTCCATCCTAATCAAGATAATTACAGCGGAGCTAGTGATGCAACTGGTGCTGATCAGATTATCACCATACCGGTACAACTCACATAGGTTATGAATAATAACCTTACCCATATGAAGCACCTTGATCCACAATGCAGACGATAAATTTTAGACCGCTTCATGAGGCAACAACCACTAACATTAAATGGGACGAAAAATCCAGTTATATCTAAGCAATGGATATGCTCCTTAGAGAAATTATTTCATACATTGGGGAGTTTCCAAAGAGAAAAAGTCGTCATAGCAGTTTATCACCTCATGGGAGATGCAGATCAATGATGGTCATTAATTCAAAACAAAAAGGAAGATTAAGAAGTATAAAATATGGAATGTATGGAGTTTAAAGATCTTTTCTTAGAAAAATACATTCCTCGTGACCATCGAGCGGATATAGAAAGACAATTTCAGAGTCTGAGGCAAAAGGAGGATGAGAATGTAGAAAAGTATAAGGCTATGTTTAGTAGGTTATCAAGGCATGATTCTGATTATATATGTAACCCAAGGAGTAATATTGATCGATTCATTGATGGGTTAAAAAAATTTATCTGTCAATCAGTAGTCTCACAATACTTTTCATCGTATGAAGATATAGTATTATGAGCTATAAAGACATAAAATGAATTCTATAAGTCTTACAACTTTAAAGAAATAAAGAGAATAAGATATCTTCTGAACACTCTGGAAATGGAAATAAGGGGAGGTATGGAAATTTTGAATTTTTATCCTATAGTAAATGTTGGAAGAAACACCTTGGTACTTTCCTGAAGGGAATGGGATTCTATTACATGTATGGTGAAAAATGATAGCAAGCTCGGGATTTCTATGGAAAGAAAGAGGCTATCAATGTTAAATGCTAAAATTGAAGAGAAATAGGGCATTATAAAACCTAATGTCTGAAGAGTCAGGGAAAATTACCACAGAAAAGGATACAGGAGAAATTCCAACCTTATTTGATCACTACTACTGAGGTTTAAGCTCTGAATGATGTGGTAGCAAGTACTTAAATTGTTTCCTCAAAATTAGGCAATGTTTTATTTGATTCTGGATCGTCACATTATTTTATATCGTCCCAGTTTTCCAAGAAAATTAGATATTTTCAATTTGAATTAACAAGGGAGTTATCAGTAAAAACTCCTAAGGGAAGTATCATTGCAACATAGTTTTTTCAACCAGTTAACATTATGTAAATAAAAGTGTTTTATCTTATGATCTTATTGTTGTACCCATGATTGAATTTGGTATAATACTTGATATGGATTGGATCTTGGACCATGATACAAAAATTTATTACAAGGAGAAGGAGGTTACAATTTTTGATGATGATAAGGAATACTTTATCTTTAGAGAAAAAATGTCACCATCTAATTCTCATCCATATCCACCACCAGTAGCTCTACTAAATTCAATTATTGGGGAGGAAGGGAGTGAAATAACTATGGGTGAAGTAATGAATACTCAAGTAGAGGATATACTTATTTTTCAACAATATTTTGATTTGTGTCCAGAGTATTTACATAGATATCCTCCAGAATGAGAAATTTATTTTTCCATTGACATAATTCCTGGTTCAAGGCCTATATTGAAGACCCCTTATAAAATGTCCATTGTGTAATTAGTAGAACTAAAAAAATAGCTAGTGAAATTGAGTTATAATGGATTTATTATCCCTAGTGTTTCTTTGTGGGGATCCCCTATTCTTTTTTATAAGATGAATGATGGTTCTATAAGGTTGGACATTGAATATAGAGAGATCGATTCTATAACAATAAAGAAAAAGTATCCCCTACCTTGCATTGATGATTTATTTGATCAACTTCATAGAGCTCAATATTTTTCAAAGATTTACCTTCGATCTGTATACCATCAGTTGTGCGTGAAAAAGGAAGACGTTCCAAATTCAACATTTCAAACCAGGTATTAGCATTACGAGTTTACAGTATTGCCTTTTGGACTGACTAATTCACCCTCTATTTTCATGGATCTAATGAATATATTTTTCAAGTAATATATTGATGAATTTGTGGTGGAATTTATTGATTATATATTGGAATACTCAAATTTCTAAGATGATCCTGAAATAACTTGCGCACTATTCTAAATACTCTTATAAGAAATGAATTATATGAGAAGTATAGCAAGCATGGATACTGGCTTCAGGAGATTTCTTTTCTCGGCCATATTTTCTCTAAGGATGGAATCACTATTGATCCTTCTACGACATGAGCAATACAATAATGTATATAACCAATGATTTTAACTAATGAACAATGTTTTATTTGATTAGTATATTATTATCAGTATTTCATACAGGATTTTTCCCAATTGGCTGTCCCATTAACCAAACTCACACTTAAAGGGGTTAAATTTGTTAGGACCGAAGAGTGTCGATAATTTTTTTTTGAAATGAGAAAAGATTCATCACTTATCTTATCTTGACTCTACAATTGAAGAATGATGGGATTGTTATTTATAGTGATTCTTCAAGGAAAGGACTTGGTTATGTCCTTTTTCAGAGTGGTAGAGTTATTTCCTATGCATCATGGTAGCTAACATATCATGAACAAAACTATTCTAGTCATGATCTTGAGTTAGAAGCTATAATTTCTAAAGATATGGAGACACTATCTATATGGTAAAAAATTTGAGATATATAATGATCATAAGATTTTGTAGAATATTTTCTCACAACAAGAACTCAACATGAGGAAAAGGCGATTGCCTGAACTACTCAAGGATTATTATTGCATAATACACTGCCACCTAGGGAAGGAAAATAAGGTGGTAGATTCTCTGAGAAGAAAGGATCATCGAGTTATGAATAGGATGAGAGTTGAAAGGGATCATATGTTCATGGATCTAGTAAATATGGATATAGGAATAATAATGGAAAGTGAAACATTGATGATTTTTCAAAAGGTTGATAAACCATCTTTAATAGAAAGATAAAAAGTTATCTGACTGATGATGATGAGTTTTAAAAGAAAATTAAATCTATGAATGATGGGATTTTGATTGAATTCATATGTGAAGATGGAATTTTGAAATTTGGGAAAAGACTTTGTGTTCCCAATATACCAGATATAAAAAGGGAATTATTGGATGATGCTCATTGATCCAATTTCTCTACAAACCCTAGTAGCACTAAGATGTATAGATATTTGAAGGAACATTTTTCGTGGGACTACATGAAGAAAGAGATTGATGATTATGTGTCAAGATGTATGGTTTTTCAACAAGTGAAAGCTAGAAGGAAACATCCTAGAGGAGTCATGAAAACTCTTCCCACACCTGAGTGGAAATGGGATGATATTATGATTGGTGTTTTCACAGGACTACAAAATACTCCTTGAAGAAATGATGCAATATGGGTAAATTTTTATCATCTTACAAAGTCAGCACCTTTTCTTGACATAAGATAAGATTTACCACTTGAACGTTTAGAAATAAAATATATTAATTAAGTTGTAAGACTTCATTGTGTACCCCTATCGATTGTTTCTAATCGTGATCTCTGTTTTACATCAAGATTCTAGAAAATTATTCTGAAATACCTTGATACTGAACTTCGTTTGAGCACTGCCTACCACCCTCAAACTGATGGACAATCAAAATGGACTATTCCAACCTTATAAGACATGTCGAGTTATTTCTAAATTTACATTCAAGCCATGTGGGATCAATATTTACCTCTGGTATAATTTTCCTATAACAATAGCTTCCATTCAAGTATTCAGATGGAACTTAATGAAGTGTTATATGGAAAGAGATGTCGCACACCAACTTGTTGGGATGTTATGGGTGAAAGAAAACTCATAGGACCAGATGTTTTTGAATTATCAATTGAAAATGTGAAGATTATCCAAACCCTCATGAGAAGAGTCATGTGTTCATATCTAGCAAATGCTCGGCGAGGAGATGTAGGACCATCCAGGAGGCTCTTGAATGTGGGAAGAAGCAGCTTCCTATTGTTTACCTGGGGATACCTCTATCTAGTGGGAGGATAATGAAGAGGCATTTCAATGGGATTGTGGATCGCATCTTGGGGAGGATATTCAACTAGAAGAACAAGATACTTTCGTTTGGGGGACGAATCATGTTGATTAACAGTGTGTTGCTATCCATTCCCATGCATCTCTTTTCCATCATCAGTCCCCCAAACGGAACTATTGAAAGAATTGAGCGCATCCTGACATCATTTTTGTGGGATGCAAAGGGAGATGGCAGGTGTCATTGGGAATCGTGGAAGAGGATGGATGGTCCAGTGGAGGAGGGTGGGGTTGGGTTACGAGATCTCTAGGAAGTTGTACTGGGAATGCAGGCCAAGATTGCATGGGAGGTGATTGCGGGTAAGACTCTGTGGGCCAGTTTTTTCAGATCCCGGTATGGATGGAATGGGGACATCTGCATGCGTGGGGAGACGCGATTAGCCAGATGCATGTTCTCTCATCTGGATATACTTCTTGATCACACCAGATGGGTGATTGGCTCCGGGGAGATAAGTTTCTGGAAAGACACATGGCCAGAGGAGAGACTCTAGTTTGAAGGCTGCTCCAATCCTGACATCTTGTTTAAGGATGCATGCAGAAGTTGTGATTTCATGCATGCAAATCTTAATGTGGCACAAATGAGTCTCCTCGACAACGTGGTTATGAACGATGATCCAGATAGGTGTTGTTTCACAGAGGTGAGCTCGGGGCGTTTTAACTTGAATGGATATAGGAGAACTTTACATGGTAATGACACGGTGGCTGGAGAAGAAGAGAATACTTGGTGCAAGGTTTTACCAAAAAGAAATAACATTCTAGTGTGGAGGGTCAGAAATTAATCCTTACCAACAGAGGAGAATATTCAGAGAAGAGGGATCAGCTTTGCCTCTCGGTGCCACTGTTGCGAGAAACCATGTGCGGAGTCCACTCTCCACCTGTTTTTTCATGGTCGATGGGTGTCTTTCCTTTGGGATCGGTTTGATCGTTTCAGTTTTCCATGTGGGGAGTACCACTCGGTCCATGACTACATTTCTTTCTGGCTTTCTAGGATTGATGGCAGGTCGGGGGGAGAACAGTGCACATCATTGCTCTTGTAGCCATATGCTGGACCATTTGGGAGGCCAGAAACCAGGTACGGTTGGGTGGTGTGAGGTCCTTGTTATTTCTTCAGATTCAGGTGAAAGCTATTATTGTGGAGTTGTCCTCCCTTCCCAAAAATGGTGTTCCATTGATTATGATGGAGGGCATGGTTAGTGAACAGGCTGGACAAAGGATGGATAGAGGACGGTGGATCAAATGGCAACCTCCAATGCATGGGTGGAAGCTTAATGTGGATGGCTCATGTGTGGGAGGAATTATGAGGGGCGGTGGCTTGCTGCGAGACTAATGGGGTTTGGTTCTGGTTTCTTTTAGTGCGTATTATGGCCCAAGTAACTCTATGGGCGCGGAGTTTAGAGATCTTCTTTCAGGTTTGATGGTATGTAGGAGGAAGGGTCTCCCGGTGACAGAGGTGGAATCAGACTCGATGTTTTTGGTCAGATCTCTTCAGGGATATCAAGACATCTCGTGGGATCTAATTTATATTTGTCGCCGGTGTAAAGTGGAGACTAATCAGGGAAGGATGGTTCACCATAATCTGAGGGAGTCTAACTTTGCGGTAGACGAGCTGGCTCGTTGGGGCCGTCCTGAGGAGAAGCTTGTGGTTTATGATACCCTTAACTCTTTACCTGTGAAGTGTGTTAATGTGGTTCGGAAGGACTCTATTGGCCTTCACTATTTTTGTCCCCCATGAAATGTAAGGTGTCTTTCTCTTGGTATTAATAAAAAATAACTTTCAGTCAGTCATCAACGAATCATAAAGTAGGCAAAAGAGCTATGTCGATAACCGAAGGAAGGATTTGGAATTTCAAGTAATAGATCATGTTTTCTTGAAGGCATCTCCATGGAAGGGTGTTATACGATTTAGTAAGAAGGGTAAATTGAGCCTTGGGTATATCTGTCTTTTATAAATTATATAAAAAAATGTAGTTTTAGCTTATCATTTGGCTATGCTTCCATATCTCTCTAAATTTCATGATGTGTTTCACGTATCACTGTTGTGAAAATACATGCCTGAACCAAAGCATGTACTAACATATGAAAAGTTAGAACTGGAACCCAATATATCTTATTGTGAAGAGCCTATCAATATTATTGATACATGATAATATGTTTCAATAATGTAGACGAATCTCCTGGTAAATGTTCTTTGAAAAACCCATAAGATGGAAGAGTCAATGTGGGAACCTAAGGAACTTATGATGAAGAACCACCTGATTCATTTTATGCAGTAGTATTCAAGAAATTTTAGGGAAAAAGTTGTTTGAATGAGGGAATAATGTAAAACCCTAGTCTACCACGATACACTCCTATTTGAATAATACAATAGCTTGTGTTGTACACCACTTCGAATTCTAGCACACCACGACAAATCAAACTAGCCGTTTTAAAAGAAGTTATGAATAGTAATATCCACTTTTATTAATTTTATAAATTTTATTTTTCAATTTGGACTTTATTTTTGAATTTTTAATATCAAAATTAGATTAGGGTGAATTTTTGGAACTTTTATGATAACTTTCATATTTTGATGAATAGTGAAAAATACTAAATTCTAATTTAAAACGGTTTTTCTAATCGAATTAATTTATAGTGTTAAATTATACATTTTTGTGGTTTTAAAGTGTCATTAGATTATATTTTTATAATTTAACATAATTTAGGTCATTGGATGTAATTTCACATTTAAATTTTAAATAAACAGATGTCAATCTTTTGATAGTTTTTACTTCTTAAAAACATGCTTTTTGGTTTTGACAACAAGAATTAATTTTAAATTAATTTCTGGAAGTTTTTTGTTTTCAATTTGAAAAAATGGATTCCCTATTTGGAATTAGGACTTCCAAAATGTATAAATAGGTAACTTTTATTTTTAAACTTTATGAATAGTTACTTTAGTTAATATTTTATTTTCCATGGTTAAATGGTAAATCTGGTAAATAAGGCTAAAAAATAATATTATAGTAATATTAAATTTCCCTAACATGCATACTAACCCTATTTGATGATACATTTCCGATGATGGGAATCCTTGGGTTGATTCGTGGACACCATAGAGCCACTTGGGAGTGATAATGATATTTTATATTAATTAATTGAAAGTAAAAACCAAAATAACATAAGCATGTATTTTGCGTAAACCATTTTTTATATAATGTTATATAATTGATCTCTTAGACTATAAGTATTCATTTTAAATCTTAAAATATTTTCCACATCAGTATATTTTATTGATAATTTATAGACTAAAAAATATATTTATTTATGACACAATAATGATGCAGTATTTTTATTATTAATTAAAGATTCAAATAAATGATATTATAAATATTAAAATAAATATAATTTGAAATTTTTTATGCCATAAAAAAAATTTATAAGTGAATATAAAATTTTAGGGTTTATTTGAATTATTTTTTTCTAAGTAATAATGTTTTTTTGACTTTCACAAAAACCAAATACTAAACAGTGTCTAAATTGACATAAATGTGTTTTTAAAACAAATACTATATTATTAAATTTTATAATAGTCCTTAAAATATATGGTTCTCCAAAAGACTTATATAATTATTGATATGTAATTAATGAATCACTTTAGGTTCTCTTTTCATTTTATGGTAAATTTATTAAACATATAATATAAAAATACAAGGAGACATGGTAAATATCAAACAGTTTAACTAAGGGTTAAATCTATAAGATAATGTTAATATGGTAACATAACTTATCTAAAACCAATTGTTTGAAGGTATTTATACCCCTAACCACCTATTTCTCTAAATAAATTTATTTGGATCCTTTAGAAACTAAAAATTATTTTATAATAAAATAATATTTTAAACTTTTCCTAAAATGAACTTCACCTCTTTTATAAATTGGTACTTCCACCTCTCTTAATTTCAGACCTACAAATCCATTTGGCTCAACCAAACCCTGATAAAATTTCCTCCTAGCAACTCTCACTTCAACCTAGAGGCCTTAATTTGATCAGAAAGCCAACATAGGGATTCCTTTTGATCAAATCAAAAGGAAGCGCTCCAAGAAGTGGTAATAATTTCATCACCTCTTTCAAAATTATTTTATTATTCCACTTCCTCTTTCATTGTTGTTTCTAAAAAAATCCAGTACCTTATACATTCTGTGATGTTATTATAAATATTTTACATCTGTATTCATTATTCTATCTATCCTATGAATGAAAAAGTCACCATACGTGCATACGTACGGCTTACCGTCTCTACATTGTGGTGTAGTTTGTTAATCAACACTTCATTAGTTGGATGGTTATAATAATGAGTATAAAATTATATAAATAATAAATATAACATGTTAATGATTCTATATATATTATATACCTTCCAATTACTTACAATTTTACCATCAATAGAATGATATTGTTGCTCGTGTGTACGTATGGATTTTCGTTTCCAAGAACGCGATGAGATTCATTCTCTATTATAACTATTAAAGAATAATTTTCATTTTATGATTAAAAATAATGTTTAAGAACTTAATATCATTCTATATTTGAATAAAATATATATTGTCCCTAACAAACATTACATAAATAAAAAAACATATAAACAATGAATCAGGTGACACCTGAAATAATGATACTACTGAAATATCATTAACAAATAAATATTATGAAGATCATATATAATATCATATTTATGTATGTGGTTCTTGTATAATTTAATAACAATGATTTCACCATTATATAGGAGGTTAATTTACCCTCAATATGGAAATGTACAAGGTAAGGGTTAATGTTACAATCTCTTTAATATCTGATATGTATGTTTCTACTGGGACCTCTTTATCCTCAACATTTGTGTTTCTTAAAAATTTATTTCAACAATTTTTTACTATTTACTAGAATATGGGTTAAATTCATTTATACCCTTATTTGAATTTTTATATTTTTTTTGAAAGCAATCTTTATGTTGCTTTCCAAACAAGGTACTTTATGACCTCTTTGAAAAATTAAAGAAATAATGTTTTTTTAACATATACGGTGGGTGCATATATTTTATAACATTATAAAACCTTAGAAGCTTCCCTTATAGGCTTATAAAAATATTTTCAAAATAAAAATTATCTTTACTTTTTAATCATTTCAATGTTAAATGAAATATTTCGGTGAAATAGCTTTTGGATTTATTTCATCATTGTCAACATCCATCATTTCATTTTACATTTGTTTGAGTTGATTTATTATGATTCAATATTCCATATCATATTGGAGTTTTTGGGATATGCTTTACTATGGATGTGATATTTTTATACCATTCTTGGCACAAGTACTCGACAAAATATTATTTGAATTATTGGCACAAGGCCTTGATGATGTGGTTATGATGTCCGACATTATGCATTCCATCATTTTGAAATTAGATATTGATATTAAATGTAATTATTCAACTAGTATAATATCCTTGCGAATAAGTAATAGGAATTATTTGAATTATTAATTCCATATTATGTATAATTTTATGTTTAAAAGGATTGTGTTTTATTCTTATACATTACCTTAACTGTTTATTCTTATTTATGAAAGTTTCTGCTATATTGTTATCTTTACTGAGCAACTGAGCTCACCCCTTTCTGATTTTTTATTTTTCCCAAGATTTGAAGAAGTATATTACAACTGTCCTATAGGGATAGTCTAAGAGATATGACAGTATTCAAATTTGATATAATGTTTTTTTTCATTTCATAATGTAATGTTAAAATTATGTTTGAATCTAGTACTTCCATGTCTACTAAACTAATCGGTCATTCGAGACTTGATCTCTTGTGATTATACCAATGTTATTTATAATGCACTGACTCAGGGTAACTAGGGCTATGAAATTACAAGGGCACCAGTACTAGGGCTGTAGAATCAATTTCTTTTTTTAATATATATTTAGTAAAAGTTTTACCCAACGCTACAATTTCAGTATTTTGCTGACCGGAAATGTTAGAACCACCTCTACGGACAATAATTTAGTCGTGGTTAAAACCAGTGCTGCATATTTTTTATATTCCTTTATTATTTCAGGGTGGTTATATTTGTTTTACCAATGGATTTCTCCACAAAAATGACTATTTTTAGTGGCAATTTCGACTACCACTAAAAAAATTTACTGGGAAAATTGTGGCTAAAACCTATAAAAACTACAACTAAATGCATCCACTACTATGGTAACCATAAATCGCCGCTAAACCGAGAAAACAATGACATATTGTATTCCGGAACACTATTTAGCGGTGGTTTTTTTTGAATCCACCACATAAGCATATCGAGGTGGTTTAAACCACCACCCAATCCAAAAATAACCACTGTGAAATAGTCATTTTCTTGAATGGAAATCCCCTACAATGAGTACATGATATCTGTGACCCCTTCCAATGGCCCCTCCATGGTTGGTTTTAATTCCATGGCTTGAAATGCCATCTCCGTCAGGGTGGCAGTACTATATATCATTGCCTCAACATCAGGCACCGCAAACTCCATCATTGGTGCTAATGGCTAAGCAACAAAAATGATTTGAGCTTCCACTTAAGCATGATTCAGTAATATGTAGAAAGTAAAATCATGAAAAAAAGTTTTGTAAGTGTGAAAATTCTTATATGAATAATACAGTATTTCTAACAACTATGGATGTTTCAAGGATAGTCCCCCTAGAGTCTTCGTCCAACAAAAAACGGAACCTTCATAGAAGTCTTCACCTTAGTTGTGGAACTAATTCAACCAATAATTGACATCCTATTCGCAAAACATCATGGAGTGGTTCTGTTCTTTCTCCTTCAATGGTTGAGGCCCCCTCTCCCCCTATAGAAGTTTCATCAAGAACCTCACCATTATCTATGATCACTGATTCCTACAAAAAATAAATTGATATTATGACAAAATTATAAAGGAAATGTGATATCTATGTAACTCATGATTATAATATTTTCTTATTCAATGGTAAAACCACCTTCTCTGAGACAACAATGATAGGAATCACATCTACATGACTTCTCTGCCAACCCCTCTAGTAGAGTCTCATGTGAAAATAGCTTTATTTTGAAGAGATATGGAGAAGAGGACATGCCCAATAGCACCTTCACACAAATAGTTAGTGGGTTCACACTAACCTGTGAGGGTACTAGGTCTTCCAACATTGTCATGTACTGAACCACATTAGCTTGGGGAATGTGGAAGCCTACCCTGACATATCCCAACCTTGTGAAGAATATATAATCTCTTTCTGGGTTCCTCCATATCCCATGGAGAGTGGTGATTTTATTGTAACCCCCAACTCTCCCAAGCATGAGGAACAAAAACATACCAAGGTATGTTCATGTGGTGTATATGTATTTTTGGTCCCAGTACATACACCCTTGGGATTTACCCAGAGGGTTCATCTTCCTCCCGTAGAAATTTTTTCCAAACATTCAGGCTTATCATCTCTCCCCACCCGATTTCATCCACCTATTTCAAGCTAGGGATTACAAGCTCTGAAACTAATACACAACCCTCCAGACCAAACCTACATCCATGGTGGTACCTTCCTGACTCTAATCCTTAAAAATGTGGTTTCAAGACCAATACTTCATCATCATGATTGGTTTATTTCCTTAACTTCTCCCAAGATAATGCTCTCTAAAATCTCTAAAAGTAATCACAGGTAATCCCATAAACAAAAGTGGGTAGTGGCAGGTCATTTCAACCCCTCCCCAATTTTCAGGAAAACATGAGCCAGATCTAGCTGAGAACCATGGGTTGGAACTCATAACACACCCCCATGTATACTCTCAAGATCAACCACTAGACACATCAGAACTGCCTCTTAAATCAATGTGGGGTGTGTGGATAACAAATTACCTTGTAATCCACCCTCAATGACATTACCACACCTTGAATGGTCAGGAGGTATGGACACTATTTGATTACTCATACACTGTGGTCCGTCACTACGCCATGAGTAGGGGAACTGGTTGAAAATGAAGTGGTCCTCGATCCTTATCCTCACCAGCACATCTTCTAAACCTATGTTGAGGGAGAATACTCCAAAAAATGTTGAGAATTGATGGCTTGAAGTTCATCATGGGGTGGGGGATGGGTTTTAGATACTTGTATCCCACCATTCAAACATGAAAACAACCATATAGGAAATAGAAGGACTCACAATCACTGATGGTAGATCCTCCCCTAGCTTATGTGGAAGAGCACACTGTACAACATTTATAGAATAAGCACCACCAAGTTGAAATTTTTCCTCATCGCCAACACAGCTTCCATGACGAAGGTTCTCGGCAATACCCCTATGTGTGAATCATGAATTCAAAGAATCCATACACATATCAGTGCAATAATGAATCCTGCCATCCTAAACACAAGAGACATCAGATTCACACTATATCCCCACAACTACCACTATTTTGCCTCAAATATTCTCTCATATGAGTGTTCTTTACCTCATTGGTCCACCGTGGGGAATTGGTGTGGTCTCCCTAGTAATTACTTCATTAGATACATTAGGAAATGATAGACCACTACTTGAATGAGATGTATATCATCATCATATTGTGATCACATTCCCCTACATCATGTATAATAGAGTCCTCACTATGGCTTGCACCTACTATGGGTCATCCCATACATTATCTTCGGGGAGAGATTAATCATACATAACCCTTTGGATTAGGATCCCATAAATCTAGTAGAGATCCCTCAATATTATGTAGACCACCCTATATTTCATATGAATCGTTTTAGTCTTTGGTGAGCACTTAATTAATATATCGAACATGATATCAATGTAGAGGTAGACTTGGAACTGTTAGGACCATGACACCTCATAAATCCCATAAAACTTATGCTCTGTCTCAAACACATAGAAAAAATAGGAAGCCTAATACACACATGCCCAATGATCGTTGAATTTTACACCATGGAATATATCACATATATATTTCCATCCCTTTAGTGGTTTCACAATGTATTCCTTTAGGATTTTCCCATACTAAGGTGGATATACCTCTACCTAAAATTCCCCCCCAATTGAAATTGTTTGTATGGTTCCATAGTGTGTGTACAATGATAGAAAAATGATCATTTATGATGTATTTCCCTATATAATTGTTCCAATAATAAAGTATAGGATATATTATAAACCATAAAATGGTCTCATATTGATTATCATCATGGATGAACACATATTCCCTCATCCTGATGCTATACAATGACATTCTGTTTCATTATAGGAACTCTTGTTGACACTCTGTTGGTAGTGTGTTGAGTCTGTTGAAAACTAATTTTCTCAATATGAATATATCTTATTATATGGGCCATATCAATCACCTATTAGTGGTTTGAAGAATAATCATAATCCTTATAATCTGTTGTTCAAATAATTTGAAGTTTATTTTGTACTATTTTTTGAAGGTCTATTGACAAAGGTCTATTCACAAATATTAGGTTCTGAGATGTATTTTCATGGAAATATACCCACATAAGTATGTTCATGATACACTTTTTCATGGAAGGGTGGATTTTCTTGAGATGTGAGGATATAGATCACAAAAAACTCATCAAGGTTATAATTTTCAGGACAAGTGAGTACTAGACTATCTTTTTCAAAATTCATGTGTTCCCCTAAGAGACCCCAACCCATATTTATAGCCATATGGTCAAGGAATGATTAAAGAAGGGGACCATACAACCACTAATTAGTAGTGGGTTTACCTCATTATCTAAACCCAATTTCCCTTAACATGTGTTGTTCTGGGGGGATTTTTAATGATGAAATACACATGTCTTCCGAGAAGAGGAGGAATGAACAACCGATTAGAGGTGAATTATGGAAAAAAATAGCCCTATAATCCATGTAAGGGAATGAATATATAATGGTACACACCTTAATTAATTATCATAACTCTCTAAATTCACCATCTGCATGAATATTTGAAAGTAAACTCCCCACAGCTTAATCCATGTTCATAGAGTTTCATTTCATGAAATCCACCGATTGTGAAAAGCTTTGAAAGTAACCTTCACATATCGTAACTCTTGTTCAAAAATCCATGAATGTTTGTGAAGTTCCAATTTTTTTTGAGAACCTATTTCTTTCACAAAACCAAATCCCTTACCACTACATGGATTATAAATACCCCCATGTCTAATTTTTATTAGGACACAATATTTTATCTTCCAAGAAAATATTTGAGTTCATCAAACATAGAAACATCATGAGTGAAAGAAGATATGGAACTCCAAAGTTATCTTTATTTTTGGAAACCGCCGCCCAGGGTTTTTTTAGAATCTCAATCCAAGGTGTAGATTCCTTTAAAAATGGTCCATGGCCTATACTTAAGAAGAAATCCATTATAGGATCTTAGGGTTTCCGGATACAACTATACTTTTTAAAAACAACCCCATGGGAACTAAGAATACACTCCGATTCAGGTCCACCTTTTTTTATAAAACATACTCTATTTAAAGACCTTATACCTCTATGATACCCCTAACCTTCATGAGACTGCAAACATTCATGAAACCCAAACTTTTGTAAAACCCATACATGAGACCTCTACACGGTGGATCATGTTAGTTGATCCCCATTTGTGAAAGTTAATTTTTTTAACATAGTGTTACTATTTTACAGTATTCCTAAACCTCTATTATAGTCATTATTTTCATGGGATTCATCTAGGGATGTTTGGGTGAATCATTTGGGATCTTTTGAATGTTTTTGTGTAGTACATTGTTGGCACATGGTTTTCACAAATTTTTTTTCATCTCAGTGGAATCCATATAAAATCAGTTTTTGTGGGTTTGTGTGGATAGAATATACTTTAAAAAACAGTGTTACCACTTAGGATAGACTATGATACCCTATTAAATTGGGCACATAGTTAGGGCGCACAATTTGACTAACTATTTGGACCTACCCATCTAACTAAGCATATGTGATTTTTTAATCCAAAAAATATTTTTTTAAAACCCAAAACAATATTTTTAGGATCTTTATAGCCCTGTCTGAACCCATAATGTTTTCTCCATCCATGGATTCTCCAAAGAGGTGATTTTGTTAATCGATCTTAGGAAACCAAAATTTGATCTTATTTATGAGGTTTTCGCTTCATGTTCTTTTCCCTCCATCCTCCCTATGGTTTTATTGATCTTCGTGTCATTAGAGTATATAATATTTAATATTTTGGTTATTTAATCGATGTTTTATTCTAAAATACTCAATTTTTATGTTCTTCATTGGATTTACCCAATTAGGGCTTTATGTTCGAGATCCAGTGATCCTGAGGTAGGTGGTTCTAATTTGATTGGCCAATTTGATTAAACAAATGTCTCTTGATTTAAATTAAATTGTTTGATATAAATGTAATTGATATCAATTATTTTAATAAAAACATAATACCATTGAATTGGGTATTTTAAATTGAATTTGAAATGAAATTGGGACCCCTAATTATATTGAATTGTGTTGTTTTGTGAAATTGGGTGGAAATTGTGAAATTTAAATTGTGGAATTTATTTTTGGAATTTCAATTGTGAAATTAATTTAACAAAATAGATTTCAAATTGGTATTTTTGAAAATGGATTCAAATGAATTTGATAGAAACCCAGTGGTTTCATAATGAAAAAGGAAATATTTGATTAAAAACCCTTATATTGGGTTTTAAATTGAAATTGGAATAGTTGAAATAGGATGATGGGATGAATTTTATTTTAAACCATATTAAAATAAATTTCTCATCATTGATTGTTATTAGTAGACATAAAATTCCAGGTAGATAGTGAGTTATTTTCAGAAAACACACTTTTATAAGAATGCCTTATTAATGGATTGATGTTTTATAACTTTAACAAAAACTATATAGAACATTTTATGCCTTTGTTGGATGTTGAGGTTTTTTCCTTGGATATTAAAAAAAGGTCATGTGTAGTCATTTTCATTATCACTATATAAGTGTGTGATGCTCCCATAACTTGGAACTATCATATCACTTGGAAGATGACGATGTTACCCATTTTTTATTTTTGAAATATATTCCATTGTTTGTTATAAATTGTTTAAAAAATAACATCTAAATTTATATAAACTATTTTATATAATATTTTTATTAATTCAATTATATGAATTATTTCTATACGTTGAAATGAAAATAATGATTTTTTAATATGATATTTAATTTCAATTCTTGTTTATATAAAACTAGAATATTATGTTTTTGTACCAAATATGGATTTTTATTATGTAATCCTAGGTGGAATCCTATAAGGATTACTTCTCACACCCAACATGTGTCTTCTGGTGTTGGTAGATTATCTTCTTTTAGGTTTGAGATAGGGTATAGATCCTATTGGATGTGGTAGTAGTTGTTGATCCATGGGATTATAGAGTTTTGTCATTTGGTTCATGGGTTATATATCTAATTTTTTGGTACATGATGTGTACATTGGGTTGTTTATGTTTGGTTGACTTATGGCACACTTCACTTTATGTATTTTTCTTTTATGCATACTAACCTGTATCTCATTCCTCCATTGTCTTTGTGGAATATTTATTTCAATTTTCATATGGTATGATGCCAAGTGCTTTTTTAAACCTATAGGGATTGAGAAAATACATTAGGCTATTTCAAGACTACCTCAGTTATCAGGTTACCAAGGTAACTGGGCTGGTTTATGATAAAGTGGAATTATAGGTGCAGCTCTTGCATCTTGTGTTGTTGTTAATACGTTGTTTGAGTGATATTTTTGGGACCAATGAGGTAGTTGAAATTTTTATTCTAGACAAATCTCATTGTAATGTTCCTTATTTCACCATGGGTAGTTTGGGATAGAAGCCTTAAGGATTAGTTTGAGTGTTTTCTCTACTTTGGATTTGGATAGATTGAAATCAAGCTATTCTTTGTCTATCAATAGGGATTAATTTCCCTCATTTCTATTTTTTAGTGTTAATATAATATCATGAATGTGTTCCAATGATGTTGTGTAGAATCATCCCTTAGAGTAGAAATTCCAGTCAGATGTTGAAGGAATATGCTGATGAACCTGATTTAGTAAATCCTCTTATGGACCTGAATCTGGTTGAGGTGATTGTGCATACTGTGAAATCTCTGGGATATGCACCACTACCAATTCCCATGTAGGATCCTGTTATGGAAACATCGAATTATGATTTATAGAATTATTATTATGAGTTCCTTTTCAAGAATCCACCAGTATTCAGGGGCTTAAATGATCCCTGATATGATAAGGAATGGTTGATCAGGGTTGAGCATCTATTTGATTTATTGGAGACATTTGATGAAATAAATGTGAAGTGTGACACATTTTTGTTAAAATAACCAAGAATTATATGGTGGGACATGATGGAGAATGAAAAGAAACATGATATATTTGAGTGGAAAGAATTTATATCTATTTTTCGACAAGTTATATTTAAAGTTAATTATTTTGGACAATGCTATTGCATTTTTCAAAATTGAGTTGGCTGACAAGGCTATGGTAGAATATTAAATCTATTTTTCTATGCTTGTGAAATTTTCATATAAGATTGTATCATATAAGACGATAAATACTCGATGGATTGATCTGGGACTTCAATATGATATTCTTTATTAGGTATTATGTTTGATGCTTCCTTCATATGATGATGTACTATATAGAAATGTGATTGTCAAAATGGTCATAGAAAGAATTTTATTGTTGATGGGAGATTATTTTCCTCCTAGTGGTGGTTTTGTATATTATTCTAATGTAAAGAATATTGGTGATGATTCTCCTGGCATTTTTCAATAGTAGGGTTTTTCTAAACCTCTTGAAATTTCTAGGAGAGGCCCTTTGATTTTCTACGAGCGTGGAATTTCAGGGAACTCAAAAAGGGTTTTCATTGGGGCACCTAAGGCATGTGTCTCTTTCATATTCTCAAACCACTTGAATATGTTAAAAAATTTCTATTATACTTTGTGAAGTGGAACAAGATCATCAGAGCCTATTAAAAATGTTGTAAAATTAGATACTTTAACGACAAAGGGGTTCAAGCCATATGCATCCAGAACAATGCTTATACATGCAGTGTAAAAGACTCCAGAGGAAGAAGACATGGGTCTGACAACCGTGATAGGTACCATCACTATAGCTTCATCAATAGTTACTAAATTATTTGATAGTGGTACTTATATTTTGTTTATTTCAACCCGTATTGTTAATCTTCTAAATCATCATTTTGAGATTCTATCTTACATAATTGATATTACTACGCCCCTTGGAGTGAAGAGAGGGAAGGGTCTCTGTTATCCTGCTAGAATTTTCTCATTCTTAGACATTGATATTTTTTGGAGTTTTCTAGTTCTCTACATGAATCCTCTAAACGTCATATTTTGTTTCGATTGACTCATTTCTATTAAATCCTGAATTTATTGTCATCTTCAATGGGTCTCCTTTACTACACATGATGGGATTTTTTGAATTATTTAAGGAGAATGTGGCCCATGGTATATTAGAGTTGGACCATATTATCTAGATATGGGGAAAGTTATATCATTTTTTGATTTTGATATAGATTGATAATCCTTATGTAGTGATCTCCTTCCAGTTTTCATTGAGTTTCCCAATTTTTTCTTTTTTATTTCTCTAGATTTATACCGATAAGTGAGGTAGAGTTTTTAAATAATTTAGTACGTGGTACTCAACCAGTACAAATTACTTCTTACCACATGGAACCGGTTGAAATGTAATATTTGAAGGCCTTGTTGGATGATATTCTAAAAAATGTATTTAGACACCCACGTGTGTCACCTTATGCAGTATCAGTTCTCTTTTCTAAAAAATATGATTGTTTACATTGCCTCTATGTAGATTACCAAAAACCCAGTTCAGTTTCGATAAAGAAAATTTATCGGTTTCCATGGATTGATGATCTGTTTGACCAGTTGAAAGGGGAAAAGTGGTTCTGAAACATTTATCCTTGGTCTGGTTACTATCAGTTGGTAATAAAAGAATTTAGAATTTAAAAACCAAACTATAATAGTAAGTATGACCATTATGTGGACGTTTTTATTACTTTTGGTTAAACTAATTCTATTTAAATTTTTATATGATTAAGGAACATGATTTTTCATGAGTACCTTGATAATTTTATTGTAGTATTTCTTGATGAAATCCTTTTTTATCATTGTCAAGGGAGGATTATGTGTGTCATCTGAGAGCAGTTCTGGAATTGTTGAGAAATCACTGACCTTATTTGAAGAATTAAAAATATTATTTTTGGATCCGAAAAGTGAATATCTTGGAAAACATGGTGTCATAACAATGTATTTCATTTTATATTTAAACTTTTAAGGATTTTTTTTAATATGAGAGTAACCATGAAATGTTTTTCAGATTGGGATATTCTTGGGTTTAGTTGGGTATTGTCTTCAGTTCATTAAAAACTTCTATGACTACTAATCTAACTTGAATGGGAGTAAAGTTTGATGGTAATGTGAAATTTCAAAATTATATTGTTGAGATAAAGAATCTTTTGACTACTATTCCAGTGTTAACTATCCCAGAGTATGGGTATGGCTATGTGGTCTTATGTGATGTTTTAGGTTCAGGGTTGAGTTATTTTCTTATAAATGGTGATAATGTCATTTATTATAGTTCTAGTTAGCTTAGGAACCACAAGAATAATTATCCAACCTACTACCATGAGCATGAATATGTGATTCATGCACTTAAAAGTTGGAGGATTACATTTTAAGAGAATGGGTTGTCATGTATTTTGAGTAGAAGGGATTGGGTTACATCTAATATAAAAAAAATATTTGAATCTCCTACAGAGGATTTAAGAGGAATTACTCTAATATTTTGACATTAACATCACATATTCACTACGTAATGAGAATGTCATCGTAGATGCTTTGATTAAGAAGCTTCCAACCCTAGCTACTGAGGAATCATCAGAAGAGTGTAACTTGATGGATATTTTTGGAAAATTGTTTATTTGAGTCCAGGAATTAGGGGTTAAGGTTACATTCGCTAGTGTTCAGTAGATATACAGTATTCTATAATTGATTCATTAGGAACAAAAACTTGATGAAGAATTCCATATAATTATAGACTATCTTTATGGTGCAGAGACCGTCCCTGAAAAGTCATTGTCCACCGAGGGAATTTTATGCTATCAAAATTACATTATTGTTCCTTCAATAGTTAGGGAATATATGATGGGGAATTTCCATAATTCACAGTGGTTTTTTTCATAAAACAACCATGAAGATGTTCTATGATATATTGCGTTGAATTTGGTTTGTAGGTATAAGTCGGGTCATTACTGAATTTTTATCTCATTGTTATATGTGCCAACAGTTCAACATCAAGCATGGGAAACCTTCAGTTTTTATTCAACCACATATAGTGAAAATTTTGAATTAGGATGTTATTTACAAGGACTTTGTGGTTGGGTTTACACATACCAATAGAAAGAAGAATTTGATATGGTTTGTGATCGATATGCTGAACTAGTCGGTTCAGTTTATACCCATTCATGGTACATACAAATTAGAGGAGTTGAGAAATATATATGTGAAAAAGATTGTTTGTTTTCATGAATTTACATATGATATAGTCTCATATAGGTTTCCTCAAATGATTTTTCATTTTTGGATAGGCCTTCAAGAGGCATTGGGATCTATAGTCTTTTTTGAGCATGACATACCACCCACAGTTGGACGGGATGACATAAAGGAATATGAAAATTCTTATGGATATTATCTAGAATTGAAATCTCAACTTTAAAGGAGCTTGGGATGATCATATATTTATATTTTATCATTATTACAATAAAATTTACTAGCCTCTGATCAGAATGGATCCTTTTTAGGCCTTGAATGGGAAACCATGAAATTATCTATTGTTTTGGTTGGAGATTGGTGAAAGCTTCCTGGTTGGACCGAGCTTGGGTCAAGAGATGACCAAATAGATTTTTTTGATTTGTAAGAAAATTTGGATGGAATTTATAATTTATATGTTTTATATTGATTAATTTAATATACTAATAGAACATTTAATTGGGGACCAGGTGTTCTAGGAAGTTTCACCAAAGTTGGGACATCGACAGCTTGGGTGGAAAGGGAAATTGTATCCTCATTTTATCAAAATTTTGAAGTAGTTGAGAAGGTGGGGAATGTTTCATACCATTTAGAACATCCTTTTTAGATAATGTAGAAACAGAAAGTGTTCCATGAATCTCAAATATGAGAGTATCTATCTAATTCATCTCATGTTTTGAGCTAGATTGACCTTGTGGTTGAACCCGATTTATTCATGTCTGGGCATCTAGAAAGGATAGTTGATTCTGAAACCAAGGTACATTATGTGTGGGAGACACCTTGGGACTACATTCTATGGATTCCTGGTTATGATTCTCATGATATTTGGGTGAGGGAGGCACTAATGAGTGAATAGTGGAATCATCTTTTGGACATGGAAGCTTCTGAGTAATATTTATGCTGATAGAAAGTTTCTATGGTGCGAGGCTATAATATAATGTTACCATTTTCAAGTATATTTAAACCCCTAATTTTTTAATTCATTTATTTGGTTTCATATAAGGATGTTTCAGTGAGGATGTTGGTAATTTTTTTAGTTTTTTGGGCTAAGCACGGTTGGCTCCCAGTTTTCACAAACTATATAACCTCTCAGTGGAAACAGTGAAAACCCTAACACGAGGGGTTTGCAAATATTCCAAAATAATTGAAAAAATATGCTACCTCCTAGGAGAAACTGTTAGAATCCATTATAATGGTATCATGGTTAGGGAACATAGTTTGACAAACCTTGAAATCCTACCCAGATAACCATACATATTGAATTTTTTAATCCAAAAATTATTTTCTAAAATATAGAAACTGTAGTTTTAGGTTCTCGGTAGGCCAGTATTTTATCAAAAAAAATTATTCTTATTTTGTAGGCTCTTGATAAGAAATTTTCACCCCTATAAACCCCACCAGAAGCAAATCAAATCAAGAAGAACAACGTTCCATCTCCTCCCAGCAAGTTTCCTCTTCACGTTCTATTTCTTCCACTATTTCCAATACACTCAGTATATTTTTATAATTATATGTGTTTTTGGCGGATATAATCCCCATTATGTGGAATTTGGAATCTAGGTTTTATTATCAGATCCTTGTTGCTGACATTATTCATTGCAGTTCCCGGATTAGGGATTTTTTTCAAGATCTAGTGATCCCAATGTAGGTGGTTCCATTTTGATTATAAAAATTGATTAACCATTAACTTCTTGATTTAAATTCAAATTTTTATTTAATTATATTTTCTTTCTATTGGTTTGTTAAAACCCAAATTCCATTGAACTGAGTATTTGATGTTGGATTTTCAATGATGTTGGAAAAAACCACAAATTTTGTTGTATTGGTGTGTGTTGTGAAATTGTATATAAAATGGGAAAACTAAATTGTGGAACTGATTTCATGAAATTTATTTCAAATTTTTAATTGAGGAAAATATATTAAAATGATTTTGATAGATACTATATCAACCCTCCTCTTTATTTCACACTTAAACATATTTTATTACATAAATACTTTAATTGATAAGGCATATAAGATAAATAGGTCTAGTGTGTTTGGGGCTTCAGAATATTACATAACATCTTTGAATATAAAACACAACATCTTTATTTAAAACTTCTTTTACTTGACCACCACATTCCTACTTTCTAAGAACTACATGGGATAACCCGAGGAAAAGCATAAAAAAATGGTGAGCAATAAAGCCTAGTAAGGGAGTAAATAAGGAATATCATGAACATTATAGTACATTTTAGGAAATATGCATATCAATGGATCATTAAAGAAACCTGAATATAAATTCATGATAAAGAATGAATATCATAACATGGAAATGTGGCAACAATATTTAACACGATATTAGCATGAGAAAATGCTCATTGCACATAGAGAATGAGTAAACCCTCATAGCACTTAAATTAGCATTATTAAACCCTCATTGCACATTTCATATCATGATACTAATCTTTACCCAGTGCATTGAAGCGCTATTATGGATCACCCTTCTTAAACATTTCATTTCATGTATAAGTGTGCCACATAGATCACACAACATGGATTCATTAAACATCATAATTTATTACATGATAATCGAATGTGGAATTAATACATGAACCTCTTTAATAAATAAGTAAATGTGCATAAAGGTGAATACCCTTGATAGAGAAATGGTCTTGGTATTCACTATACGATTACTTTGTCTTGAAAAATCGCGGTGCAATTTCGACAGCATAATGTCATGACATTAGAATTCATAAAAATGGTTGATGAAGTATAATGGGATATATCATAATATTTACTTGAAATGGACAGAAATGGGGTCATATAGATACTTGTACCATCATATTTAATGGAATTTATATTCATAATACAAAATAATTACTTGAATATAAATGAGGGGAGATAAAAACAATACAGAATTTTGGCATGGTCGTGTTGGAGTGAATTAATGAGAGAGAAAGGGGTATCTAATCATTCAAAAATAAGGAGGGTTGTATGGGGGTGGTTCTAAATCATACCCCAACATTTTTAATTGGAATTAAAATGGTATAACAAAATGAAAAAATTTGAGAAAAAAGTGAAAGGAAGAAATCTCATACTTGGAAGTGTGATCCTAAAGGCTTGGATGGGGCTTGAGACATGCTTATTTGGAGCTTGGGGCGCCTTGGGAGGATTATAGAGAGATGAAGGAATAGGTTGGTCAGGATACAAATGCTTTGAGTGAAGTGGAAGTGGGATCTTTGGTTGGTTTCTGTAGAAAAAAGGAGGGAATTCTTTATTATTTAGGTTTTGGACACCACACATTAAACTAATCCAAACCACAAACCAACCCATGTTTTTTCCAATTATTTTATCAATAGGGGAGTTGAAAAAAATTATAAGGTCAATTTACTAACTTCTTAAATTATTTGTATTTTTTATGAGGAGGTGGGTCACACTCTCAAGGAAATCATTTTAAAAAGTTGGAAATGTTTTATAAGTCTTGTAGGGTCCACTAAAGCTTTGTAAAATAAATAAAAAAACGTAAAATCACATTATTTTAAAGATAAAAAATATATTATCTGAGCATAATTTTTATAGTATTTTTTTACATCATTATTGGGTCATTATGATGTCATAAATCACATTATATATTTAAACAGTAATTAAATTTTCCATAAAATTATGACTCTCAAGAAATTTATGAAAATTTTACCATTGGATAATTTCAATGTTCTGTTTACAAAAATAATATTATTTTTATCTAGATAATTTTTTAAATATTTGAATTTTTACTTCTAAAATAAAAAATGACAAATATCAAAAATTCATGGGTTCTGACAAAAACAAAAATAAACTTTAATAAAAATTACAATTTTATTCATAAAAATTATACGATCATTTATATTTAATAAAAACTAACTTAGTAATAATATTTCATTATAATATTATTTAATTCAAAAATCCATTAATTCATCAAAATAGATTTCTTAATTGAATATTATATTTTTTTTAAAGACTATTTACAAAGTATTAATTTTAAAATGAATGTATATTATCTATAATAAAAATAATGTACATAATCCTAGTGATAGGGTATTGTTAAATAACCCCTTATAAAACCTGTATAAGTCTGAAGGGTATGGTGTGATTTGGTGACATATTCTTTGGGTGGATTAGATAACATTGCTTGGGTGGTAATCCTTATTAACTTTCAATTCTCTCTTATGTGGTTCCACACAAGCTTAACGTGTTGAAGTTCAGATTGGGATTAGTCAATAGAGATTCTCAGTGACACCACCTCTTTTCCATTCTCTAACAAATGGGATTCGTACGGAGAAATTCTACTAGATGATGTAATTACGTCATTTTTCTTAGAAAATTGTATTCATTAAAGCCCAATATTTTTACTAATCATGTCATCATTGTTCAATGACTACATTAGAAACGGTCAAAAATCATAATTGAATTTTTAAATCCAGTAACATAAAACCAAGTAAGTTAATATGTTATGTAACCATTTCACATTATAAGACATTTAATTAGATCAAAGAGAATTTTCATTAATAAATGTTTGGGTTGTTGCACATACCTGGTGGGTTTATCATGGAAAAAAGTAATTCTATGATTTAAAATCCATGTATGGGGTTTAAATGTGAAAATAGAATATTTAAAATCAGATAATGGGATGGATTATATTTTACATAGTTTTAAAATATATTTCCTATCATTGTATTTTATTAGTGAAAATTAAATCCTAGGTAGTTAGTTGGTTATTTGTGACAAAAACGATATAATGATTATTCCCTATGAATGGATTGATTCTTTAAAATTTTAACATAAACTATTTGGAACATTCTATTCCTCAGTAGTATGTTGATGGGCTCTCTTGGATGAATTCCAAATAGATGTGTGTACACATTATGGTTATCATTATTTGGGTGGGTGTGGATCCCATAATATGAAACAACTATACCTATTGGTAGATAACAATGTTTCTCATTTTCTGTATCGGAAATATATTCCATTGTTTATTATAAACTCATATATATATTCCTAGAAAATTTATATAAACTATTTTATATAAATTTTTGTTAATCACATTTTTAAAGTATTTCCACCCTTTTAAATTTAAAAGATGACTTGTTTCAAATATCCTTATAAAATTCCATTTTGTTAAAGTTTTGAAATATTTATTTCATTAATTAAATGTGTAATATTCTTATCAAATCCTTGTGGAGACAATACTTGTATTTTATCTCATACCCTACCCATTTCTTCAGGTTTTTATAGATTATCTTCTTCTAGGTTCAGAAAATGGTAAGGATCCACTTGGAGGTGGGGGTAGTTATTGATCTTTGGTATTGTAGAGTTGTGTCTGTTGAGGATTGAGTTATCTATCCTATTTTTTGGTACTTGAGATGTACTTTGTGTTGATTATTCCTATTGTACTTTTTTACACTTCTCTCTATGGTTTTTTTCTTATATTCATAATAATTTTTATCCATTTCTATTGTTCTATTTGCGGAAAATTCATTCCAAATTTCATATTGTATTATGAAAGTGGATAATATCAAACTAGTGGGGATTGGGAATGCCCATCGAGCTATGTCTGGACCAGATGGTTATCATGTTACTAGGGTGGTTGTCCAAGTTCATGAAATGTGATTAGGTCCCCTATTATCATCCAAAATCGATTCAATTTCACTACAAGTCCTTGTGACACCAGTACCACCTATTATTTTTCTCTCCCACTTTTCTCAAAGTTCAACATGAGCCTTCGTGATACATAGTTTTCTTAAGAACCACAATTTATTTCTCTCTTAGGAATATATACTCTAAAATTTCCCCCCCCATATTTTACCTCATCCAGGATAGTGCTTACAATATTCCCCACCCAAAAGTGCATGAGTGGTGGTCAAATAATCCCTAGAGGTGGCTTCATAAAGGGAACAACTTACCAGTATTGGTAGTGATCCTTTATAATGAATATTCCTATAACCTTAAAATTCTTCTCCTCGGGGTGTGAACCCCACAAACATCCATGCTACAAGACATAAAACTACAAAGTCCATATCTGTGTGGCATGATGAAAAACATTATATATCTAAGTCCTGGTCATATGACATTAAACAACCTGAAAACATACTCATCAGATGATTTAAAATTGTAACCTTAACATATGTGATGAATACAGTATGACCCATGTACAATCATCATGGGATTCCACCTCCTCCACCACCGTGGGATGAAACATCCATGTCAGGAAGCTTTCATGAATAAACCCCACACTATCCTTCCCTAACATGTGATGAAACAACTTCAATGAGAATATTCCATGCATAATCCCCACAATATTTTCCTTCTTCATGTGATAAAACTACAGACCTATGATTAAACTCTTATTTCAGGTAGATTTCATGCATAATCCCCACAAAGTGATTCATTCATTCTGATTCCTTGACATAATCATCATTACCACATGTTGTTAAACTACATTGAATGATCGTTTCACTTGACCTGGAACTACATCGTTGTACTAAGTGGGTTTTCATCCCATTTTACTGATAGGTTATATAGAATTCCTCCCTAAGTTTCAATCCTAAAAAAATATTATTGTGAAATCATCCCTATTGGTGGGACACAATCCACTAATAATATAGTGAAGTTATCCTCCATAGGTAGACACACTCCCTCTCATAGTGTGAAATTAAAACCCATTGGGAGACACAATCCATCAACCTGTTGTGAAATAATCCCCCTTTGGGTATACACTCCACTATCCAAGTGTCTAATTAACCCCCTTGGGGGGGGGGGTAACTATATCATTATAGTGTTAAATCACCCCCCCTTGGGGGGAAACACTCCATTATCTTAGTCTGAAATCATCCTCATTGGGGTGACTAACTCCACAATCCACATGTGACATTGTTCCTCTTTGGGGACACACTCCATCATCAATGTTTGAAATCTTTCCCCATGAGGACATACTCCCCCACCTATCCTCGCATGACATAAAACATGTAAATTGGTATATATCCACAAGATGTTAAGATTATGACCAATACACAATCCCTACCCTATATGATAAATGAGGGGTACCTGAGGTAAAAATACTCAGAATACTTGAACCCCTAGCATAAATTACGTCATAACTGACATGGGATGGCATGGGTTTCGTGCCTGAGATGCCTCACATATGAGATTCAATCCAAAAGAGGCAAACTATTGAGGTGCCCAATCTTCCCAATTTCTAGACAAGACTAATGTGTAAAATTCTAAAACCTCCCTAGACTAAATTATTCATCTCAATCAATATAAAATTAGGATATGTAACCTACATCCACCTTGATATGACACTTTGAATAGGTTTCATAAACAAGAATTAAATCTATAAGGATGACCCATACTATGTGATGATCTACAATGAGGAATCCATGGAAGGATGAATCAACATACCATTTAACAATTTTGATCAAGGATCGGATATCACCAATGAAAGTGATGGAATACACTATCCATTTAAAAGTGGTAGTTTGGGTCAAAAGTGCATTGCATATGGACCACTGAACGTTGAAAAAGTGTGGAAAATAGTATATCATTCAAAAATATAATACAAAATAAGCTATGAATTATGATGACTTGAATAAGATATATAAAAAATGTGTTATTAGGTGAATTTCCTAACTTTTAATGTGGATATATACCACAAATGGTTATTCTTTGTTTTATATAAGTAATGAAAAATATAGGAAGGGTAGAGAATCAATATTTTGTTGATATTGTTATAATGCTAAATGGAGGAAAAGGGGGGTTTTAACTATATATAAATTTGTTTCATAATTGAATAGGAAGTTGGGAGTGAACTTAAAGTGGATTTTAGTGATCAAATCAAACTCTATTGAGTAGAGAAGGATCAAGGAAATGATGGGTATTGGTTCTAAATAGGAAAAGGTAATGAAGATAAACTAGATAATTCTTATTTGTAATTAATCACATTTTTGGTAATATTTACAACATTTATTTGAGTAATACATAGAATCAACCCTCATTATGCAGAGTTCATCTCGTCCGAAAAAAAGAAAAAGTGCAGTATACTTGTATTTGAAAAACACTTCTATGCATAATATATGCTAAAAAATTTCTTGATTTTTTTTACATTCATGTAGGGAAACGTAGGGCTATAAACCATTGATGTTGTAATACATGGGCCCTAGTTTCCCAGAGTTAGTGAATTATTAGATAACATTGGAATTATCTTAAGAGATCATGTCCCAACTGACCGATCAGTTCAGTAGCCTTGGAAATAATAGATACATGCATAAGTTTTACATTACATTATGAAATAAAAACAACATTGTTTCTATTTTAAAAAAACTAATATCTCATATCATATCCTTGAAGGTCAGTCATAATATACTTCTTCACATCCTGGGAAAAATAAAACTCAAGAAAAGGTGATATTAGATGCTCAGTAAGGATAACAATACACCAGAAACTGTGATAAATAAGCGTAAACATTTAAGGAAATGTACCATACTAAAACACAAGACTTTTAAACTTAAAATTTAGTATAATATAGAAAAGATAAATAAAAAAATTCCATTTAATTATTCACATGGATATTCTACAAGTTGAATTATAGTAGGTAATGTCAATACCCACTCTAATAATGATGGAATGCATAATTTTAGACATCATAACGACATAGTCCAAGACTCCTCCCAAGACTAAAAATAAATATATTTTCTAGTCCTTGTACCAAGATACTAGTCTATCTCATGAGACCTACCGATGCATCGAGGGGCTATAGCATGCCCCGCCCGTCACTTACTATGTCTAATGCATTCCTTATTTGAAAAGGTTGAAACAGAACATAAACATTTGTATTAAAACTAGAATATGAAATGTTAATACTTTAACCATAAACCATGAATGGTATAAAAATAGAACTTCCATTTTCAAACATATCATTAAACCTTAAATAAAATATGTAATATTGTATCATAATAAAAAAACTTCAAACAAGTGTAAAATCCAACCAAGGATGTTGACATAGATAAAATCAATCCAAAAATAATTTGAGTGAAATATATTTTTTTACTTTAAAGCTATTTAAAAGTAAAATAATTATAAAAGAAAAAATTTATTTTTAAAATATTCTTATAATCTTGGAAGGGATTCTTCGAAGGTGTGATAATGGAATAATATATCTGCACCTTCCATATAAGTTAAAAAAAACTTTAATTAATTTTTCAAAAAGGTCCTAAAGTACCTTGTTTGAAAAATGACAGAAATATTCCCTTAGAAACATTTTATAAAAGTTAAAACAATGGTATAAATTAATTTAACCCATCGTCTATGAAATAGTAAAAATAAAATAAAATATATTTTTAAGAAATATGGTTGTGGATGGTAAAGAAGTCCTAGTAGATACTTACGTATAAACAACCTCATATAATAAAGTGATTGTAAAATTAACCCTTAACTTGTACTTTTACTTAGTGGAGGGTGCATTAACCTGCGTTATTATGGTTAAATCACTATTATCAAATTATAAAAGAACCACATACATAAATATTTTATCATATATTATCCTCTAATATTGCTTTGTTAATAATGTTTTAGTAGTATATTTGTTTTGGGTCTTAACTGATTCATTTTCCTTTATATATTTTGTTATGTAAGTCATGTTTTTTATGGACTGAATGTATTTAATTCATATCCATAATAATATTAGGTTCTTGAAAATTATTTTTTAATCATAAAATAAATATTATTCTTTAATGGTTGCGATAGGGAATGAAATCTCATCACGTCGTGGAGACAGAAAGCCACTCGTACTTATAAGAGACAATATCATATTATTGATGGTGAAATCATATGTAATTGGATGGTATATTATATATAAATAATAATTAAAATGTTTTATTTATTATTAACATCAATTATACTCATTATTATATACATCTAAATAATGAAGTGTTGAATAACAAACTACACCATGACGTGGAAACGGTAAGCCGTACGTATGCACGTATGGTGACTTTGTCATTCATAGGATGGATAGAATAATGAGTAGGATTGTACCAAATTTATAATAACAGATAATTATATAGATGTAATTGGAGTTATTATTTTAGTATGGAAACATTACAAAAATATGAAGTATAATATGTAAAGAAATTTGAAAGAGGGGATAAAATAATTATCTCCTCTTTAGGACCTTCCTTTTGATTTGAACAAAAGTCCTCCATAGGTTGGATTTATGATCAATGTAAGGATTATAGGTTAAAGTTAGGGTAGTTGGGAGGATATTAGAGAAGTTTTTGTCTGATAAAAATGGCTTTGGAGGATTGAATTTAAGATAAGGGAAGGTAACCTTTTATAAGGGAGGTGATGGGCCCTTTAGGAAAAGATTAAAATATTAATTTATTATAAAATTATTTTCAGTTTTTAATATCTCAAAATAATTTTATTCCCAGTATAAGGTGGGGATGGTTTGAAATACTCTCAAACAATAGGTTTTAGACCTGTTTATGTCATCATATTAATCTTATCTTTTAGATTTAAGCCATAGTTAAATAGTTTCACTCTTATCATGTCTTCTTGTATTCTTACACCATATGGTTAATAAACTTACTATAAAATTCAAAAACAACATAAAGTGGTTCATTAATGGAATATATATCATTATATATGTCACTTAGATGAACCTTATATTTTTACGACTATTATAGAATTTAATAAAATATTATTTTTATAAAAACTCAATTATGTAAATTCTGATACTATTTAGGTTTTGGTTTTTTAGAAAGTCATAACAACTTGATTACTTTAAAAAATACCTTTAATAAACCCTAAAATGTCATATTCACCTAGAAAATTTTGGTATGGCATAAAAAGTATCAATTTGAATTTATTATATATATATATAATCAATTATTTTAATCATTCATTAATAAAGTAATTTTTGCATCACCATTTTGTTATATATAAATTTAATTATTTTAATGTATAAGTATTATAAATAAAAATATATGATGTATAAAATATTTTTATATTTATAATTAATATTTATAGTCGAATTTATCTTATCTATAACCTTGTATTAAGAATTGTTTAGTTATTAAAATTTGAATTCAACACCTTTAAATCTTCTTTAAATAAAAGTTAATAAATGTCCAAATCTTACCCATGTGGATTAAAAAGTATCATATTTTTTCCTAAAAATGATTTTTGTTGAAATTATTTTATCCAATAGAATTAGGACATGTGGTGGCATAATTATAATATTATATTTACCATTAATTACCATATTTACTTTTAACCATGGAAAGTAAAATTAAAAAGTTAGTATTCACAAAAAATTATTTTCATCACATTGAACCACATTTTACTTAATTATGACAATCATGTAAATTGGATTTTGGAAATTCAATTCATATAAGTGGTAAAATTATGTTTTATGAAAATTTGCTAATGTACCTAGAAGGTGGGTAAAAGAATTTAAAAAGTTCAATAAAATTTTATATATCTAGTCTTATTATAATATGAGACTAGTGAATTACATTGAAATAATATAATTATTTTTTATATTTTTTGTCTTTAAAATAAATTTTCATTAAAAAAATAATTATTTAAAAAAATTTAGTTTTAAACAATAATGAAGTTTTTTCATTATTAATAAAAAATTGACTTTTTTTTAAAAAAACCAAAATTTAACTCTAATTATTTTTTGACATTCCAAATCCAAAAATGTAGTTCATTTTGAAAACTAAAATTTCTAAAATGTCAAAAAATGGGTATAACTATTCATAACTATTTTTTTAAAAGGATAGTTCGATTGGTCGTGTTGTGCTAGTACTCAGAGCTACGTACAATGCAAGCTATTGTATTGTTAAAAGAGAAGCGTAATGTGTAATATTATGGTGTTACATACTTAACTCCTTCAAAAAATTTAACCCTAAAAATTTCTAGAATATTACTGCATAAAAATATTCAGGTGGTTCATCATCATGAGTTCCTCAGGTTCCCACGTTGCCTCTTCCATTTTATGGTTTCTCTAATAAACTTTTACCAAATTAGTCATCCATTTTCTCAATAGTGATATGTAGAACACTTCATGAACTTTGGAGAGACATGGAGGTAGTTCTAAACGGCAATCAATAACTCTAATTCATTCTAGAATTTCGAAAGGTCTCGTGTACCTCGAACATAATTTACCCTACTTACCGAATCGTATAACACCATTCCATGGATATACCTTCAAGAATACATGATCACCCATGTGAAATTCAAAATCCTTCATTCATTTATCAGCCTATATCTTTTGATTAATTTGGGCTGATTTTATTTGGGTTTGGATAATCTTTACATTTTTCATTGTTTCCTCAAAAAATTCTAGGCCTAAAACTTTTATTTCAATAACATCATCTCAACAAGTTGTTGTGTGACAACTCTTTCCATATAACGCTTCATATAGTGTCATATGAATACTTGAATGGAAGCTATTGTTATTGTAAAATTCTACTAAAGGTAAATACTCATTCCACATACCCTAAAAGACATGTGAGCAAGATCTCAACTTGTCTTTTATGGTTTTAATAGTCCGTTCTAATTTTCCATCAGTTTGAAGGTGGTAGGTAGTTCTCAAATAAAGTTCAATATCTAGGGATTTGTGAAGAATTATCTTCATTTTTGATGTAAAATGGGGATCATAATGGGAAACAATCTATAGGGGTACACCATGAGGTCTTAAAACCTCATTAATATGTATTCTTTTTAAACAGTCATGTTCTAAATCTTATCTTATAGTAAGAAAATGTGATGAATTGGTAAGACAATCGACAATGACCCATATTGCATCATTACTTCTAGGAGTATTTTGTAGCCACATGACAAATTACATCGTAATATCATCCCATTTCTGCTCTAGTATGTGAAGAGGCTATATGAATCCTTTATGATGTTGTCTTCCTACCTTCACCTATTGACAAACCATACATCTGGACACATAATCATCTATCTCCCACTTCATGTTATCCCACAAAAAATACTCCTTAAAATATCTATACATTTTAATTCTATGAGAGTGTATAGAGAAATTTGAGCTATGAGAATCATCCAAAAATTCCCTTTTTAGATCAGTTATATCTGGAACACAAAGCCTCTTCCAAAATTTCAAAATTCCACTTTCTTATAAAAAGTCAATCAATCTAATATCATTAATAGATTTAATTTTCTTTTGAAACTCATCATCATCGGTTTGAGAACATTTTATCCATTCAAGTAAAGATGGGTTGGAAATCATTGGAAAACATATTGATTTTTCACCTTCTATGATTATTCTTGTATCCATCTTTACTAGATCCATGAACCTAGGATCCCTTTCAACTCTCATCTTTGTTCAGAAATCCATGATATTTTCTTCTCAATGCATCTGTCTGCTTATTTTCTTTCCCCGAGTGGTAGTGTATAATTGAATCATAATCCTTGAGTGGTTGAAGCTATCACCTCTTCCTCATATTGAGTTATTTCTGTAAAAAAATATACGTCAGAATATTGTGATCATTATATATCTCACATTTTTCACCATAGAGATAGGGTGTTGATATCTTTAGAAAAACTATTACAAATTCTAACTCAATATCACGAGTGGGATAATTTTATTCTTGAATTTTTAGCTGCCTTTATGTATAGGGAAATAAATTTATCATTCTATATAAGGAAAAAACTAATTTTTTTCATTGAAGCATCTCTATAAAAAAACACTAGTGTAAATAGAGGATATACCAACAGATGTTTCCCAACCGTTTTCATAAACTATCGAATTAGGGATTTAGAGAGGTCATTACTCAATGGTTTCAACGAACCATTGTAATAGAAAAGTTTATATGAGTTTTAACCAACAGTTTGATAAAACCATTGTGATATGTGAGACTTTACCCCTTAACTTTTCCAATGGTTTTAAAAAACCGTTGGGAATGTTTTTCCCTAAAATTGTTGACAGCCCCAATACCCCATCTGCCCGATTGCAGACCTAAATCCGAGACATAGAGCTCTCTCACATAGAAAATAATTCCACCCTTAAATAAGAAAGTTCTTTTGTTCTGCACTTCAAATCGGTAAGTGGTACCTTAGGTTCAAGGTTTTCCATCTATTTTTTTGTATTATGTATTGATTTGTCCTAAAACCGAGGTCTGTGTAGTATGGTATACCCAATAATTATAATTTGATTCATTTTCTATTTTTTCTACACTTCAACTGTCATGATTTTGTGAGTCAGAGTTTGTGAGCCAAATTTATTGGATGTATCTTTAGCCACTACTTTGTAGGGTTAGTGAACCATGCGAAAGGACTGGGGCTGGTTAGAGTAGTGGTGCCGGTGGAGGTGAGGTGGGGGGGGGCTATGCAAGAGGGGGTTGGGCTGTGCAGGATAGGGTTTCGGGGGGGGGGGGGGGGGTTGTACAGGTGGGGTGGAGTGGGCTATGTTGATGGGGGTGGGGGAGGGGGTTGTGCAAGTGTGGGGGGTGCAGTGGGTGGGGGAGGGGGTGTGTAGGTGGGGGGATGTGCAGTTGGTGAAGGGGGGTGTGCAAGTGGGGGGGATCTTGTTGGGTGTGAGGTGGGGGGTTTTACAGGTGGGGGTGGGGGGTGTAGTTGGGGGTGCGGGGGGGGGGGGGGGGGGGCTGTGCAAGTGGGGGTGTAGGTGGGGGTGTTGTGAAAGTGGGTGGGGGGAGTGTACAGGTTGGGGGTGGGATGGGCAGGTGGGTTTCTGTTGGGGGGTGAGGTGGGGTGGGGTGTACAGGTGGTGGTGGGGTGGTGTGGGGGTGGGGGAGGGGGATGGGAAAGTTGGGGGCAGGGGGGGGGGCTATGGAGTGGGTGGATGGGAGGTGGTGTGCAGGTTGGGGGGATGTGTAGAGTGCGGGTGGGGAGGGGGTGTGCAGGTGGGAAGTCATCAATTCTATAGATCGCCAATAAGCAATAGGAAGTCATCAATTCTAGATATTTGGATAGATCTGAGGCCTCTTTGGTTTTGGTTCTTGTCTAGTAATCTTGATGAGTAAGGCATCACATGATCTAAAAGTGACATCAACTATATATGACTAATTCTATCTTCGACAACAAATTTTTCTAGAATGAATATATCCTTGGAAGGTGGTGGGATCCTTTTAGAATCATTTAATACAGAGACCAGGGGAGGAAATCTCCATATAAATCCACCTATACCAGGACCTACTACCATATGCACATCATATATTCATAATCCAACTATCCATGTATTAAATGAATAATTATTCCATCTAGACATCAACTTCTAATGCCATCCTATATTTAATTCATGTTATGATGAAAAATATTGAGGAATCCATTCAACTTAATATAGGAAAACACCATTAATCATCATTCCATGATGATGAAAATCCTTACAAACACATTACCATACATCATATCATTCCTAATAACTACCTGAAGATATTCACTAACACGTATTCCTTCCAAAAACATCCAATTCCCCAACATTTTCGAATTGAAAACTTGATACCATCATGTTATCAGGTCACCAATCCTACCATATTGGATTTTTACTAAAAAATATTTCTCTAATCCTTAACATTCATCATTTTATTTTCATAACATTAATGAAAACCCAATTAAATATCATAGCTCTCAGTCACACCCCCGTGGATAGCCCCTACCCCCATGGACAGCCCATACCCCCTGGATAACCCCCACCCCCGTGGAATGCATGTCCACCCCCTTGG